>CM074143.1:776340-1284275 GCA_037178625.1 Skeletonema tropicum | reverse complement strand
CCAAATCCACCACCACCACCACCACCACCACCAATATCCGGCAAATCTGCAAAGTTGGTAGCAAACGAATCAACAATATTTCGTTCTTCGGCACTTAAACACGAGGTTACCTTTTCATATGCTCGTCGTGCATCGTCTTCGGTATCTAGTGACATATTGACACTTTTTAACAATCGATTTCCGAGTGATACGGCAAGGTTCAAATGTTCGTCATCATCATCATTATCATCGTTGTTGTATTCGGATAGGGCGGATGTTGCTTGTGCCACGAGGGAATCTTGGGGGAATCCTCCGGGGGGAGGTGGAATGATGGGTACTACTGCACTATTATTTGAGGTTGATGATCCATTTTTATTGGTAGTAGCAGATGAAGATGACGATGACGAAGCGGTAGTAGTTGTAGCTGCAGCTTTGGGTCCACCACCAAAAATCATTGAAAATACATTACTTTTCGCAGTAGTAGTAGTCGTAGCCGATGATGATGTTGCAGAAGAAGTAGTACTTGCATTTGCACCCTCCCTCTTTTTCGATTTCGATTGTTGCTGCTGCTGCTGCTTTTGCTTGACACTTTTCTGTTGTTGCTGTTGTTGTTGTTGTTGTTGTTGTTGTTGAGTCATCTTTTTCATCATCTTTTGCTTTTGCTGTTGATTCATCTTTTCCATTTCATGCTGTGCCTCCCGTTCTGCCTCTTGTTGTATTGCTACATTTACCCCCGCTACGAATGCTGCTTTGCGAAATGAGGCAAAGTCATTTTGGATGGATTCTTGGGAGGTAGTAGTAGTAGTAGTAGTGGTGGTGGAGGTGGTGGTGGAAGAAGTGGAATCCATTTGTTGTGCCATGTTGAATAGGGAAGAGAAAAGGGATTGAATTTGTGCCGTATTGTGTTGATGATGTTGTTGTTGTTGCTGAGCGCTGCTGCTGTTGTTGTTGGTATTACTACTGTTGCTTTTCTTTTTGGAGGAGGTTTTGTTACCACTTGCTCGTCTTATTGCCACTGCCATCCTCACCACCAGCACTCCCATACGACATGGAAATTTTATCCGCCAACACCGCATTCCGTGTCCCAATCGAACAAGAGGGGTTTATCACCGACATGGCATTAAAGTTTGCTTCCAAACTCTGCTTCTCACTAGTATTATTTGGTGATGATTGTGATGACGACGATTGTTGCTGTTGAGCCGCAGCCGCCGAAGAAGCCGCCGCCAAAATCTGTTTCAAACCAGCATTGAATGCTTCCGGACTTATTCGAATTGGCCTGTGACATCATGGAGGCGATTGCGGCTGCATCCAAGTCGACTGTGGCGGTAACTTCCATCGGCTTTGGAGAAGGTGGCACTTACTCCCATTGCGACGGGTTTTTGTTGTGATCCTCCAGAACTTGATACGTGACCAGGGGGGGGAGGTGGACCAACGAATGGTACAGTTTGACGAACAATTTTGACACCGGTGACTTTGCCCCTGCTGCTGCTGCTGCTTGGAGGTATTATTATTTTTGGATTGTCCACTAATATTCGAATTTGTCGTATTATTTCCACTACCCCCCTTCGTATTTCCAGCATTACTCGCCGCCGCAGCAGCAGTATTGGAACTAGCATTGGCCATGGCCACCAATTTATTCAAATCACCGGTAACATGCCGTGAATTGCCCCGTTGATTGACAATCCCCCCGTTGTGATCAATTCCGGCTTTTTTACTGGCTTCCATGAATTCACGTACCATTGCTGGTGTTAGTTGCATGCCGCCGATGAAATTTCCGGGGAGTGGATGGTTATTGCTATTGTTGTTGTTGTCATCGGATGATCCTCCTCCTCCTCCTGTGGTGGTGTTGTTGGGGGCATTATTGGAGCGGTTGTTGGCCGAAGCTGATGATGAGGCGGAGGAGGAACCGGATGATGCGGTGCGGGAATTTGCCCGTTTCTTTGGCATTATTTTTCTTCACGTGGATGATGATCTAGCAGCTAAAAATATACTAAAATGATGGTAAAACTCTCTCTAGACGTCGCTTATAGTTGCTCTATGATGTGATGGTGGTGACTTCATAGCAGTATTTTTTAGAGTGTGCGTACTTAGGGTGCATTGTTACCATCATGGTGGAAATGGAAAACACTGATGTGACATTTTTATCATCATCGATGCATGGTGCGTGGAGGGCGCTATCTGGACAGGCCCCGTGAATGTACCTGAAGAAAGTACGCTTACGAGAAACGTAGGAATTTATTGAGTAAACTGCCCGGCAGAAAACCTGTCGTTTTTTGTCTATTTTAGGCTAGGTAGACAAAAGCGGGTGATGGACCCGCCTTTGCACAAAGATTTGAAATGCCTCCGCCTCCGCCGCATGAAGCTTCGTTCATCTGTACTTCTAGTCTTGTACACGCGTTTACATCATACTTAGGGTCCATCATAGTAAGAGTTGCTGTTCACTTATAAACTGATAAGGCTGTAAGAGAGACAAACAGAGACAACCCAACCATGGTTGATAGCAATGAATCAACTGGCGTCGTCAGTAACGACTGCACTGATCATCAGGAAGGTCCCGGTCATAGCACCCCCCAAAAGACTGTGATGACTCTTCACGAACATCTCCATCAACAACTCGCTCAATTAATCAGCGTTGTCAATCCCACATCCTCCACCGATGAGTCCTCCTCCACCACCAACACTGCGCCGCCGCCCATTGAGTTATTAAATACTAGTTCACCCGCTGAACTCTTACAATGGGGTAAAAATGACAAACGGAGGGAGAATAAATTAGCAGTGGTGCAGAGACTTACGGATACGTTACGATTAGATCAGACTTCTTCCTCGTCGGCGTTGTTGGCTGCTGCCCTCTCTGTGGTGAAAGGTGGTAGTTTGGAAGAAGAGAAGGAGGACAATGAGGATGATGATGGTAGTAGTGAGGGTACAAAATTAAAGTCTTCTACAGGAAAAATTCATGGATGTGTAGGCTCACATTGGGATCTCTTGCCACCCTTGTACAATAATAATGATGATGATGATGTGTCGGATGATGATGATGATTTCGACAACATCCACCACAACGAGGCATCATCATCAGCAGCAGAAGAAGAAAATAATAATACTAGTCCCACAGTACGAGGGGGTAGACTTCGTCTCCCAGGCTTGGACTGGAATCGTACATTCAAGAAGGGATATTCCGTCTTGGTTTGGGTACGACCAACACTGCTCCAGCAAAAAACTAACAGCAGCAGCAGCTCCACTACTACTGCGAGGAGTCTTCCACGAAAACAAGTATTATATAGATTTGCCACATCCGAAACAGATAATGTCAAGGGTTCCATCGGTGTTTGTGCAATTTTAGGACAGTGGTCTGCTGTTAAGGTTACAGAGAGTCAGAGTCAGACCATGCTGACTGCTACTGTGACTGCGTATACTCTTCCCAATGCTGATCCCATGTCGTATTTGTATCCGGGAGGGCAGGATTACGATAATGATAATGATGCAGCTGTGGATGCTGCAGATGATGACGATTTCGACAATACTAACAACAATGTGGATAATAAATCCTCCACTACTCCTACTACTACTACTGGTAGCACACGTCAACGTGGCAACCATCGTCGTACTACCATTGAATTCCAAGCTGGGAGTGCCCATGCACGGAACATGGAACAGTTCCAAAACCGTAAAAAAAGGTCAATTGGTTCTTCGGCTGCTGCTGGTGGTGCTGCTGCTGCAACTACCACCAACACCACCACCACGGGGGCTACTACACCAACGAAATCCAAAAAGATTGGAAAGAAAAAGGTACCACCCACATCTCCCACCAGGGGAAACAACCACCACACTACTACTACGGGTGGGGCGGATGATACCATATCCAGTCGATACTGTACAGCACAACTTACCCTCCCCGCAGATGAATGGAGTTTGATCAGTATACAACATACTCATCCCTACCTTCGTCGTCCGGAATTATCCATTAGTGTCAATGGGGAAGAAATGTTAAGGGGTGAATTGGGATTTCCAGTGTTGGATGGGGTAGTTGACGATGGAGAAGTGGCGGCGGTACGGAATACGTTGTTTAGTAAGCGATCGTCGGATCGATCTACGAGTGATATTACTAAGGAGACGTCGTCGTCGGAACATCATGTGGATGAACGGGTGTTGTTGCAACGGCATGGTATTTTGGCAGAGTGTTCCCTTTTGGATGGGGTGTTTGATAATGGTGTTCAGGTTGCATCTTCTACTACTGCTGATAACGATGCAGTACTACTATCGTGCAAAATGTCAGTTCACTCGCTGGCATTACTATCCACCCCTCCCGTCCCGAATGCAGTATTGGCCATCGTTGCGGAGCGAGGACCAGTGGGAGATATGGCACCGGGTAGTGGACTGTCGTTTTTTTTGGCACCTGTTCCTCCCAACCCGCAGAATAGAGAAGCCATTGTTGCCATGACGGCTGGACATGGTTATTATGGAAGTGGAGGTGGTAATGCTGTGGCTGGTGGACGTGGTACTGATGGCGTCATGGGCAATTCGGGAGGGTTTCATGGTGATGTGGCCAATCCTCGATCATTGGGATTGCCCGTCTCAGTTGGTATAACACATGGCGTGTACGCATTGAAAGGTTCGAACCGTGGCTCTACTAATGGAAATTCATACGATGAACTAGATTCGTCGCGAGGAGATTCATCGTTTGAAACGTGGATCGGGGGTGGCGAAGAATACGCCGCGCACATTGGGTTACAAGGGTTGTTGGCTACACCGACGTATACATTTCATTCTGGAGATACCATGACGCTAGGAGGCGCTTCGTTGTCATCACCGAGTTCAAATGATTCTAGAAAGAGGATAGTTTGCCCTCCATCTGCAGCACCCTCTAGAATTGGTGGTGCTGATTCTGTACCAAAGGTGGGAATTGTACGGCCAATACCACCAAACCCACCTCTCTCAACGGCAGGACTTGAAATAACTGGCAATGCTCAATACCACAACGTCACACGTGCCTACATTGCGCAAGAGAATTCTCGATGTTCTAAAATGAAGGTGATATCATCCCTAGACAGTGACGACGACGCACCTCCCGTCTCGTTTGCCCGTTGTATTCAGGCATCAGATGCAATGTCTCTAGCTCTCCTTCCCTTCCGGCTTGCCTTGCCACGGGCTGGTAACGAGGAGGTCAACGATATACAACGTGGCCTAAGATTGGAAAGTTTTTCTCACCTGAATGATCTTTTGGCGAATGGTGCAGCTTTGGCAGGGAAATTGATAAATTTTATTGCAGAGTGCATTCGATGCAGCGGAGGTTCAATGAGAGACGAAGCATTGCAAAATGGAATTGTCCATGTAGTTGTCACATTAGTCAGGAAAGTATTGATTCGAGGTGCAAGGTTGGGTTTGCTGAAAAAACAGCGATCGCCAGAGCGCCGCATCAGTCCAAGATCAAAACTGAGAAATAGATCATTACGAGAAGACTTTGATTATGATCATGACCATGAGTCTTCTTGCCCTCCAATCATCCCGGCGGCGATTTATACTGCCATGGTTGGATTGATTGATGCTTGTTGTGGCCCGACGTTTGAGACGACGAAGAAAGACGAGTCTTTCTCTGCTCTCAATCCATATCGGGGTCTCTTGCGTGTAAGAAGAGCATCTGACTTCGCGCTCACAGCATTCTTTGGTTTAGCGATGGACTTTGACTTTTTAGGAGGTGACCCCTTTGCTGCCGCATCTATATTGGAAGCCATCTCTAAGCGTTATTGTCCATGTCTTCAATCGTCATCGAAAGGGAGTAGCGGCTTCAACTCGGATGATTATGGGGCATTGCTTCGTAAGCAAATCAATTTGCAATATTTCTTGGATACGATTCGTGTCCGCTTCGACAAATCTGTGATTGCCGGTTCCCATGAAAAGGTGTCGAGTGGGCAGGTTTGTCCATCAACCATCGAAGAGGCATATGAATCAATTGCAGTGTCGCTATCCGACATTCTTTACAACATGCTCATCACAACACTGACGTCCTCTGCAGGACCCTCTGTTACGCTGGGGGAACGTGACGTAGGTGCCTTAGTGGCAACCCTCACCGAGTGCCCACTTGGCTCTATCTGTGCACACGTTGTCACTACATCCATAGCGAAGGTGCTGGTGAAATGCGGCGTTATGAGTCCCCTGTGCTTGAGAGATCGTGACTCAATAATATTGTCCAGTCAAACTCAGAAGAAAAAGAGCAACCGTAAGCGTAGCGCAGAAGATATTGCATTGGAGTCTCGATTCGGACGAAATATGATGCTATGCCACTACCACGATGTCGTTGCGCCATTACTGTTGAGTCGAAGAGTACCACAGATGCATTCACAGGAAACTGATGGAAGCAAAGAAAAAAGTGACGAAGGAAAAGCAACTCAGCATGCTTGTACTCTTGAGTCCGCCGAAAATGCTCATTTGTTAGATTGGACATATCACTGGAGGCTTTCCCTGCTTACATATACATGGCTTTGCTCCATTGCAAGCGAAAATGAAGGTAGATCGTCATCCACACAAACAGGACGCTTGCTCCTTTCTTCGGGGAAAGCTGGGCTTCTCAATGGGGCTTTCCAAGGTAAAAAATCCTATCTCAACACATCCGAGGCAGACGTTCTATCTACATTGTCGGAATATATAATATTGAACTCGCCATCGGACAAAGGAGGTTTCAATCTTATCATCAAAAGGGCAGAGGCAACATCGAGAAGATTGTCTACTTTCATGGCACTTGTCCCTGGGGTTTCTATGTCGTTACTGTCGCCCTGTTCAGACGAATCCTATGTTATTTCTAGCGAAACAGCGGCTGCCGCTGAGATGCTGAAAGACCTCCTTACAATGCTAAGCCACTCTATTCAAGCACTGTACGGAAGTAAGAAGGGCGGCCTACTTGCTCACGCGCCAGGCTCAAAAAGCGGAGCTCAATTAGCGAAGGCAAAAAATCTATTTGTAGCTGCAGCTAAAGAGTATGCTCCATACCTGTTGAAAGTGGTAATGATGCTTATCAGTCCAATTGAAGAATGTCGGAAGCTCACGAAAGCCAACCCACCAGTCAATAACGAGCAAAGCAGACCCGATATTGATGTTGAAAAGGTTGAACCTGCTGTGAGCAATAGTAAACGCGATAGGTCTGATTCTGTCCTGTCGGAAAAGGATTGGGTTGATGTGAACAAATCAAAAAAAGATCAGCCATCTATCGACGAATCATTTTCAAGGGATATTTCATCTTCTGCATCAATCACTAGACTGTCTAAGAATGAGTCAATCGAGCAGAGAGTTTATCGAAATCTCAGTTCGTGTCAAGACATCGCCCTTTATGCTGTATCCCGATTAGTTGCACAGGCGATGAAGTATGGCGGAGGCGAAGCTTCAACTACAGTTTGGCGAGTTGTTGTTTTCGCCTTATCAGAAAATGATGAGTTTAATCCACCTGGCGTCTCTGAAGTGAATAGGGTAGTTTCAAAAGAAGAGAACAAAGAAAATGGGGAGGCAACTGAGAAATCGGAAACGATTACGAAGCAACTATCAAAGCCCACTCTATGCCACCTTGCAGCTCTAGTATTGAGCAAGTTTGCTCGTCATCACGATAGACACTCATCAAGTCACCGCTCCCCATGGAATCTTGAGACTTGCTCGGCAGTTGCTCGCTTAATGGATCTAGTTGAAGAAAAGCAACTACTTTCGGGTCCTGAACAAATCAGAGGAACTGATGATAGCGATAGTGGGTCTTCCAGTAGCAAAGAGACATCGCGAAAATATAGTATTGACCAAGTTCGCTTGCTGAAGGCGCTACTTGAAGTAATGGAATCTGGCCGAGAGAGCGGCGGTTGGGCCCAGATTGAGGCGATATCGAAAGGAGGTATCGTGGCTCAAACTGGTAAGGGAAATTCCACTTCTGGCGAGCAGAATGGAAATGGAATTGCTCCCGACGCAGCAGTAAAACGTAGCGGCACAACCAAAAAGTCAGAGAATTCAAAGCTCCTTCTCCCGATTCTACAATCTTGTCTCCGAACCGTGATTCCTTGCATGGGCATGGTGCGCTCTGAAGCAGTAGTGATATCATCATCTTCGGGGAGCTCTGCTGCAACTTCTGTTCTGTTAGAATTGATTTCTACAGAACTTCACCTGTCTCTAGAGTCTGTCATTTCAGGATTGTCCTTCCCTGTTTCTCGTGACATCTTTATGAGTGCTGTCGCATCTTTGCGCCGGTCAATTGCATTCCATAAATCTTCAAAAGATGCAAAAGCGGTGATGATTTGTTGCAACCTATTACTAGCAATAGTTGATGCGATGCGAATCAGATATTTAGGCGAACGCAGTCGTATAGAGAAAGCCTCTTACGGTGTTTACGAAGACGATAACGAAGCATCTACTTCCAAGGATGACAAGGGCGTATTAGGCGGCAGTAATGGAGACAAGGAGGGAATAAATTCTCAAGTTGTTGAAAAATTGATTTTGGGCGAAGATATTCTCCCGAGTGGCACTCCCGATGCAGATTTTGTTGCATTTCCAGGCGATGACAATGTTCGCGATGGTTCAAGTAGCAGTGTCACTTCAATGGGCTGGTCACATTATAAAGGTCTAGGAGCCGCCCTGAGTAGATGTCACCGTGAAGGAATGTCTGGGTCGTTGGCTACATTTGAAGACAAAGCAAACCTAAGTTTATCAATTCTCGAAAAATTCATCGATAACTGGGACAAATTGCAGATACAAGATGCCGCTGAAGCTGAACTCATTGATCTCTTTGATGAAAACATGCACCTGAGTAATTCCTCCAGTAAGTCTGTCGCAGCTGATTCTGATCCACAAAGCTATCGAACGCCTTTCTCACCGAAAAACAGCAAGGAAACAACTGCTTCTGATGCTATAAAACGCTTTTCGGATGCAATGTCAATGCTCAAACGGCAACACCAATACGTTGCTTTTGAGTATTTGCTATCGAGAAGATTCAATCGAGTTGTGTTTGCCGAAAGGCTTTGTTGGAAGACGTGGATGGATTGGATAGACGTGAGCAAATGCAATGCTTTATGGGAGAGATGCCTTGCTGACGGAGGACGAGATTTTGGCAGTAAGCTTGCGACGCTTCCAATGTTTCCGCAATTTCCTCGCTTCATTCCAAGTTACCTCGACCATTCACCCAGTGGAATATCTAGTGCGTCCAACATCGATAAGCAGCAGGAAGCGCAAACGGACAATCTACGATCAACTTTTGTTAGCCAAGGTATCAAAATTGTTGACATTACGAAGAGGGAAATGTCTGAAGAAATGCTAGAGCGGCTTGATACCCTGAACGAGGCAAATGGAGCCGTTGTTGATGATGGAGGAGATGGTGATGACGATGGTGATGGCGATGACGATGGCGGTTTGGATGTGATGTTTCCAGAGAATAGACAAGAGTCCATCGCCCAAACAGAGTCCGAACAGAACTTTGGAAGTTTTGAAGTCAGCATTGAAGAAGAAGAATATGATGAGGGTAGGTTGCCAACGCAGGAGGAAGATACTGAAGAGCAGGGCAAACCACTCAACGGCGAAGAAATCAATCAACTGCATCCCCAGCAGGGGAATTTCCATTTTGCACCCTCTAGCTTTTCTTTTCAACCCGATATCAATTCTCTTCACAGCATGGGGCAAGGTGCGAGACTCGGAGGTGGTGCACTCGAAGAATACTATGGTACCTGCGTTCATGTTAAACCGGAATGGAGCAGGAAGTGCATGTTACTTCTCACTGACAGCCATCTTGTTCTGGAGTACGATGATGGTGATGGTTTTGTTGAGGGTGAGAAGGAATCACGTCGAAAGAGCGACCTTTCTGGCCATGAACTGAAAGACCACGACGAGGTGCAGTTGATGAACGAAGCCTTGCGCCCAAAAGCTATGCGCTGGAATATATCAGAAACATCCCACATTTATTTGAGACGATACAGATTGCGGGATTCTGCACTTGAGCTCTTCTTTATACCATCAGCAGGGGCAATGTCCGGTGGGTCTGCCTTTTTCGCTGGCTCAAGATCTTTGTTCATCGACTTCGGCGCAGGCAGTTGGGGAAACACAAGACGAGATGATGCAGCACATGCTATCATGAAAAGAGCTCCCATGCAAGCTGTCAAGCAATGGCCCGACAGGAGTGGTCAATTTCTTCACGACGAATTGAAGAAGTTTACACATGCATGGTCACATGGTGCCATCTCCAATTTTGATTACTTGATGGGTTTGAACTGTCTTGCAGGTCGCTCGTTCAATGATATCTGTCAGTATCCAGTCATGCCTTGGGTGCTCTCGAATTATTCGTCTGAAGAAGTTCCAGACCTTACAGACGTGTCGAATTTCCGTGATTTATCCAAGCCGATTGGTGCATTGAATGAACAGCGATTGGAGGAGTTACTCGATCGGTTCAATAGTTTTGAGGATCCGACCATGCCTCCATTCATGTACGGGTCTCATTATTCCACAAGCGCTGGTGTGGTTTGTCATTTCTTACTCCGACTTCATCCATTTTCGTCGCTCCACCGCCATCTTCAAAGCGGTCACTTTGATGTAGCAGACCGTTTATTTAGCTCAGTCCAACGTACATGGGAAATGTGCACGGGAAGATCAGCAGCAGAAGTGAAGGAGTTAACTCCTGAATTTTACTGCAACCCTGCATTCCTAAAGAATGCAAATGAGCTCAAGCTCGGAACAATGCAGGACGGCGAGGTTCTTGGTGATGTAATATTACCGCCTTGGGCTAAAGGAAGCCCGGAAAAGTTTGTGGAAGTAATGCGACTTGCATTAGAAAGTGATGTTTGTTCTGAAATGTTACCTGATTGGATAGACCTCATCTTTGGCAAGAAACAACAGGGAAAGTCTGCGATTGAGGCAAACAATGTCTTCTTTTACCTCACTTATTATGGGAGTGTTGATGTTGCGAGCATCGAGGATGAAGCGCTGCGTCACGCAACAGAGCTCCAAATTGCTCATTTTGGGCAGTGCCCGATGCAATTATTCTACAGAAAGCATGCTAAGAAACGTAGTCGCGAGATCTCAGTACGCAGTCGGCGGCAGACACTCTCCAATCTTTATGACCTCAATTCGGTGACATTGAACGACAGGAGAGCAACGAAGGAAGATCAAGAGCAAGAGGGAAAAGAAACTGATAAAACAAGCGACAAACAGTCGGAAATCGTTAAACAGCTTCCTTTCTCGAACGCTCCGATGTCTTACTGGGTGCATCTTGGTGCTCCTCCACCTGGGCCACACGCTCCTCTTGTTTCCATTCGCTTGGCACTGTCCGATCGTTGCTTGGCTGTTGACTCAAAGGGAATATTCCATTTCTTCCGATGGGCGTGGAAACCTGAATTCAATGACGAATCGTCAGATGACGACGATGATGGATACACTTCAGAGGAGACTTCTTCGGAAACTGACATTGACATTTTCAAAGATGCAGGATGCTTCGTGGCGCAAAGGGAGCTGTTCAGTTTCCGTACCATTCCTCGTCTACCATTTTCATCGGCGGTCCGAAATGTAATTGTTTGTGTATCGCAGACTTTGTTTGCAAACCGATCTCTTTTACTAGTCCTTAGTGATGGTGACGGAAGAGGTGCACTTGCTATGCAACTTGTTGATCCTGTCAAAGGTGCAATACGTGGAGAGGTGATCGTCCCAGCAGCGCATGCTGATCGCATCACCGCTATGAAGATGGACCCCATTGGCACCGCAGCAGGACAAGGCGGTGTGGGGGGCGAGCTGGCAATCGTGGGCAGTGCTGACGGAAGTGTCTCACTGTGGCGCTTCATCTCATCGCACTTTTGGCCTTTGAGACCACGACTGCGGATGATGGGCCATGCTGGTGCAGCAGTGCACGCAGTGGCCATTTCTAGCTCTCTCGGTATTTGCGCTAGTGTATCATCTGAACGTTGTTGCCTTTTTGATATAGGGAATGGTGCTATGGTAAGAAATCTATCTCCACCGCAAAAGGGGTCGGATTTCTTCGAGAATATTCTGCTCGAGGGTGACAATGTGGTGACAGTATTTGCTGATACCCCAGCACTATCGTTTAGTGCCTTGGGTTTCATTATTGCTGTGTGCTCAACGAAGATAATGCGCAAGGACGAATTGATAAAGGAAGTCACCTCGATCGAGCTTTTCACTGTCGAAGGATCGCATGTGTCATCTCGAATAATTCAAACTCATGAAGGCGTTCCAAATAATTTGGTTTCAACGATTGATGGAAGAGCGGTCTTTGTTTGCGGAGGCGGGAAAGTGTCCGTCCTACTAGTGTCCGCTTTGCAGCCGCTCAAATTGGTTGATGAGTGGAAGCTGTCCACGGATGAAGAGACCAATGCTGTATCTAAGCATGTCGCTTACGACATCGATTTTGGGCCCACTATTGCTCGACCTGTTGTAGCTGCTGCAGCGTGTTCCGAAGGTGCGATGCGTCTGCATGCGTTGCAAGGGATCAGTAAGTGGAGCCAAGAAAATCAACGTACTTCTATGAGCACTGCAGTTGGAAACGTGCTTGCTTTGCCAGCTCAAACGGTTAAGAATGCGATAGGCGGAGTAGCTGGATTCGGGTCGAAATTTATGGGTTTCGGAAAAGAGATAGGAAAAGAAGCTGTCAGCGCTGTGAAAGAACGTGAAGGAGGAGGCGGTGGTGGAGGAGGGTTCTTTTTCAGAAAGAAAAGATAGGAAAGAGTAGTGTTCAATTATTTGTGTGTTTTAGTTAAGAAGTAATTAGGAAGCTCAGTTGATGGATGCGGTAACAAATGATTCCTTTCATCATCTTATTTTCAATCTAAATAGGAGTAAATAATAAATACGAAGTTAATTTTAATCTCCTGATGCATGATAGTCTTGCAGCCAGAAACAGTCAGCAACACTTATGCCTGGGAACTCTCCTACCAATTGACCAAAGCTTACAATGACACATCAAATACAAATTAAGCTAGCTGCTTCCAATACTTTTATTGTGTCAATCACTGGTAGGACGTAGGACGGAGGCTCTATTCTGCATTAGCAGGGATACGAAGATTCCTCAGAGTGGAAGCTAACACGCTAGTCTTCACCCCACACCAGCCCAGCAGAAGCATCACCCTTTGCCGGTCAAAATACTCTCTTCTAACTTCTTCCTTATGTGACGTCTTAAAGAACCCAATTATCTGTCATACCCTTACTCACATGTGGTGATGAATCTCAGCATCATGAGCAGACAAACCGCCTCACAGCTTTACAAGATACGCCCAACGCAACCTCGTTCACGCAACAGCTCTCCACAAATGAGCGGACGAGAATGTATCACCACTTGCCAAATGCTTTTCCTGATTTGATCAGTACAACAAGAAACACTAATGCCAGCAACACCAGAACGAGGACGACAGAGACTTTTAATGTTTTTAAAGTGAATGATCCTACAACTTGTGATTTTTTCAATTCGCTGCTTTTCTTCTGGCGGTTCCAAAGCTTCTTCGTCATCATCTTCGTTGTAAGGAACGATTGAGATGTCAGCTTTCTTTTGGCTTATTGTGTCATCCTCAGAAAACACAGGATGTGATGACGGTCAAGTCGAAGGAAGCAAGCTGGTCGATCTGAGGCGCGAGTGGCTTATCTATCGCCTTCTTTTTCATCGTCTTCGTCATAGCCAACTGATAATGGGCGGTATGTTACCAACTTAAGAAATGTTCAGGCATTTAATGGTGTGGGGTGGTCGGTTGCAAAAGATGACATCATAGGCATGTGCATGTGCATTGTTCTTCTGCACCATTTTTGTCGAGGTTTGGCCAAATTTTCGATTTTTTGGCGGCGGAAAGAGTACTAAATTCCTCTGTTGTGGGTACGTAGAAAGGATGACACTAATTCTTCCTCTCTCTCCTCCTTTTTCTCCCTCTAGAAGCTGGAAGCTGGAAGTTGAAAGTTACCTACCGTCACCCTACTTCTTATGGTACCCCCTCACTACTACTATTATCATCACCATGGCAGAAGAGACGAGCATATCTGATCTGCTGCCATTGGTAGCCGTCGCTCTCAACGATCAAGCAGCAGCTGATGCCACTAGAGAACTTGCTACAGCTCGATGAGGAGCTCGATAGGTCGCATAGAGTGGAAGTGATCCGTTCCATCAACAATGGTGAAGGCGAAGATGAGGATGGTGAGACTGTCGTCTATGCGAGTGCTTTGTTTGAGGACGGACGGTATGGAAGTAACACAAATATGTGGGAAGTGCACAATGGAACAAAACAGCAGCAATATTTGTCCGCTTGGCAGATCTGAGACACTGCCACATTTGTGCGGGCGGAGGATTTCCTGTGGCTACTCTCGACGACACTCTTTTCAATAATGGGGCCATTGATGGATGGATCGATGGCGCCGAGGGCGAAGCATGCTATATTTCATTTTGTTTCGGTCCGCATTCAACGTGGCTAAATTTTTTAATACATGGGTGGCCAAGAGAAGAGTGGCAAGACGTTGTGGAAGGGCACGACTATACTACACAAGAATTCGTTTCATTTCTACTGGGTGTCGCAGATCAGTACCCTGGGGCCACTGTTGAGTTCACCACAGTTACTTTTGCGGCAACAAGTATTCATGGAGCTCTCAAGCGACTGATGCCACCACAGCGCAAGGAGGAAGTTCGCGCAGACAGAGATAGACGAATTGCAGAGGGGGGCTGCATTATCAGATCTTCACCACATTTTGGTGGGTGAGAATGTGACAGAGGATTGGGTTCTTTCGATCCGTTGATAAGACATGAAACTTATATGCTGAAGTGAGAATAGAGGAGAGGCAGACGAGGAAGAAGACTAAAGTGAAGGCTTCCATTCAGAGGAATTATTGCATTCATATCCCTGACCAATAATTATGATAAGTACGAATCATGATACGAATTGTGAAGAGGAGAGCCGTCCTATAAGTATCAGTGATCGACAAAACAAAAGTACTATTTGATGATTATCTTCAGCTGCAGAGTGAACCTCCGCGAACAAACCCACCTACTCGGCTTCGACCCTGCTTAGACCCCCCCTCCAAATCACAGCCTAGCCAAAATTTAGACCCCCCTCTGGTTTCTACAGGGTTTCTACTAGCAACTACTAGGGAACTAGTATGAGGAAAGCGAACGTTAAAGCCCCCTAGAGCTGACAAGCCAAAATTTTTAGACCCCCCGGGGGGTTTAGTTGCGGAGGTTCACCGACCGCCGGCCGTGTAGCAGCGATGCGGATTATTGCATGGTGATCAAACAAACACACTGAGTTAGTTTAGGCTACGATTTTGTTTGTTTGTGGAGACACGACAGACCGCATCATCAGGCCGGCTGCCGGCCGGCCATCACCATCACATCTTACCTTTCTACTTTGCCTTTGACTTGAACGACCCTCAACACAATCACAACAGATCACAACATCATCACCATGGCAGAAGATATGAGCATATCCGATCTGCTGCCATTGGTAGCCGTCGCCCTCAACGATCGAGCAGCAGCTGATGCCTCTAGAGAGCTCGCTGATGCCAATAGAGAGCTTGCTACAGCTCGAGAGGAGCGTGATAGGTCGCATAGAGTAGAAGTTCTCCGTTCCATTGACGGTGGTGAAGGCGAGGATGAGGATGGCGAGACTGTCGTCTATGCAAGTGCTTTGTTTGAAGACGGTCAGTACCATTCTAATACAAATCTTTGGGACATAGAGCTGGAACAGAATAGAGGCAATGTTTGCCGCTTGGCAGACCTGAGACACTGCCACATTTGTGTGGGCGGAGGATTTCCTGTGGCTACTCTCGATGACACTGTTGCAAATAATGCAAGTTTTGGCGGATCGGTCCATGATGGCGAAGGTGACACATGCGAAGTTCTATTATGTTTCTGTCCTCATTCTACTTGGCTGAATTTTTTTATACATGGGTGGCCACAAGAAGAGTGGGAACGTTTACTAGATGAAGGGAATGATGACTTAATTTCATTTCTGGTAGAAGATGTTGCGCCTTGGTACCCAGGGGCCACTGTTGAGTTCACCGCAGTTACTTTCACAGTAAGTAGTATTCACGGGGCTCTGAAACGACTGCTGCCACCACAGCGCAAGGAGAAAGTTCGCGCAGACAGAGATAGACGAATTGCAGAGAGTGATTGATGCGAAGTTTTCAGAGTAGTCTAATTTGTGGAGAGCTTTTTGCGAGAACGAGGTTGCTTTAAGCGTAAGTAATCATTGAAACTTTATGAAAGCAATTGAGGTTTATCAGATCTTCCCCGCATGTTGTGGAGTGAGAATGTGACGGATGATCATTTCGATCCGTTGATAAGACATGACTTACATCGTATGCTAAAGTGAGAAGAGGAAGAGAGTATTTTGACCAGCAATGAGGAAGAAGACTTACTTTACGTTCTGGCTTTCATTCTGAGGATTATATCTTCGTATCTCTGGCCAAATCTGATACAATTTTGCGGAAGAGAGCTCCTATCGGTGAAAATTATAGTTGAAGTCAACTGTATCTTTCCCAGCAAATCGTGATACAGCCGGACATGATTTGTGATGTACATATCATTTGAACGTGCTTTTCAATATAACTTACGTGCTTCTTCGTATGCTGGCAAATTATGATTCAATGTAACTTTATCTTATCATGTATATTGTATGATATGAATATGAATCTACATCGGACCAAGTCGAAGGACTCCTTCTCAATTGAGAAGAAACAGTGAACAGGTGGCGTGTTAGTACTCATCATCATCGAATTCTTCGCCTTCCCCGTCAGCAGTCTCCGCACCGACCTCCTCGTAGTCCTTTTCGAGGGCAGCGAGATCCTCACGGGCTTCTGAGAATTCACCTTCTTCCATTCCCTCTCCGACGTACCAATCTGTATCGAAGAATAATGTGTGTAAGAAAAGTGTAAGAGAACGTGTATCGAATCAAATTAATGATGAGAACATTGAGAGTCGAGAATTGAGAACAAGAATGGGTTAGAAAAAGAGCATCAAGTGAGGAGAAAAGTGAGAGAAGAATGAGAATCAAGTGACGCTGTAATACTCACGAACCTGAAAGAAGGAATATGCGCGTTAGAATAAGCGTTAGAATAAAGGAATCAAGCGAAGACAAAACGCACATCATACTTACAAAGGCACGCTTGGCATACATCAAGTCAAACTTGTGATCAATGCGAGACAAAGCCTCAGCGATAGCAGTTGTGTTGGCAACCATGCACACAGCGCGTTGGACACGAGCCAAGTCGCCTCCAGGAACGACAGTGGGTGGCTGGTAGTTGATACCACACTTGAATCCGGTAGGACACCAATCCACCTAGTTGACAAATTTTTGTAGAAAGAGATGATGAGATGATATGAGCACGCTGAACGAAAATGATGATCACAGACAAATTTGAAAACACTCACGAATTGAATGGTACGCTTGGTCTTGATTGTGGCCACAGCAGCGTTAACATCCTTTGGGACAACGTCTCCGCGATACATGAGGCAGCAAGCCATATATTTACCGTGCCTGGGATCGCACTTAGTCATCATACCTGTGTAAGAAAGTGAAACAAGGAAGAAATTGTGAGCATTAATCGAGTGAGAAGGAATATACATAACAATCCACACGTATGAGTTTTACTGACCGGCCGGCTCAAAAACAGAGTTGGTAATCTCGGCCACAGAAAGCTGCTCGTGGTAGGCCTTCTCTGCAGAGATGACAGGTGCGTACGAGGTAAGCATGAAGTGGATACGAGGGTATGGGACCAAGTTGGTCTGGAACTCGGTAACATCCACATTCAAAGCACCATCGAAACGAAGCGAGGCGGTCAAGGATGAAATGACCTGAGCAATCAACCTGTTGAGGTTGGTGTAGGTAGGACGCTCAATGTCAAGATTGCGACGACAGACATCGTAGAGAGCCTCATTGTCAAGGCAGAATGTACAATCCGTGTGCTCCAAAAGGGCGTGGGTAGACAACACGGAGTTGTATGGCTCTACAACAGCGGTAGAAACCTGTGGAGAGGGTGACACTGCAAAAGAGAGCTTGGACTTGCGTCCATAGTCAACAGAGAGCCTCTCGAGAAGGAGAGATCCCAAACCGGAGCCAGTTCCTCCTCCAGTTGCATGGAAGACAAGGAAACCCTGGAGGCCGGTACAGTTGTCAGCCAGCTTACGGATCCTATCAAGGACGAGGTCAACAATCTCTTTTCCTATCGTGTAATGGCCGCGGGCGTAGTTGTTGGCAGCATCCTCCTTCCCAGAAATAATCTGCTCTGGATGGTAGAGCTGACGATAAGTTCCAGACCTCACTTCGTCACACACAGTGGGCTCGAGATCGACGTAGACAGCACGGGGAACGTGCTTTCCGGCACCAGTCTCAGAGAAAAAAGTGTTGAAGGCATCATCTCCTCCTCCCACAGTCTTGTCGGAAGGCATTTGACCGTCAGGTTGGATGCCGTGCTCGAGGCAGTAGAGTTCCCAGCAGCCGTTGCCGGTTTGGATGCCGGCCTGGCCCATATGGATCGAGATACATTCTGTGTAGAGGAGACCAAAAATAATAGAGGAGGTGTGAGAAGGATTGATGTAATGTTGATTGGTCAAACGAGGAGATTCTCGCAAGAATTCTCGACAACATTGTTCGAATTTTGAACGACATCAAAAATTGAATGAGCCGACCATTCCAATCCATCCAATCGACAATTATCGCAAGAAATAATGACAATGAAGACTCCGACGTACCACGCATGGTTGAAAAGAAGGGTGGCGATTACTTGGAAGAAGATGATGAAACCAAAGAGCCTCGTGACGAGATAACGTTGATTTATGAGAAGAGTGGTGTGATCTCGATTGTTCGAAAAGATTCGAATTTTGCGGAAGATGGGTCCCGCCATTTTCCGGATTCTCTGCTATTTGAATTTTTCGCTATGGTATCATAATATTCTCTCTCTAATTCTGCATACTACTTGAGGTAGCCTGCTGACCTCTGCATAGCCGCTGCTTGGGTTCTGAAGATGGGAGGATATGTGCGTGTGCTACGACTCGCTATAACATCACGTCTAAACCTCTGGACGATTGGAGCTCGCATTCCAAAGTGATTGTGTAGATGGATGCTTGTGAGTATGAATCTTTCTAATGGATCCTTCTTCGACTAACAGACAAAGATTGAAAAGAGTAAATATGCCGCACTTATTCAATAACTGACCATCCTTACTTAGGTGGAAATGTTCCCATGGATCCATCTCTCTTGGCCATCGTGTCTCGAGAGTCGCAAACGGAGGCCAGTGTCCAAGCTTCGTCTCTCTATCTATCTTTAGCTCCTGTCCGTGTTTAGCTCGTCTTCTTTAAATGTAGACGAGCAAGCAGCTGTTACAATCCTGTCTGTAGTTGCAATCACTTGTCAGAGAACAGACGAATACAACAAGATACTTTGAAACTGAAAGAGAGATAGTGCGGTTCAAGCGTGTATGCGATCGATACGTCATAGTGGAAAAGAACAACGAAGAGTGAATCTTTTGTCTATAAGAAGAGGAGGAATGGGCCAATTTAAAGAGTTGATACAATCACTTTGTCTGAGTTGAGAATAAGATGAATAAAAGAAGTGATACAAACTGCAAGATATTTGGTACGCATCGAGCGTTTATGCGATGGGTGGGACACAGTACAAGAACAAGAGAAAGTAATACGTGCAGTACAAAACAGTGCAACAGAGAGATAGGAGAGACAAGTTCATGTAAGAGGATTGACCCTGTCGCACGTAAAAGCAATCATGTATATGTATAGGTATATACATGTTGTGCATTGTACCCACAGCAGGTTCTTTTATGTCCCGACCCAGCACGGGGGACATTATCCTACTTACAACATATCGTACACATATGCTAGATTTTTCGGAAGCGTGAGAACCGGAATATTCTCGAAAACCCTAGGAAAATCAAAAAGTCTGTCCTTGAAGATTTTTTACGCTTCTCGCTCGCTTGGGCGCTGCGTCGCTGGTCGGCAAAAACCAACGCCATCATCTCCATGTTGGAAACCGATCAGTAGGGGTTGTTGTTAGTAACATTGCGTCTGCAGAAATAGATTCATCATGTTCGCTTCCACTGTGAGAAGGTGAGCAAATTTTGGCTGCGGTTGCGGTTGAATTAGAGGGAGTTATCTTCGAGGAAAGTGACCTACACAAGGCGATGCCAATGATATTTAAATGATATTCGCGTTGGACCTTCCTCTGTTGGTAGCTAATGTCCTGCGGACCTCCGCTTGACGATGGTGCATTTTTGAGCATCGACCGGCTAACAGATTTTTTCATACATTATATATGTTTGCATGATCATTTATTTTGCCTAACCACTCCATTGCTCCTTATCGCCACACCTGAAAATAAAAAACACAGGGCCGCAATAACGGCATGCCGCCGACAAGGCACTGCGGCCACCACCACCAAGGTTTCTTGTCGAACAATGGCCAACCTCCCTTTCAACCTCGAAAAAATCCTCGGTGAACCCGATAACCTTATCCCCACCGACAAGGATCGTAAATCGAAACCAGGATACATTCCCGAGTTCGCGCCGGACGATTTGCGCAAAGAGATGGAGGAACTTGGTATCGACGGCGTGGAAGAGTTGGATGAACTCGAAGAGAAGAACATGGAGGGATACAATAATTTGGGATTGGTCCCCCCCGCTGGTGCCGGGACTTTTGCCTCTCCCATTCTTATTCCTAGTAGGATGGATAGCCGTGTAGTTGGTTACAATGACCCTACTACTCATGCGTTGTTTTGGTTCACTATCCAAAATGACAACAATACGTATTACATCAAGGATTTGGGATTATTTTTCAAAATGTTGCACATTCCGGATGAAGAGGCTGCTGCGCATCATTAAGTTGTGTAACAATGTGTGAGGTTAGGAGAGACGAAAGTTGTAGAGGGGAGCTTGTTACCGCCCGGAGATAATTGGGGCGGTGCAGGCTATTGTATGATAGGGGGAGTTGGGGTGGGTGGGCAGTACTTGTTGCCTACAGGCATGGTGTTGTTGAAATATCAGTCACGCATCATAATAGAGTTAATCAATTACATCAAAATTGTACACGAGTTAAGTGCCTTAGTGTCAGGGAGGAATCTCGTGGCCAATTTTGTTCTCGACATTACGTGATGGTCCAACCAGTTCTAAGTTTGCAACATTGCCACTACTTTAAAGCGAGGGCAATTATTTAATGAATAAGAGAGCCCAGAGAATGGAATGCCACCAAGAAAACAGCAGTAGAGCGAGCCCAAGAGAATGGAATGCCATCAAGAAAACAGCAGTATGAAATTGTGAAATGCCCCAAGTGTAGCTGACCTAAGCCTTGACCTTTTTCAGATCGGGTTCATTGCCATTGTCATCATCGGTCTTTCTCTTGGGTGCAAGAGATTTCTCCAACTCGGCTGCTTCCTTTTCGCGAGCTATAATATCATCCTTGATCTTACGTAACAACGCTGCCTTTTCATCATCTGTCTTCTCAGCGTTGCCATTGAGACTGCTACTGCTGGCAGCACTGCTTCGACGTTCAACTTTCGAATCATTTCCGATGGACCCTACTCCACTGCCTCCCTGGTTATTCATCATGCCACTATTGCCACCTTGATTCATCATCCCCATTCCCATCTGAAAAGGTAGGTTGTGTGAGAGAGAAATCAAGCATGAGCATGAGTACAAACGAATTAAAACAGAAAGTTAACGTATTGGCAGACTGGTTCGAACTTACACCACCTCCCATGTTCCTCATCTGTTGTTGTTGTTGCAACTGTTGTTGCTGGTACAAGTTCATCATCAGCGTCGTTTCTTGAATCTCATTCAATAGATTCATATGGTGCAATTTGAGCATCTCGTAGTGCTGGTTAGGGTTAACAGAAACTCCAAAAGAGGACATGTTACTGTTACCTCCACCACCACCACCCATATTACCCATACCCATTCCTGATGACATGTTGCCGTTGCCACCAAGACCAGCCATTGAGCTCATATCGTTATTGCTTTGGCTGCTACCAAGACTTTCCTTCTTCTTTTTCTCTTCCATCTGGCGATAATGGTCATCTCTTGCAGCATTGAAAGCAGCTGCGGCACCTCCTCCGACTAGTGGACGATGGTTAGATGAATTGGGATTGTCTCCACTATTCATTCCCATGCTGTTTCCCATTCCCATGTTGTTGTTCATTCCCATCATTCCCTGTTATAATAGAAGTTAATGATAAGGATTCAAGTACAAGACGTGAGACCTATACAAGATGTACACACTACAGAAACAGCAGAATTCAATTCATGAGCTTACCATCATATTGTTGCCCATTCCCATATTATTATTTCCCCCCATCTAAAGGCATCATGGTAATGAAAGAAAACAAGAAATGTGAGTTCAAATCTGTTACTGGCAAATAATACTACTGAAAACTTCTCAATACTTACGCCTCCCATGTTATTATTTCCACCCATCATGTTATTATTACCTGCAGCCATTTTATTATCAGCACTACTCTTTTTCTCTCCTTCAGCACTTCCATCATCATCATCTTCTTCATCCTTTCCCCTTCCTAATCGACCAGATACTACGCGAACACCCAGACGTTCGAGCTCCAGCATGACCCATTCTCGGGTAGGCTTGGGCCGCATAGTTGAGCGCCATGCTCGTGTCAAAGCTTTGGCACGAGCACATTTATCTTCTGCTTCACCCTTTTGGAAAGTACCTAGAGCGATGGTTTTGCCTGCCCACTACAATGGCAGCGGACATCATGATGATGGGATGCAAACAAGTGTGATGACAGGGAAAATGAAAGGCGTTGTGAAAATAGGACGCAGGCAGTTGCAATCAATGAATCCAACCAATTGAAGTAGTGGATGCAGAGAGTAGTTGTGTGGCAGAGAGGGACGACAAAATGTTAGCGCGAAGAATTTTTATGGGTCATATGCTTGTGGTCATGGTGACTATAGTCATATAGAGTGGATGACCATTGTTGCGATACCATCCGAATACACATTCAAATCAATACTCAGATTGGAAAAGAATTCGACAACGAAATAAATGGGTATCCGCCGCAACCAAAGCCGGCAAATACTGTATAGCGTGCATATATCCACTGCTTTATTCTAACCCTCCTGTTATATCACAGTCATTATTCCCCCATGAGACATGTCATCAAAAATAATTAAATTCAACGCACCTTAACATGAACCGCCTTCTTTGGACCACCGCCTCCACCACCGCTACCAATATCCATTCCTGACATATTATTGAAACCTCCGTCCATTTGAACTAATCTCACGGGAGGGCAAGCTTGCCTGCAATTAATTGCTATCGTTCGTTTCGTGCTGATTTACTTCTCGGTGTGGTGCCACTTCCCTGTTGTCATGTACCGAGGATTTTTGTATGTTCCTTCTTGTTTCTGGGCAATTTTTATAATACGTAGGTAGATATTGATTCCTATGTAGAAATTTTCGAGATTTTCGAGAAAGGCGTTAGGCTACACATACAAACAACGCGTGAGACAGGTGTCATGTCAGTGAAATCTGCGATGGCCTTTTTGGTCTCTTTTCTCTTTGATATATAAAAGTGTGAATGAAAAACAATTACCAATGCAACTAATACTACCAATGATGATTTATCATTGCTGCAAGCGAACTATTCCACCAGATAGTAACCCTGTAGCAATTGCTTCTTTTTGGAGTCAAAGTTTTTGCAAAGTGTTTGCAGCTTTGTATGTAGAAATTTGAAGTGAAAAGGCATTCATGTTCATGATGTGAGATGTACAGCCTCAAGTAGATGAAGTTGAATGTCACAAGATACTTTGTCAGACTAGATGATACCCATCGCAGGTTACGATACAAGACCGTAAGAGCCAGTATTATACCTGAAATTCGGTTTTGAATCAACCAGTGTATGTGTTGCTGGCAGTCCACATCTATGTTCAAAACGAAGTCAGAAAATGTTTGAACAAGACAGACAAAACAAAAAGACATAGACGATCGTGAATTATTAACGAAATTTTCTTATATTATTGCTGTAGCCTTCCACAACATCGGTCCCATTCCTTTTCTCTACAGTAATGGCCACACGCCAACTGCTAGCATTCAAAACCATACGAGGCTCCTGACTTTATAATCAGGCTTTACTTCGAATTCAAAGATGGCAAGTTGGATGCAACCTGCCCCTATACTTGTTCTATAACTTGAAGATATCAGACAATTAAATAGTAGATGACGTATCAATTTAGAAGGCACGTCCAATCATAAGACCATCATCCGCCCAGTCTCCACCTCCTCCAACACGGTAAGCATCAACACTGGCATACAGTGGGAACTCTACGGGTGCTGTGTTCACAACACGTACAACGTTTCCACTTCCGGGGGTCTCAACAATAGCAAAGAATGGACGGTCCAAACCATCTTCTGTGTAAAGCTCAACTACTTGCTTGTTGTTGTTGGGTCCTTGCAACAACTCGATTCTGGCATTCAATGGACGTCCATCAGTCTTCAAAATGATGGCAACGGAGTCAACAGTAGGGTTGAAGGGGTATGTACGAAGGGCTCCTCCCTGGATGGTCTCTGATCGGGTGGCAACAGAAGCAATTCCGGCGGCAAGGCCATCATCACGATCGGGCCTGACAACAGCGTCGAGGGGGAACTCGAGCTGTCCAATGTTACGAATGGCAACAGTGTTGGGGCCACGGGGAGTTCCAATCACTGCGTTGAAGGTACGAAGGGCACCATCCTCAACGTAAACACGCATTTTGTGAGGAGTGTTATCAGGTCCTTGCCAAAGCTCAACATCGGCATCAAGAGGACGTCCCTCAGTCTTCAACAAAACCTGCACAGACTCGATGGCAGGGTTGGCGAAAGACCAGGTACGAAGGGATCCTCCCTGTACAATCACGGGGGAAGAGTTGTCCCAGATCTCAGCAAGGTCGCGTCCTCCTGCACCTCCAGCAAGGGGTCCACCAACGCCGACATCAACATTGTCACGGACGGAGGTTCTGAACTCAGACATAGCAAGCTCTGTATTAACAGGAGCCTTGGCCGCAGGGGCGAAGGCATTGGCGCCGGTCAAGGCAATAAGTGAAAGAGCGGCAGAGAGCTTCATGGTATTTATTATTTTCTCCGGAACGGGTGGGTAGGTTTGATGAGCAGGTGCAACAACGCTTTGATTGATTGTAGCACAAGCGTGAGGCTCACGTTGAACATCGACGTCCCGATCCACGCGTGCCCCTTGCTTTCCTCCCAATCCAAGCCCGCCCAGCCAAAATTTCGACTTACGTATGCGGGCTACGGCGGAAAGCGTAGGAATCAATAAGACTGATGTTTGCCTTGATGGGGAGAAGAGAGAAGTCTCTCAAAAAGGATCTCTTCCTCTCTTTAACTTTGTAGATGAATTTAGTACCTAATGCTGACGATCAACACTGGATCTCAATACCAAGATAATTGACAAGCATCTAAATTATTCGTAAGTGACGTGTCAGGACCGACTCCTTTGTACGTCAGTTGGGTAGAAATTTGAACTTTTGTATCCGCAGGCGCACATCAAATGAATGCACTCATCACTCATCAATCAACCAAAATGGCATCACCACGCACGCACCAAACAAATTCAAACAGATTCCAACCATATTTGCCATCTGTGCAACTACCTACCTAATTTGAATGCGCTAAAACGACATTCTTCGGCCTTCGGCGTGCACCAACATTACATCACCCACCTGCTACGCTAAAACCCGCTACGCTACATAAGTCTGGTCATTCAAAATTCAAAATAATAAAAAACATCATGAAGCTATCTGCCACCCTATCTCTTCTTGCCATCACCGGTGCTAGTGCTTTCGCCCCTGCGGCCAAAGCCCCTTCCACGACACAACTTGCTATGTCAGACTACAGAACCTCCGTCCGTGACAACGTTGATGTCGGTGTTGGTGGATCTCTCGCTGGCGCTGGAATGGGAGGACGCGATCTTGCTGAGATCTGGGATAACTCTTCTCCCGTGATTGTTCAGGGAGGATCCCTTCGTACCTGGTCTTTCGCCAACCCTGCCATCGAGTCTGTGCAGGTTTTGTTGAAGACTGAGGGACGTCCTCTTGATGCCGATGTTGAACTTTGGCAAGGACCTGATAACACTCCCCACAAAATGCGTGTTTACGTGGAGGATGGTGCCCTTCGTACCTTCAACGCAGTGATTGGAACTCCCCGTGGCCCCAACACTGTTGCCATTCGTAACATTGGACAGCTCGAGTTCCCTCTCGATGCTGTTGTGAGGCCCGATCGTGATGATGGCCTTGCCGCCGGAATTGCTTCTGTTGCCACCCGATCAGAGACCATCCAGGGAGGAGCTCTTCGTACATACCCCTTCAACCCTACTGTTGACTCCGTTGCCATCATTTTGAAGACTGATGGACGTCCATTGAATGCAAGGTAAGTAGTTATGTGTTGACCAAGCAGAAACATTATGTGTTTCAAAGCACAAGAGTTTGTGTGGCGTTGATTAAATCTCTGTTGAATCTTGACCACGCCTTTCTTTTGCAATATTGCTGCCACTTAACCTGTTTCTTATCTCACTTGGCTCTATTTTACTTGTTCATATGTTGTGTATGATTGGCAAAACGAAATATATCACTTTTATCAGAATCGAATTGTTGCAAGGGCCCAACAACAACAAGCAGGTCGTAGAGCTTTACACAGAAGATGGTTTGGACCGTCCATTCTTTGCTATTGTTGAGACCCCCGGAAGTGGAAACGTTGTTCGTGTTGTGAACACAGCACCTGTAGAGTTCCCATTGTATGCTAGTGTTGATGCTTACCGTGTTGGAGGAGGAATGGATTGGCCTGATGATGGTCTTATGATTGGACGTGCCTTTTAAATCCTATCAAAATAGAGAATCAACTAGAAAGATGTCTTGGAGATTTGAGTGAGGTGAAGGCACTGCTCTGCATAGCTGGGAGGTGTCCGGTTTGCAGAATGCCACTTTAGTTTAAGGTTGACTTCATCTTGTGTATATCTCGACGTACTTGGATGGTTGAGTTGGTTTATGGCAGAGGATTAAGAAAAATGTATCTGCATAAGCTTTGTATTTATAGACAAATCAGTTGTATCAGCAGTGATCCTAAACACTGGTACCTTCTGAAAGGTCAATGTTTGTGTTTAGTTCATAATATAAGAAATTGAGAGTTATCAATACGATCATTCATCCGATCTTAGTTGTCGATTTAGTATAGTTCTGGGAACGAAAGAGTGGCACCAACCTAAATATCACTTGTCGTCACATTACAAGCATCTCAAAGCCTGGCCGAATGCAGTCAACCAATCCTGAAGATGAAAGTAGAGGAGGCTATCAATCGTGGTGCTTTGCTGTTGTCGATAACATCAAGTATCATTCCTCTCTCTCTCGTAGATACTGTTGCGTGTGCGCCCTCTCCAGGTGATGTAACATCATGTAACAGCTTTTTAGGTCTGGCTTCGTATTTTCGTAACAAAAAAATAAGAAGACCATCATCTTTTTCTTTTCCATTGCATTGATTGCAATTTGCAATGATACGATATATGATGCTCCCGAACAATTGATGCCGCAACAGTATAGTCAAGAATTAGTCAATAGCAAGGGGAAAATGTCCAACATTGACGAAGCCAAAGCCCAGCTAGAGGAAGGTCTCTTCGACACAGATTCCAGCATTGATGACAGCGACAAATCTACCTCCAGCGATGAAGAAAGCGACGACGATACCTCCTCGTTGGTGCATCTCAAACCAGCACTGAAGATAGGAGACAGAGTCGTGGCCGCGTGGTGGGATTTGGAAAGAAATGAGAAGAAGAACTCGTCTGATGGGCAGTGGTTCACCGGCAAGGTGACCGCCGTGGAGGAAATGGATCGCTTTTGTGACAGCCGCGCTTCCGTTTATGGCCCTATACGAGCTTACAACATTCATTACGATGATGGCGACAAATTGGATGGTGTTCTTGACGTATTTGTCTGTCCTGAAAAAGATCATGAATTGGAAACCAATACCAATAGCAAGGACTGGAAGGGGGTACGGAGTGTCAAGGATAGATCATCGACTGATCGATATTCGAAAGAGATTGGCTGGTTTGTCGCCATGATCGGTGGTGAGGAAAAAAGCTTTGCGACTCTCTACGAGGCAATGAAAAAATCAGATGAGTACACCATCAAAATGAAGAAGGGAAATGTTCGTGAATCTGATCTCAACCTTCCCAAGGAATGGGAGGTACCAAAGAAAAAGAAGAGGGGAAGGCCTAAGAAAGTGGATAAGGAGGATGACAATCCTGCGAAGACGAAGAAGAAGAAGCCAAACATGAAAGATATATTCGATGATACCGGCAGTGACTCTGATGATACTATGGAGGATGCCAACGAGTCTATTGCACCTGATCAAGTTGAAACGTTACCTGGTGGCGGAGAGCCAAAATATTCTGGGGTGTGCAATGTCCCTGATAAAGTTGGAATCTACAGAAGTTTGTTTTACCATGGGGAAAAACAAAAGTCTGCGGGTTCATACAAGCTACGAGCAGATGCGGCTCATGCGCGTGACGAATGTTCTAGGGAACTAATGATTTTTTCTCAAACACATACATCTCGTAAAGGGCCCAACTTCAATACAGTGGAGGAGTACAAAATAGCGAGGACAAAAGAGATAGCTGCGAGAGGGTTGAGTTTGAACGATGTGGGTACGTTGTCAGAAATGACCGCAAAAATACAAGAGAAGAGGAATGAATTTAGAGAGGTTAAACAGGAAAGCAAGGAAGTACCCGAAGATGACTCTGATGGTGAGTCTGAAGTTGAGTCTGACAGAGATCAGGATGAGGAATCTGTGGTTGGCTCTAAATCGAGTAGTAACGGAGAGCAGAGAAAATATATCAACGTTAGCTACATCCCAAAAGCTGATAGGTATAGAGGCAAAGTGTGGCACAACAATAAATCACAATCAGTTGGGGACTTCATGTTAGGGGCAGATGCCGCGTATGCACGTGACGAGTTTTGCAGGGCTAAGAATATGACAAAGAAAGAATTCAACTTCAACACGGAGAAAGAGTACAAGCTCGCAAGAGCGTTGGAAATAGAGCGAAGGGGATTGAAGTTGGATGAAACGTGTACCTCGACAGACATTTTGAAAAGAATACAGGCAAAAAGAATCAAGTGGTGTGGAAGCAAGCAGAGAAGAGTTGAAACGGATAATTCTTCACAGAGTAGCAGTGACGACGACGACCTCCCTCTCATTGCGATGAGATCTAAACGCTTCCGTTCCACTTCTCCCAAAGAAGCGGTCACTAAGACAAGCAGTGATTACCGCGGGGTAACATACAATCAAAGGGAGGGAAAACATTGGAAGGTGTCAATCTCTTACAATGATAAAGATCACTTTGTAGGAGTGTACGATCTTGAATCCGATGCCGCTCGTGTGTATGATGAAGTTGCATCTATTTTGTCATCTAATGATGATCCCAACTTTGCATCCAAGTCTGACCACGAGCAAGCAAGGAGACTGGAAGCAGACACACTCGGTCTCAGTTTGGAATTGATTGATACATTTCAGGCATCTTTGGAGAAGGCCCAAATTTACGTCCACAGCCTTCTTTCTGGCACTGTAAATGATGATGAGAAAGTCTCGAGAAAGACGCGGTCTTCGTCTCCCTTTACACCGATCTTGTCTGATTGTGATACGAGGAGTGATGCGTCACCTGTCGATAACGTAGTCGATTCTAGCAAAAAGATTTCCGATCTTAACGAGGCCATGTCAATGAAGTGGGGAAAGCGACTCCCGCGTTCTGGGAACCTCTTCATAAACACGTATCAACACAATATTTGTGAAATGCTTGGAGGGTTTGTAGACGAAAGTAGCCAGACTCCAATCGGGACATTCGTATCGATTTCTTCACCACAACAAGCTGATGGCGAAGAAGATCAGGAACAGGATATGGACTTAGATGATGGTAACCACACTAATGAATATCCACAAGACATTGGCATGAAATCATCCATTGGTTTTGGAAATAAATTGATTGACGACAAAGTGGAAAATGGCACCAACGAACGTGTTGTGGAGAGAGAGAAGCCATTTGAACGGAATGAAGCCGCTCAAGAGTATCAAGACGAAGTTACTACAGAGAAAACTAAGCCGGTTGAACTGCACGAGCATGCAACTAGTCCTGCCAACCAAGACGAAGGCATTCAGGAGAAGAAGCCAGATGAATGTAGTGAAAACCGCGAAGATGGTCGCGATAATCAATGCGAGGGTAAGGCTGATGCCAAGAAAAAAGACGTCAAATATGCCGGAGTGACGAAATTAAAGGGAACTAATCGTTCTAGAGGTATGATATGGCATAAAGGCAAAACGAAATCATTGGGTGATTATGTGCTGAGGGCTGACGCAGCCCATGCACGCGATGAATATTGTAGATCTTTCAATGTGAACAAGCCTCTCAACTTCAATACACAGGAAGAATACGAACACGCGAGGGCAGAAGAAATTGCTGAGAGAGGGTTGACATTGGATGCCGCGGACACTTCGGCAAAGAAGAAGGATGTGATGACCTTGTCAGAAGTTGCAGGGAGAATACAAGTGAAAAAGGCGAAATGGGATGCAGAGAGTAAAAAGGCAGATGACTCTTCTGTTCTGCCGGGCAAAACGAACGAATCTAAGCAAATGGCGCAAGATGATGATTCTGATGATAATATTTCCCTTTTCAGTGATGCAAAAGACAAGCAGGACAACTTCGCCCCCAGTCAAGATAGTGCCGCAGTAACTGTGGCCGTTTCAAACGTGACTGCTGTCACGACTAAGCCGAAATTGTCAGAAATGAATCTTGTTTCGTTAACAAAGGATCAAGAGGAGAGCTTGGAGTATCCAATTGGCTGTCCAGTCTTATGGAAGCTACAAGACGACTCATTCCAAAGAGGTGAGGTCGCTTCGGCTAAGTTGAATATGATCCAGCCCATTGGCATTGTGTACGAGGTTGAGCCTCTCCAGAAAGAATCAAAGCAGATGAAATGCTCTTCCGAGTTGACATTTGATACACATTGTCCTGTCTACCTCAATTCATCTCCGACAGACAACAACATCCTTGTCGAAGGAGAAGTGCTGCTCAGTAGGACTGATAATGCCAAGACATTTTATACAATTCTACTCAAGAGGGAGACTAACGAGTTCCAACTGAAACACGATGTTCCATCTGATCTACTAACATTCAGGAAGGTTACAAAAGAGAGTACTAGTCCTTCGCGGAGAGTTACAGATGTTTCTGAACCGAACCACACAGTGCAGTTACATTCAGAACAAAAGTCTCAAACAATGATCAACTCGGCAAAAGAAGTCCAGCCCAAACGATTGGCCTCCCCCGAAAAAGAGGTCTTGGCCTCCCCTGAGAAAGAGGTCAACGGCCACTGCGATATGAGTATTTCAACTTCCAATTCAACGATTTCAACGAGGGATTCAGGGCGTATGTCTACTCCTCGCGGACGTGATGGGAATAGAAATGGTGGAGTATGGGATGGACGAAGTATAGATATCGAGCTTCCGGATTGGCTTGTGTCAGATAATAGGGTAAAAGACCACTTGGCATGTAAGTATTTTTGTGAATGCACGATTTTGTCGGGATCTCAATTTTCTACTTGCTAACAACATCTTCAATAGACCAACTCACAGGCAGCCCTGGTGGTAGGAAAACAATCTTTTCTCAAATCTACAACAAAACAAATTGCACTTTGAAGATTCCAAGTCACGGCGCTAATATTATCAGAATTGAAACCAAGCCAGGGAAATTTGCAATTGAAAGCCTCCGTAAGGCAAAGATCGAATTGGAGAATTTCTTGTTGGATTATCTCAACCGTGATAACTGCATTGGGAGGTTATTTTATGACTTGGCATTGTCTTGTCAACATCTCCATCCTCAAAGAGGGAGATCATGCGTTTATCAACGTAATCCATGGGAACGTAATGAAATGGGCTACATGAGTGTGGTCGAAGTTCCATACTCTGGGAAGGACTATAACTGGCATACTCATCACTTGTTTTCAAAGGATTTCAGAGCATTGAGTCGAGTGAAATCAGTAGGCTGCACCATATCAATCGTTGATAAACGTGGGCGCGTCAAAACAAATTGGCCTGCGTGTAAGCCTCATGTCTGGGTTTGGGGGAATAAACCAGGAGATGTGGATGAAGCAGTCAAGATTTTGAACGAGGTCAACTGGATGCACATGAATACCTGCAGTTGTCACTTACCAAAATGATGATTAAAGAGGGAGGCGGTGATGAACCAGCTACGGGACGGTGAGCCATCATTGGATATTTGGATGGATCAGATGTTGTATATTCTGGGCTCGTCCATTGCGAAACATTTGTAAAATAAAACCAAGACTACCCAAGAATGCTTGTGATAGATACCGCAAAATAAAATGAAAGTCAATTTGGGCCATACGATATTGGTCGGTATAGAAGAAGTGAGTCAATGCCCTGAGTTCTGAATGTTATGTTATATTCCCTGATCCAAGCAGAGGAGAATCAATCTGATACCAAGTGCAAGCAAGTCATCTTCAACAGAGTCATCATTCATCTACCAGGCCTTGTGACAAATTGGTTTTAAATTACACTGTGATTTAGGCTATCCTTCAATGGTCTCCTTGGCTTTTGGGTCGAGTTCATCCCACTTGTTCTTGTTCTTCTTTGTCTTCGATTATCAGTCGTCAGTCCATCCTCTTCATCCCTCCTCACTCTCTTCGTCGACATCTCCATCCTCCTCTTCACTCACTTCTTCGGCATCTCCATCTTGCTCCCCATTTTCTTCTTCGTCATCTCCATCTTGTTCCATACTCTCATCCTCGTCATCCTAATCTTGTCCGAGTTGATTCTGATTGTAGAACTCTTGCAAACCTTCTTCTCCATGACGTTCATGTGCTTCAACAGCTGCCGTGATTAACTCGTCATTCACCCCCAGCCGATTGACTCCCGTAGCTCCCAAGAACCCCATAATGGATTGCAGCTGGGGCACAAACAAAGCTGCATTAGCCTCATTGCCTCGTTCTCGCATTGTCCTTGCTACAAAATGATACAGAGCATCAAATTCCGGGTTGTCATACTCTGCGATTCGTCTATCTCTGTCTGCACGAACTTCTTCCTTACGCTTTGGTGGCAGCAGTCGTTTCAGAGCTCCATGAATGTGTTTCGCCACAAAAGAAACTTTCTTGAACTCAACTGTGGCCTCAGGGTGTTGGGCGGCAATAATGTCCACTAAGTGATGACAAACATCGTCCGGATCATAGGAATCTGCTTGAATGAAAGCCTCCCACTCTTCTCTTGGCCATCCATGTATCAGAACACCCAACCACATAGAATACGGACTGAAACAAAATGAAACCGCACACGCGTCACCAGTTGTTTCACTATCTTCACCATCGACCCATCCCTGAAATCCTGCATCATTTCGGAATTCATCATCGAGAGTAGCCACAGGAAATCCTCCACCCACACAAATATGACAATCTCTCAGATCTGCTAAGCGACATGTGTTATTGCTGTTCTGTTCCAGCGTTACATCCCAGAGATTTGTGTTTCCCGCATATTGACCATCCTCGAACAAGGCGCTAGCAAATACTACAGCCTCATCGTCTTCATCTTCGTCTTCACCATTGTCGAGGCAGCGGATCACTTCTACTTTGCGTGGTATGTCTCTCTCTTCTCGAGCGGTAGCAAGTTCTCTTGTAGCATCAGCTGCGGCTTTATCGCTGAGAGCGACGGCTACCAAGGGAAGTAAATCGGAAATGCTCGTCTCTTCTGGCATTGTCAACACTTGAGTTGGTAGGTACTTATAGGTAGACAGTAATAATATTGAGATGTTGATGGGTAAGTACCTTCTAATGCACTATGCTCTTACTCTCACTCATACTTATTGATTATTTGATTTTTCTTCACTCTGCTGTTGTGTGCGTGATGTCTTCATAATCTATGACCTTGCATGACTTCTCTCAGAAAGAAACGAACACCACCATTGTTGTCGGAGCGAGGGCTGGTGGCTCAGGCCTGGGCCCTGGGCTGCACACGACGTCACACGGTGGATTCGAGACCGCGGCAGACGACATTTGTGTGACTCCGACTTTTACCTAATTCCTACGTAGAGGGTAGTTAGTGAGTTCGACCAATAAAACACCCCTGAGACGGCAACACCCAACATATTCGTGTTCCCCAGACTCTTGCGAGTTAGAATATGCTGGGTGTTGCCGTCTCACTAGTTGGTTGTCAAAAGCATTCACCCCTAAAATATCTAGTGTATACAAACGGTATTAACGTTTTTGTGCGTGAGATCATTATGAGAACTATTATTGGATTTTGGGGAATCTAGTTTTTTTTTTGCGCCAAGCGTCATTTCCACATCATCTTGTGCACTCATTCTTGCTAACCATGGCAACAACCCCCAATTCTAGCCACAATAGAGATAGCGGTAGCCGCCAAAATGCGCCAACTGGGGTGTATACTCCAGTGTCAGGTTCATCCGGGCAATTTGTTACTCCATCATCTTCAAAAACATCAAAATGTGGCAGAGAATCTGCAACAACTGTGGTGGCTCCACAGCGTCGTTCAAAGAGAGGTCAGAATAACTCGGCCCCAATGAAGCTAACCGCTCCTTCTCAATTATTCCGTAGTCGCGATACAGCAGTGTCATGCTTCAACTTCCCTCTTGATCCCAGTAATATTGATCACCTCAAAGTGATATGTTCTAAATGCAAGATGGTCTTGGGTGAAGCCAAAGACGGAATCCTCACCGAGGCAATAAAGAAGAAGAAACGTGCCGACAAACGAATGTGCGAACGGCCGTGGGACCTCAACAAGAAATGTATCATGCGAAAGGCAGGGACCAAGACAGAAAGAAACCTAAGTTCCGGTCGAATATCACACAAAAATATTCAAACAGCATCATTCACGAGCCAATACTCAATATTCCACTTGACTGTGTGACGAAGGCATCAATGCATGTCGTGCTGGGGTTCACGAACTGGCTCGTAAATTTGTCTATTTCTGCTTACGAATGCATCGAGAAGAAAGCAGCTGCCCGATCTTCTGGCACGGAGCAGGTAGCATTCCGTGAGACGATTGAATTGGTATTGAAGAAGTTATATAGATACAAAGAGTTTCTTACCGAACAGGAGAAGGACACTAAATCCGTATTCACTAGGCAGAGCACTGTTGTCGCTGATTTACTTTCACGGACTGATGAGTTGGAAGTCATCAAAGAAACCATCGGAGAAGACTTTTCGTTGACTGAGGAAGCAACAGCAGAGCTGCGTGAGAAACAGCAGCAGCTCGAGGATGAGTTAAAGCATCTCGAGAAGCAATTGGAGACTGAAGCTACGGAACTGGTCAACAGCACGAAAGAAAATTCCAACCTTGCTGATTACATTGTCGTGCTCATGGAGCAGATCAGCATTACCGACAATACAATTTTGGAATGTGAGGAGTATCTGAAAAATCATGGTGGTCATTCGAAGAGAAAGTTTGAGGAAGTATTGAAGAAGAACGGTTGTGACAGGCAAACTTACTTTGAAGCACAAATGGTCGGTAACCATTGCATGAATTATGCGGAGCATAGTGAAGTCATATACAGTGACATGTTCGATGAGTTTGATCCTATCATCGAACAACAAGATCTGAAGGAAGAGTTGAGTAATTTCACATTGCGAATGAAGGAAGTTGTGTCTCTATGGTTCAAAATCCAACGAGTAATGAAATCCGTCAATAAGCAGTCCGACAAGGCAATTAAAGACTTTGAAGCGAACATTAAGAAGCTCAAAGATCTCATTGTCAAGCTATTAGTAACAGACGTACCGATTGCCGAGTGGAAGTCAAAACTTCCTGCATTCCCCAAAAGTCATCTCCTCTTCATTGGCCATCTTCTTGACCAGCTGACTATGTGGGGAACTCTTGGCGGTTTTGACGAGCAAAACATCGAAAGCGCCCATGCAATCTGGAACCAATTGATGCGTCAGATGGGCGCTACTCGCGGGAAGGAACTCAAGAAGAAGGTGTTCATTCAGTATTACTTGAAGAGTGCTGAATTCATACAATCTAATATTTTGCGTTTGAAAGAGGAGTCAAAGCGTCCTAATAAATATGCTCCCCGACGTCCCAGAGCAGAAGATGTCGAAATCAATAATAGCGCTGTTGCAGAGACACAAATTGATACTGTCGAGGTCGATGAAGGATCTTTAGTCGCAGACATCAATGGGGAGGTTGCTCTCCATCAACCTCTGATGGTATTCGATTCATCTACATCTGCAGAAGATAATGGCGATGGCGCAGTCGGAAATGATGCTGATGAAACGGCGCAGGTGAAAGTATCGAAAGAGGATACGATGGTCAGCACTTGTCCTCATTGCAGTAAGCGCTTACTTAATGTGGCTCTCCGTGTTCACATGTTTGAGGCACATGGTGTTACTCTTTGTGCTGAAGCCGAACCTAGGTAATCGATAAGTAGTACCAAATCATATGAGGCGAAGAATGATGCAGCCAAATATGTCTTCATTTTTGCATTGAAACGGCATAATGGCATAGATAGAGTAGACAGTAGTAACGAGTTGACGGAAGATATCGACATTGTGATGGGCTTCTCATCAGATTTTGGGATGTCACAGTTAGCGATAGTTAGCGATCACAAATGCTAAGGCGAATCCACCGTGGTCAAAAAAGTCAAAAAAATGTTCTGTCGCCGGAGCGGAGTTCGCGTCCTTCATGGTTGATTCAGGCGGTACATACTTGGAGCGGTACTGTTAGCGAATCTGTTGACGATCGGAATCAAATTCTCTTTTACTACGGCCACAACAGCGATATTTGAAGGAGGAATAAATTATTGACAACATACATTGGGAGTTGGGAGGCCAGTCATTCATACCGTATGAAACCCGGAAAGACTAAAGCACACACAGACAGACCAATGGTCGTCTCATTATTTTGATTTAGATCCGCTGGCCATTTCTCTTTCACCATTCCATGAGTTGCCTTTTCCACGATTAGAAAGATGTCAGATTTACTACTGAGGGAAAAGTTCGATAATATCAATATTCTTCCCCCCTATATTCTGTTTTTCAGACCTTTTCAACGTTGAATGAAAAAGTACTTCCTCATAGCAAACAAATGCTAATGTTTTCTACAGGTTTACTTGTTTAAGAAATGATGTTACGCTCTATGGTAGTCTTCATTATCGTCTACCATGCCTATACACCCAGCAAATGTCTTGCCCTCAAAAAATATCCTAACTTCTTGCAATTTCGACGCCGGATTACCCACTCCTTCCCTTCTTATGCATGTCAATGATGAGATCACTCATATCTCACCTATTTTCTCAATCTTTTACCTACCTCATCGCAACTCTTATATGCTTCATTGCAGAAGATATGGACACACCTCGATTTCCCCATTGCTTCACACTTTTGCTTTAAGAAGGCAAATTAGTGAGAAATTAAGAGATTTCATCTCGCTCCATCATGGTTCATACCACGACATGTGATAATTCTTAACATACTATTCCCCATCAAACATTCTCTTCATCCGTCATCCAGTTCTGGTCCGATCTGATCGAAGAGTTCATCCAAACCTTCAACTCCACTACGTTCAAATGTTTCAATAGCTGTGATGATTAAGTTGTCATCCATCCCCAGCCGATTGATTCCCATATCTGATAAGAAACTCACTATCGCATCTAGCTGGGGAACAAATAATGCTCGTCTAGCCTCGTTACCTCGTTCTCTCATTGTTTTTGAAACAAATCGACAGAGAGCATATTCTTCATATTCATCATTGATTGCAATCCGTCTATCTCTATCCGCACGAACTTCTGCCTTGCGCTTTGATGGTAGCAGTCGTCTCAGAGCTCCATGAATACTACTTACCGCGAAAGTAACTTTTATGAACTCAACTGTTGTCCCTGGGTGCTGATCCGCGACACCCAGTAGAAATGGCACAAATTCTTGTGTAGTGTAGTCGTACTCTTCCTCCATGTTATCCCACTCTTCTCTCGGCCACCCATGTATTAAACAATTTAGCCAAGTAGAATGAGGACCGAAACAAAACGAAATGTAGCATGCTTCGCCCTCGGCGCCATCGATCCATCCATCAAAGGTTCCATTATTTAAAAGAGTGTCATCAAGAGTAGCCACAGGAAATCCTCCGCCGACACAAACGTGGCAGTCTCTCAGATCTGCTAAGCGGCAAATATTACTGCTGTTTCGTTCCATTGTCACTTCCCAAAGATTTGTGTTACTTGCATACCGTCCGTCCTCAAACAAAGCACTTGCATAGACGACGGTCTCGCCATCTTCGTCTTCATCATGACCATTATTAATGGCACGGATCACTTCCACCATGCCGCGCATGTCTCTCTCTTCTCGAGCGGTAGCAAGTTCTCTTGCGGCATCAGCTGCGGCTTGATCATTGAGAGCGACGGCTACCAATGGCAGCAGATCAGAAATGCTCGACTCTTCTGACATTGCAAAAACTGTATTATGTGTCTCAGATGCTGGGGATGAATTCCTCCGATGTCACCAAATACATCATTTGTAACACAAGATGTGTTATCTTCGCTACCATCTACGAAGTGAGTGGTGTCATAATAGTTTGTGCTAAGTAAGTACATAGGCTTAACCCTGATGCACACACAATGCATGCGAGTGCACCTGCAGTGTGGACACTGGACAGTATTCTCCGGCATACGCGTCAGACAGCAGATAGACAGCAGAAGGTAGGTATCAACAGCTTGGCGCCAATTTTCGACTCTCTGCGAACTTCGCTTTGGTCCCGTGCCAGCGACATGTACTGTGTGCGTATGTACCTCTGCTTCATTCGACTGATCAGACAGTGACTTCATGAACGACGACAACAATGACGGCATCGGAGACTGTCATGATGAGTCATCTCATCATAATGAAGAAGAGCATCATGAGCCAAACAGTGAAATAAACGAACGAATAAATGAAGAACTTGCTCTCTCCGCAATTCATCGAAAGCATGTCGAGAGCCACTGGAGGCAAGTCCTTCGCAAGGAGAAATTCCAAGAGCTTCGTAATGACATTGACTCTCTCCAAAGCTATCACCAGCAGAATATTCAGCGAAAAAAGAATGTCTTACAGTCTATACAAAACGAAACTGCTTCATTGCAGCAGCTCTATCATGGAGCCATGGTGGCGAATATCAATCATATGGAAGGTATGATTGCAATACATGATGAACAGGTTGTACTGCTAGAGACGAGCTTTCATGATCAACTTTCATCGATGCAAGCCGAATTCCACGCTGATATAGAGAAGATAACTGGGCAGTACGACAAGGAAACTGAAGTTGTTCAACAATGTATCAATAAACATCGAGAGAAGGAGCAAAGAAGAAACGAACTGCTGCAGCTGGAGCAACAAAAAGAGTTGGACGAAATAGAAACTCGACACAAGGAAGATATCACACATATACAAGGCCACCTTGACGCAGCCGTAAAGCACTTCCAAGAGCAATTCGAACAAACTCATGAGGAATATTCGCATAAGAACCACGTTACAAGGAAGGTCTACGAGGAACTCAAGCTCAAAGATGACGAAGTAAAGAAGATGATTCGCCAAACGACAAGAAGAGCCGATCGCATTCAAAACAAGGTCCAGCGAATTCAATTGCTAGCTGAGAAAGAGAAGGCTCAAAGGCAAGATAGGCATCGGGCACTGCTGGAACGGAAGGTTCGAGCTCTTGAAACATTTCAGCTCATCAAAGATGAGATGACTGAATTTCGGAAAAATCAGCAGGAAAAGCTTGTCGCCTTGAGCCGGCGAGCGAATGAAAGAAAGGAGTCCTTACAAAAGCAATCTGAAGTTGCTGAACGTGTGAAGAAGATTGCAGATCGTTGTCATCAACTTGAAACATCGAGAGAGCAGTTCGCTACAATACTGAGGGAGCTGTCCACTTCGTCGCAGTGTCATGATGACACAAGTACAACTGAATCCGACAGGAGTTTGCATCAAGAGGCATCCAAGATGGTATCAGATCAAAAGGTGGCAGCATCCAAATCCGTCGCAATTGCATCGTCTGGGCCTCACAAGCAACGAGCACTGCTTTGGGACACCACTCATCGATTCTGGGACAAGTACAATGTGGCTCAAGTGGATGTCCTGACAATACAGAAACGCATTGCTGAACTAAAGCGAAAGGAAGCCGACTTGCAAAACAAGCTTACCACGTGTCGAAATGGAGTGACGGTAAATGATGACGTTTTGAAAGAGAGGAATCCTCTGCTAGTTATCAATGGAAAGATGAATGCCTATGTCCCAGATAAGACAAGAAAGAAACGCTTGACTGTAATCGAAGGCAACCATTTCCTCGCAACAACTCAAATAAGATAATGTTGTAGTGTGAGAGTCTATTACTCATCTTATGCTGCTTACTTGCTGCCTAAATCTTCTTTCATTCAGGGCCAGGAAGCTAGCATCCCAGGACAGGAGCGGACTGGAGCAGGACAGTCTCAACCTTAAACTCTCACGCACACTACAGGTCTCGGTTAACTCTGCTCAGCACCAGGGAAGGCAGGAACGTTTGGAATGATAGGAGGGGCAGAAACATGTAATTTGTGTTGGTAGTATCTATGATTATGTACTTTAGTGTATGTAGGGTGCTGAGACTTCGAGTTAACCTCTAAGGTCTCGACCGTCAAAACGGGTCCTCTAACCTATTGGCCACATAACCGCGGATATTTTGGCCTCTTTTTGGCAGCAATCGGATATGGATCGGATATAAAATATCCGATGTTTATTTGTGACTACAGCATCAATTTCTAGCCCAGTAATCATTACCAATTGATTGAACAGGCTTCTAAAGTATTCTGATCTTCATAGTTTGCATGAATATCATCTTTAAATTAATTGTTACAATGAATAAATGCCCTACACCTCGGCAATTCAACAAGATAAATCCTTCCCGAGTTTCTTTTTTGCTGAACCTGCCACTGTCCATGCCGTCATGAGAAACAAGACTTAGCAACACTCTTGTGCTTTTATTATATCATTAACAAGCGTAATGACAAGCAGCAACAACTCATGAGCATCTTGACGACGATAGTATGATATGGTAGAATGTTGTGATGCCAGCCAGCCCGCACTGGACCTCTCAGACCAGCCACGACATTGTAGCATGCAACCTTGCCCTCTCTCCAATTGGTATCTCGTAGTTGCACGAGCGTTTTCGTCTCCAAGATGGTTCATGCTGTGAGCTCTGACTTATCTAGATACAAGCTCTGTCTCGTCTTCTCGCTCTGGATTAGCATATACAATCGTAGGGCTCACGTGGGTTCTAGGGGGCTGCCCCGGGAAATTGCACTATATTAAATGTGGCCGGACCGATCAGATATTTTTCGGATATATCGGCACCCCCCAGCGGATATGTGGCCATGGGGTTAGGGTCCTCTGAGACGACAAAAAAATAACGCGGCGGCCGCTACGGTAATCACGCCGCTGCCGAAATAGACCAACTTAATCATCGACCTACCGGCCGATCGATGGCTGAACGTTACTACGGATTACCATAATGATGTTATCGTGTTTGGATGCAGAAGAAACGGCCATTGGGGTGTTCAAAAACCCCTGTTCGGCGGCCGGCGAGCGCCGAACATCGCCGTTATAAATCGTTACCATTCTGCCTCTCCTCGGTGGATTTGGCAGCGGCGAGGACTTCAACACCAACATAATAATCCATAGTAACGATCAGCCATCGATCGGTCGATAAGTCGGCGATTAACTTGGTCTATTTCGGCAGCGGCAATGTTCACCATGGTTGTTGGTTATTTGCCGTGGAGCGAGCGGCGGGTGGTATCATGATGCCATCGCGTAGAAAGCTAGTGACAATTTCGACACGCGGGCAACATTTTTGGTCAAGTCAGAGGACCCGTTTTGACGGTCGAGACTTTAGAGCTTCTACCGAATACGCGAAGAGACATTCCCTCTACATACCTTAAAGTACGATAATAGTACATACTAGTACCACAAATCACTTTTAAATGTACACATTCATTTTTTGACAACCATTCCACACTACCAACCGTCTGAATGCTTTCGGTAGATGCGAGACCTGTAGTGTGCTCTCACGCATCACGCATATCAACCTCATCACCGCGCATCTCCTCAAAAAATTGTGACAATGACCATGATAATGTCAGACAGCCACTACTTCATCTACAAACGATGGTGCTAACAGAACGACAACGATCGGATCTCCACGCCGGAATCTACGAATACCTCCTTTCCCGTGGTTCAGATTACGCCGTGGCAGCTGAGGCATTTGCAGCTGCCTCTGGGGTGGCCACTGAAGACAAACATAACGAAGATGAAAATAATGGAGACGACAAGAAGAAGACACGCAGATCTACCGGGGGAGGAGGTCCAATTCTAGAAAAGAAATGGACTGCAGTTCCAAGACTGCAAAGGCGTGTATTAGAATTGGAGCGTCAAGTTGCCACAAATGCCAGATTGCATGCCCATCGAACCGGTGGCGGTGCTGCTGAAGACGGATCAACAAATAATACTATTATGCCGGGCAGGGAACGTCGTATGCTCCCCCGTCCACCAGCCACGCACACACTTCAATCGCACTCGGCAGTTGTTACATCCGTAACGCTTCACCCAGTGTACACAATGGCAGCCTCCGCTTCCGAAGATGGAAAAATTATATTGTGGGATCATGAATCAGGTGAATATCTCCGTACTTTACGCGGACACACCAACGTTGTTACCAGTGTCGACTTTAGTCCAGGGCAGGGAAAATTCTTGGCATCATCTTCAACTGATTTGAGTATCAAAATATGGGATGTGAAGGAGTTTACCTGTGTCAGGACATTGAGGGGACATGATCACACGATTTCGTGTGTGCGGTTTGTCCCACCTCCCATCGGGGCGTTGTTTTTGGAAAAGCAGCAAAAAACCAATATTAATGAGGTGGCAGGAAGTGGGGGGATTGAGCCATCGGAATGCGGGGTCAAAATTCATTGTGACGGCAAGTCGAGATGCCACAGTGAAATTCTGGGATTTGGAGACTGGATTTTGTGATCATACCATTTCGGATCATTCGGATTGGGTTCGTTGTATTGCAGTTCGGGGGGCGAAGAGTTTGGTTGGTGGTAGTAGCAAGGGGAAGGAAACAGAAGAACAAACTTCGTCTTCATCTTTGGCATTGGTTGCAACATCGGGAAATGATCGAACAATTTACGTCTATGATGCAAACGATAAGCGAACAAAAGTTTGTGAACTTCGAGGTCATGATCATGTTGTTGAGGCGTTGTCATTCCTTTGCTCGTCGTTGTTACCCCAAAAGGGTTCATCTGCACCCTCGAAATCGGCATCATCGTCATCTGCTTCAACTTGGGATTATCTTGCCAGTGGCTCACGAGACAGAAGCGTTCGTCTATGGACTGTTGCAAATGGAGGATCATGTCTAATGACCTTTCGCGCTCACGAAAATTGGGTTCGGGGAGTGCTTGTCCACCCTTCCGGAAATCATATCATTAGTTGCGGCGATGACCGAAGTATTCGTGTTTATGATATCAAGTCGAATCGATGTATGAGAACAATGGAGGATGCTCATCCACACTTTGTGACTTCGTTGTCTATGCATCCGACTCTTCCTATAATGGTTTCGGGTGGTGTTGATCACACGGTGAAGTGTTGGCAGCTAGATTAGAGAGTAGAATATAGAGTATGTGTGGCTATCTATTAAAAGAAGTGTTAAATCACACTGTAGAACGGCGATTACTGTCATCGAATTCGCCAATTGTAGAACGTCGATTACTGTCATCGAAATCGCCATAGACAAATGAACCAACATGCCTTTGGCCACTTTTGTAGGTCAAAGTGCCAAAGCCGTGGGGAAGTGGTATCCTCAAAACTTCACTATTTTTCTTGGTGGATTGCTTTGAACACTCTGATACTCCAGAAACATCATCGTGTAAAGAATCTACAGGGTGCCTAAATGTCGCAAAGCCGTAGAACTTAGAGCCGTCAGGATAATTTATTGTCCAGTCTCCATCTCGGGGGATATCATCTAGCCATTGCCCTTCAATTATTGTCTCGTCAGTGTAGGTGTAAATACCGTTGCCGCAGAATTTACCTTGTTTGAAATCACCTTCATATTTACCCTCCCACGATGAATCGGTGTGTTTGTGGTGGAACAGCGTCCCTTTACCATGCCATGTATCTTCGTACCAATTGCCTTCATACAGCGCATTACCGTCTGCATCAAACAAAGTGCCAAAACCCTTGTCTCTTGCCATTTCTGTATTCTCCCTTGTACCTTGTGCCATCGCAATAGCCTTCTTCACCTTCCCCATCACGTACCCCGTTTGAGAATTCACCAGTATAAACATTTTTAGTTGCAGACTCTTCTAAAGTCCCTTTGCCGTGAAATAAACCATTGAAGAAGCTTCCTGTATACACTGACGAGTCAATAAGTGTGATTGTCCCTTGACCTTGGATCGCATCCTTGAAGAATTCGCCACTGTACTCGAGACCTGAGGCGAAAGTCAGCACACCGACACCGTGCCTCATATTATCTTTCCAGTCGCCGTCGTAAACAGAGCCTGTTTTGCTCTGACGGTAAACCCCTGGACCTTGGCGCTTCTTGTCTTCGTCTAGTCGTCCTTTGAAGGTGTCGCCGTTTTGGTAAAGATAAAGCTTAGGAGTACCAGAAGCGATTTCAGCTAGCGAAAGCGACTTAATGGAGATTTTCAACTCATTCAGACTATCATGTCTACTATTCTTCGGGCGGCGCTGTTTCTTTGGGCTGCTATGTTTAGTCACGACTTGACGTGGCCGTCGAATCATCGGTGTCACCGGAAAGTATTGAGATTTGCGAAGAGTTCATTTCACTACGCTCCGATGCATCCACCTCTGAGGGGTAGGTTATTTGATCGAGAAGTTGCTGTACTACGTTATCTGAAAGTGGCCCGCTATGTTGAAATGACTTCAATTCGACGGGCTCGTCACATACAAAATCACCTTCGTACTCCTCTCCAGTACTATGAAAGAAACATCGGCCTTCTCCATGACGAAAGCCATTGATGAATTCTCCTGTGTAGGTGACAGCCCCACATCCAAAGTCGGCATAATCCATCTTGCCGAATCCTGTGAAGCAATGGTTGAAAGTCAGTGACAAGTTATTTCTAGCGGACACAGCTTCGTCAGTGAAATAAAAGACTCACCATGAGGTCTTTCATCAATATGATCCCCAATATATACAGTGACCATCACCGAACTGTTATACTTCAACTCTCCTCCCTCCTTCAAAACATCTCCATCCCACAAGCCATGCTTGGTCACAAGGCCATCCCTCGTCTTGAGAGTCCCTTTTCCTTGACGACAGTCGTTGATAAATTTGCCTTCGTAGACATCTCCGTTGGATAAGGTTTCTATTCCTTCAACCCTCTTCCCTTCTCGCCAAGATTCCAACATAGGTAGAGCCGTCTGAATATGTCATTGAACCATTGCCTTGGAATAGTCTATATCATATAAATGTAAGATAACAACACAGCGACCATTAGAGACACGACACTCTTTCAAAAGGATAGAACAAAGTAGTGATGACCGTTCATGATAGAAATTACTTACCCATCTACAAAGTCACCAGTATAAACACTTTCACTCTTTTTCCCGTCATCGTCATCTATGGTTCTTAATTTTCCCAAACCATGGAATTGGCCACGCTCAAATTGGCCCTGATAAATGGTTCCACTTGATGTTACAATTGATCCAATTCCGTGGAAGTCATTGTTACAGAACGTCCCTGTGTATGTAAAATCTGATGGTTGATTCCTTGCAACAATGAGGGTCCCACTGTGCATTTCTCCTTCGTGATATCTGTAAGGAGATATAGGAGCAGAGGATTGAGTGAGAAAGAGCCCACAATACGACTAATAATCAAGCATCAATCCACCGATTCAAAAACTTACCGTCCAAGAAACTTGGCAGCTGCATCCATCTTCATGCAAACAGCTCCTTCTCCGTGGCGTTTCCCCTTGTAAAATGGTCCCTCGTACACTTCCATATCCAACGCATAGGTCATACGCCCATATATTAATTCAGCCAGTCTCAACATTAACATTCCCCGAGAACAAATCCCCGTTGGGGAACTGTCGAACTGTAAATTCCTTCTTTGCTGCTTCCGACGCTGTAGTGCATATACTCCTTTCATCACTATTATCATTTTCCACAAAGTTATGCTGTAAATCTTCCAATGTTTGGAGGATAGACTCCATTTCCAGATCTTGTTTGTCCCTAAAAGCGTATATCCGGGTCATCCTTTTGGAAGGGCTACTGCTACTAGCTTCACTAGTCACGCTATCAACAGTAAGAGTACTACTGCGAAGGAAAGATGAAGTTGCAAAGGCTGGCGGCGGCGAGGCGAACGGATTGCCCGTATTTTTCTTGTGGTCATCCGATGACCGACGGATCTTGCTTCGGCTTCCGAGTGTCTTGGCTGCCCACTCCTCTCTGGATTGTTGAGAGGAGTCATCGAGACGGTCTTCGTCCAATATGTGATTTGGAACGCAACAATTTTGTATCCGAGGAGTTCGGTTCATGATGTTCATGTCGTCACCGTCGTCTGAAGTGCCGAGACGAGTCACTAATGATAAACTCGGACAAAAGATGATTCCGAAATATGTCGATGGTCGGTGGCGGCCCGTCGTCTTTTACGTCAACTTGTTTGTGGTTGGTTTGATTTTGTTTGGCAGCGACGAAGTTGTTTGCAAATGGAGGCGGCGTGACTCGTTCCGGCTTCACAACAGGGACCATTGCAATGCGAGATGGTCTTAGAATACTCTTCACCTTTCGAGTGGTGTTGGTTGTCTCTCCTGTTGATTTGTTCCGATTACTCTATTCTTGGGAGTATGTGTGAAGTCAGTCATTATTGATTACTGTGCCCGGCAATCAGAATCGATGAACATGGTGCAGAATAGTGCGGAATGATGAATGTGGTTTTCTTTCTGTCATAAGCCTCTCATTCACGTTTGAAGGTCGTCGGGGGGATGCCCGAGAGATGAAAACAATCATTGACAAGTTCCCTGATTAGGTTACTTTGATGTTATATTGGGTATTTAAAGACGTCTTCATACTCAAAATACTTCTGAGGGGCTAATTGTAGGGCTACAAAATACGCCCTCCAATTGTCTTGTTAAATGTGCCCAGGTATTTTGATAAGCCCAGGTACTTGCTTCTTATGCCTGTGTCACATCTGGAGTCATTTTACTTTTTATCACGTTTCATTCGATCGAAAGGATTCCGTTGAGCCTTGGTTGAGCCTAACCCTCTGAGCCTATAGCTGTCTTAAATCACGGACCCTACGGGGTGGCCTATCAAGGTAGGAATAGTATGTAGCTCCATCCGGCACTTGAGAAGGTCAGAAGAGCCCCCAAATGTGTTTTTGGCCACCACCAAAAAGTTCCACCACCGCGACAATCCACCACGCCATGGCACCATTTCCGCCATAAAAGTGCCATAACATAAAAAATCGCACCTCTTCCATTACATCCACAGTAGGTTGGGTATGGTAGTCCATGAATAGCTTAGAACACAAGGAATCCAAAGCCGAGCCTACCCAACTTAGTTATTAAAGAGCAGAGACGCAAATCAAAATGCCGCTATAGCAGCGCAAATTACCATCATCGTAGCATCATCGTCCAATTCCACTCAATATGAATGGTACAATCGGCCTCTCTCCATCAACCCTCGCCGCCGCTTATACATATAGACATCTAGTGTCGGTGTGATTCATTGTTAGTGACTTCACATGGCCATAGCACTCCGTCAGGCACCACGTTGCTGCTGCACATCACATCATCGATTACACACAAATGTCACCCATTTCTTTGCTCTATTCCGACCTCTGATCATGACGAGACAACTAAACACGACAGGAGAGCTCTCAATAATATGTAAGGATCGCTTTGTGCCGTGTAGCTGTTAAGGAGATCCGATTTCACTGACTACACTACCATCGGCGAACTCAGCCTTGGTATCACCATAGCCCAACACATGGCCATTCCTCGAACAAACTGCAATGGTTTCGTTGTTTAATCCAACCTCACCATCCGACAACAACGGCACAGCAACTATTTCATTTGAGTGAAGAGACAGGGTCATAGTTGTGTGACTTGAAGTTCAATTAGGGTGGAATAAGTGCACATATTGTCTCCGAAGAAGGCTGTTGTTATGGCGCTACGTTGCTCTGAATAGATCGGAGTGGAATCGTCAGTGACTTGTTATGATTCTCCGGTTTCAATGAAGTAATGGTTGACGGATAAAGCTGCATATGGTCACTGCTGACATCGTTGTAATGCACAAAGTGTATTCTCTTGTAGGAGATAGGTGTTCAAACACAAGTGTTTGTGTTGAATGACAGGGATCTGTGGGCATCAAAAATAATTATTATGCAACAAAAAGATATACACATTCATAGCATAACTGTATAATCGTTATTTTAACAGTGTTTGGTGTCGATAGTGCTGAAATATTTGTTATAGCACCATCGTTCATTGCTCACGGATGAGATGAGGATACACATCCATGTGCACTGATTGGCTTTTATTTTACATCAAATGTAAAAATCGGTACATAACAAGTCACTTCATACATTCATATATATCCATATTAATACCCCGAGCATTATATCTTTTATATAATAACACCATGCCTCTAGTAAAGTACGATAATCGGGCGGAAATCCCATGGTGACGATGTGCTCGATGATCGTTGGCGCCACTTTGGTACCGCTTCTTGGACGATTCCTACGTACACAAAAAAATCTACCTCATAGGTTTGTTGATTTAAGACAGCTATAACAACCCAACAACTCATAAAAATATGTCGTAATGGTACAGACTGTTCGCGGTCATTTACCCAGGTACTTCATCATTGCACTGTGCTGGTGGAATTGAAGTCATTCTAGTCGTTGCAAGTAATCAATGCCTTAAATAGATCGGCTGCTATCGAAATTGCAAGTCGAAAAGTATGGAGGTGAGGTGGACAGTAGAGAGGAATTAGATTTGTCTGAATCTGCACATTATTTTGCTACAACCAAGAGGGGAATTGGTTATTGCAACTATCTCTGAGCGCATACTGAGTTGTGTAATAAGCGTACAATATAGCGCAAAGCGGTGGAAAGAGCTGAGTAGATATTCTCTTTTCTTTGGCGACTAAGCCCATCCCTTTCTCTCATCAATATCTATCTTTGTCCTCGAACTCTTTGGTACTCACATTTTCATTTTGTAATGATAATGAAGAATATGGTAGAGGTAGACTACATACTCTACTTGATTGTACATGATAACGGCGAGTCAATAGGTCAATACAGGATGCCCACATGCCCAATAATCATCCGTCTCTCCATCAAAGCCAAGCGTACAATAGCGCAAAGCGTGGAAAGCTGAGTAGATATTCTCTTTTCTTTGGCAACTAAGCCCATCCACTTTCTCTCATCAATATCAATATCTATCTTTGTCTTTGGCAAGTAAACCTGTCCTCAAGTGCCTGGGCTAGCGGGTCAGCCGAGCTGGTTCAGTGTAGTTTATCATAAGCATTGTAGCAGGGAACGAAAGAGCAGGCATACTGTCATGAATCGTATGTACTGATTTTCAGGCCTGCGTTCGTTTTAAAAAAAGGCAATAGCAAGGCAGGATGTATGAAATATCAATTGGATGCGGTACCATTTTACAGTCTAACATTTTAGTGACACCGAACACTCTCACATCTTTGTCACCAAAATCTGAGAGCTGAGAGCCGTTGACCAAAAAATAGGTAAAATCATAGGCACGCACAGTAGTGTTGTGCATGCGAGCAACTACTTACCATAATATCTTGTACGCACAGGCCTCCAGTTGAAGGTGAAACTGCGTAGGTTTCTTCTCATAACAGTCATAAGCAATTGAAGTGCAAGAAGAAGAAAGAATGTCGGCCGCGGGCGGCGGTGTTGGGCGTCACAGCGACGCCAATAATCGAAACATTTCGGAACGCATAGCTCCAACAAATTCGAACATAATTGCTAACCGCTCAAAATCTGAGCCCAAATCTCCCAAGCCCCAAACGACCATGGAAATCACCTCAAAGAGTGGGACATATCCCCTCCCTGCCAATGTTAACTTTGTCCCCGGAGGAATTCAATACAGCAATGCAAAGGTAATAGATGATAAAAATATGGGTGTCGGTGCTGGCGGGGAATGTGTCAGCTCCTGCACAATGGCTCATTTAAATAAATGGACTTTCATTAACAAGGGTGCCATCATCCGCAGGGCACTAGAGGCAGATGTGACTCTGCGAAAGTATTCACTCAAATTTGCCGAATCCAACAACACTTCTTCGCCGGGCCATCGTCTCCCTTCCCTCTCTCATCTTGCCAACTCGGCTTTCGTGAATCCATTAACATCTGTCCCGCCTTCCTCTGCAGCTCAATGGGCCGAGCAGATGATTCTTGAATATATGGATGGACGATATGAGAAGCGTTACAATGACCATTCTTCTTCTGATCCAGAAACTAAATTTGATGTCCCATCCGACACCCAACATCTATCGAACATTCCGACACATGATCCCAAGGCATCCAAATTGTTAGAAGATGCCATTTCCGCTGCATGGGCACAAGAAAAGATTAATACTGGACGTACAAGGTCAGATTCTCTATCGAATTCCCCGTCAAAGTTTCCCAAAGATTCTTCTCCCAATGAAATGGATGATGATGAGAACGCCAGACCTCCTTCCCTATCATCACTGTTGAAATCATTGCATCAATTGCAGCAGGGGTATGATCTAAATGCCAATACAAAACAATCATCTCATGGCCATGCAACTGGGGAATGTTGTGGCTATGTATTCCGTCGTGGTGATATTGCTTGGAACTGTCGTACATGTCAGACGGATGCCACGTGTGTTTTGTGCGAAGCATGCTTTCGTGAATCAGATCATGAGGGACATGAGGTCTTTTTTCATCGGACAACTCCAGGAGGATGTTGTGATTGTGGTGATGTTGAAGCTTGGGATGTGAAGGGAATGTGTTGGAAACATCGTCCTATTGAAGAGGAGAAGGGAGAGGAAGAGGAGGAGGAGGGAGGAATGAATGATGCTGATACGAATGTTGCTGATGAGGATAATGAAGGGATTGATGATGACTTTGAGGCAGTCCGTGCTGCTAAGAAATCGCGTTTGGAACAAATTCGTCATGTGGAAGGTATTCCTTCACCCCATCCAAATGCAACGTTGGAGCCACAGCCTTTCCCACCTCGATTGGCTGCTGCATTGGGAGTAATTATCGGTTCCATTATTCAGTCGGTATACACTGCTGCCGAGGGAAGTGCCGTGGGCGCCGACGTTAGTCAATGGAGGCTGAAGTGGGCGGATGAAATTTGTAATTTGTGGAATGGTGTAAGCGATGACGAGGAGTATTATCGACGAGCAAGTGTATTAAAGGCGAAACTTGAAACGCAGCCTGCTGCTAATGCCAATGCACCAATGTGGACTCTGCCGCAGCAAGTTCTTGATGCTCACAATGAGCATTATGCCGAAAAGTTACCAAGAAATCACAAATTGTTACTGCGTTTACACAATGATGATGTGCACACTTTTGATGAAGTCATTGGAGCACTAAGGAGTGCCACACCTTCGTCAACACCTGCAGTACCGATGGGAGGTCTTGGTAGTATTGGACAAATTGGTGGAAGCGGTATGAGTGCATCAGAAATGCTGGCCATCGCTTTTTCAACTTCAGCAACTGTAGATTCAGATAGCAACATGGAAACTACACCCCCACCACCGTCAAGCGAGGCAACGAGCAGTCCACGGCGTACGAGAACCCATGATTCTGATGTGACTCAACCACCTGAACGGCGTTTCCGCGGAGAGAACTCCCCATCATTCCAGAACAGTATGCACCAATTCGTTGCCGATGTTGATACCCCTGATCCTCCGACTGCTCCACTTGTGACAAGCTTCGACGCAGCAGAGGAGCTGACACGACGTGTTGATGCCGAAGGGCAGGTGTTAATACGCGAGTATGAAACTCTTAATGGTGCAGGCGTTGGATTTTCTCGACTTCGAGAGCCAGGATTGCTTTGTTCGGTCGTCACCACTGCTCGAGTTGACGCAGAAGAGCGCGCTAAGGTGTTGTTGGAATGGCTTAGTGGCTTGTTGTCGGATCATCCAGTCGTCAGAGCAATAGTTGTTCAGGCATTGGTGGATGTTACTGATGGAGAGGATGTGTTGTGTTCCCAAGATAAGGAAAATTACGGGGCAAGCCAGGGTGTTGCAGTTTGGTCAAGCCCTCGAATGCTACCAAGTTGGAGTGGAACAAATGAACATTGGTGGAATGCAGATATTAATCACAAGTCAAACATCCCAGCATGGAGGAAACGGTTGGACGCATTTCCACCTCATTTGGAGAGTTCTTACTTGACTCGTCAGGAGGGAAGAGAATTATTCTTGCGGGGAATGATGGGAAAATTTGCTGATCAATTCGTTAGTGTCACTGGTGCCGATCCTGACTTTTATGCGCATGTGCCGTACAGCCTCCCGGATTCTCGTCTTTGTAAGTCACCACATGCGCTATGGGGGACACTGTCATTACCTTACACTGTCAAATCTGAAGGGTTTGAAGAACAGAACGAATTCACGCATCCTATTTTGAGAAAATTGACTGATACGTCGAAGGCTGGTTCAACTTTTGGGAGCAATAGTGAAGCCAACATTGACACGACAGTGGTACTAAGATCTCCAGTATTTGTTGTCGATACTGATCTGCGCAAACATCAAGAGAGTGAGAATCTAACCTCGTCACTCTACCCTCACAGGAAGTGTGCTGGATTGAGCGTGGTCAGCGGTGTAAGTCAAGTAGATGACAATGGAAGCTTAACTTATCGCTATGGCAATTCATCAATGGGAGTTACGACAAAAGGAAATACCCAGCACGTTGTGTCTTGCAGCTCATTCGTCGCACCGATATCTCCCTTATTGCTGATACTCCTACTTGATCCTTATTCACCAAAACATCTCCGCAGCAATCTCCATCGACTATTTTTGAGCTTGCTGACAAACCCGAGGTTCAAATCTCGTTTTGCAGCGGCTCTCGGAGCCGTGGTATACCGACCGACATCGAATTTGTTTTGTGCAGGTATTGGGACAGAGGCAGATACTTTACTAGGTTTCACTGTGCAGTTGTTTACCACTGGAAGTTTAGTGAAAGCTCTTGGTAACATGGAAGCAACAAAGACGTTATTGTGCCGGGAAGACAAAGTTGATCTGGCAGAAATCTCTTGTGTGTCAACTCTCCCCATTGCACACTCTGTTGTTCGAAGTATTCACACCAACATTCTCGGCGCAACGAAAGAAGTCTCTACGCTTGTTAGCAGGGCCAACAGGAATAGCGGCGAAGATGCCGCCTCTTCCGCGAACCTAACCATTTCTGAACATCCTTTGAATACGAGGCTCCCTGCTGCTCCTGATGATAAATTCATCGATTCACGCTGTATGAAACACAAACGATTGCCACATCTACTCCGCGATTTGGAATACATCTTTGAAACACCAGGCACCGCGGTCAAATTGCTCAAACCGACGCGATCATCGAATAATACCCAGACCAACTCAGGCATTGATGCAATGAATGATTCAATTTCTCCCAATCCATCATTTGTTTCTCCAAGTGCCACGCCTAATGCTGTTGACTTTCCAATTATCTGGGCTCGATTGTTGAGACTTGGCCAGGGGATAGATTCACAAAAGCGCAGAATCAGTGGTGGTCATATCGAGTACGAAGAAGATCGGTGGCTTCACGCGTACGGACTCAGTTTGAATTTGTCGGGAACAGGGGATGCTCTAGCCGAAAGTCCTTTCTCAAGTTCTAGTTACAATGGTCCAGAGCAGTCTCTTTCTTTGCTGACATCAAGCACACGCAGTACCAACAAAGAGGCGATGGGCAGTCTATTCGCTGCATTCTTCCGAGAAATAAAAATGTGGCTTTATCGTGAGGGGCTTTTGGAATCCAGCAGCTCCAGGACTCGGGATTCAACTGGATTAGAAGCGCTGCAGAGATCTACGTTACACGTGTCAGCTTCACAATTAGACGCAACTTCAATAGAACGAATGGTGGAAGCAACCGGTGCGATTGTTTCAAAGTCATGTGATATAGCCTGTGAGAAAGGTGTGAGGAATCTCCCTGAAGCAAAGTTAGCGCTGCTCGAAGCTGCCCTCCTCCACGAAAGGACAAAGATGAGCAGTCTATCGGATGGGAGTTGCAGTCATGGCCCCGTTATGGGTGATTGGGTGAAGGTACCACACTCTCCACTTGCTGGGGATTGCTTTTCTTTCCATCTGCCGCTCCACAGAGCTTTTGCAAGAAGCATTCTTTGCTTCTGTTCGGCCATTGTCCCAGCAGAAGAACGCAGCCAAAACCCTAATAATTGGTGGCGTCTCCCTCTACTTGATGATGATGACGAATTTGCCTCAGATGACAATACAAAGGAAGGAATATTGTTCAAACAGGACTCTCTCAGTGCACTTGTTCGATCGACGCACAAATCTTCCAACTTTCGAGTTGTTTGGACATCTGGTCCTGAGTGTTCAACTCCCGAGGCTCAGCTACGCAAATCTCGTTCCCGTTTGATGTCATCACTCTTGGCATCAACAAAAGTTGTGCACAGCTTGTGTGATCATCCTCTTCGGTGTATTGCTGCATCACAACAAATTGATCATCACATGTGGGCCAAAAATGGAGCTTCGACAGCTGGCATGGCTCTCAATTACGGAAGTATCCCTCTATGTAGATCGCTGAGAGATCTTGATTTGACGATGGTTCAGATGTCAGCATGTGGATTCAATGTTGGTTTGGGTGCACGAAGAGTGTTCTCTTTACTCACAAATCGCTTTTCACTGGAAAGCTACCTATGCGACCCTGATAGAAAGAACAGTTTTGGTAGGGTAGGATGGGTAAAGCCACCGAGGATGCAAGAGCCAGAGCACCCAGAACTCCTTGCAGAGTCGTTCTTCACTACTGTCTGCGTCTTAGTCTCTGATCTCCCACCACCCCCTCCGACATCTTTGGATGACAACTCTGTACTGCGACGAAATCTGAGGCGAGAACTTCTTCATGCTCTTGCCGTTGAGCCGAGGTCACACAGTGAGGCGTTTCAAGCAGCATCTGCTGCAGTTTCTCGGAGAGATGAAACCGAAGGGAACATTGGCTCAAGTGGAGCGGCATCTTCTGTCAGAACAGTGTTTGCAGAAGTTTTGAAAAGCGTTGGGCAGCAGAGGAAGCAGGGGTCACGTTCTGCTCCTCGTACCTATGAATTGAAAGCAGAAGCAAGCGATGAATACGATCCTTCATTTTATCATCTTCGACAAACGGAACACCAACATGCTATGGATAATATTGCGCGTTTGAGAAAGCAAAAGGCTGGTGCATCATCCTCTCAGACAGTGGTGCTCCCGCTTGTCGCTGAGCCTCCTCAAGGTCACCCTCGATTTTTGGCCTGCCGATTGCTGATTCACCTGCCATCAATGTTTGCTGCTGCACGGCGTTACCTTATGTATGCTTTGTTCAGTGGTAGCTGGCTTCCTCCATCCAAACCTGAACCTGATATCATTGCTAATATCGAGATGCTTGGTGATGCAGCGATGGACACGTCAGGTCCAAAGAATAGAGCATACAGTAGAGCGGCATCATCCATGTCGAATGTTAGTGCTGTGACAAATAATGCCAAACCTTTCTCCCCAGAGACTGTTGCATCGTCTTCCAAATCCTTCTTAGAGGTGCTGCATATCGTAACACTTCAGGTTCACACTCTTGAAGAGTGCAGTGGTTTACATGAACAGCTCCCTTTCTTAGATCATGAGCAAAAGGCTTTGTCGTCGGGTATCAGCATTGATTCTTATCTCAAGCAGCTTCTTTATGTACCAAAAACTTTGGTAAACGTCTGGGCTTTGCAATGCGCCCCTGACGGACCTTTACCTTCGGATGGTAGTGGAGAGAATAGAGGTTCAGTTCTTGGTCTTCTCATTGCTCTATATGAACACAGAGACAATGCAAAGGGCGCCAGTGGGGGGCAAAAATCAGGCAACGAAGATCACGGAGGAGCGCGTGCGTTATCAAGTGATGGTCTGAAATGGCTTCTTCGATTCTTTAGTGCACTTGTTGATGGAGCAAAAGGTATCAAAGATGCATGCGAATCGGCTACATCTGGGGTACCGGTCGAATCGTCTCTTTCTGGTCATTTGTGCAATGATCAACAAACACGGAATAAGATTCAAAGGATGCTTGCTAATTTGCCTGACTTGTGGCCTGGTACTAATGACGACTCATCCACAGATGCGGCGAGTTTAAATGGAGCAAAGGAGAAAATGAAGGAGAGCCAAAAGGCTGCTCAAGCCAGAGCCATGGCAAGGATGAAGAAGTTACAAAGCAAATTTGCGGAAAGTATGTCAACTCAGTTCAACGATGAATCGGAGAAAAAGCTGGTGGATGACGATGAAGAAAATTTGTGCATTATATGCAAGTGTGACGATGCCGACGGCGACAATGGACCGATGGGATATCTTGGGCATGTACAGAGGTCGAGAGTCGCGCAACTTTCATCAAAGTCAATCCTTGGTCAAGCTGCGGAATCGGGGAGTGATGATCTGAACAACTTTTACAGAGTAGTTGGTAGCAAGGGCTGTCAGGTAAGCCATTTCTTGAATTTTGCGATCGCAGTTTGTTTGCATTCGGTCTATTAACTGTGCGTGCATTTCTTGTTGATTTGATTCAGCTGCGATCAACTGAATCAATGGGCTCTGCCCCAGTAGCATTCTTGCCTTTGGGCAGCATCGTGGAAGTCCTCCAATCGAAGGTATCCCCTCAGCTCGGCTTACTTTCGCGCCGTGTCTACGTCCGCCATGTGACTGAGGACCAAAGTGGGAGCGAAGCAGCTCAAGGTTGGGCTAGCATACAATCATGGCATGGCTACAACATTTTGAGTCCCTTGAAAAGTCTCTGTTACACGAACACCCGTTGGGGACCTACTCGCCCAATAATTCTCCAGTGCGGACATGCAGCTCACTTGAAATGTGTCCAATCCCATTGCTTATCTCTGCATCAACGTGCTGCGGCAAATCAGCCATATGATGGCAGGTTCTCTGCAAATATTGAAGATGGCGAATTCTTGTGCCCATTGTGTAAGCAGCTGTCGAATATAGTGATCCCAGAAGACAGATGCATTGAAGTAGAACCTTCAGCACCGCCGTCTCCCGCATCACTATCAAATGAAGATGAGGATGATATTGATGTCGTAAAGGATGCCTCAACCATTCGCTGGAAAGGAATTTTTCAAAAGGTCCCTGTTTCATATCCTGATAAGGACGAAGCTACTGATTCGTTTGGTTCGAACTTACTGCAGGCGATGCAGCTTCCTAAACCACGTTTTCGTGAAAGAGAATATTGGCACTCAGCACTAAGGAAGTGGGACTTTGACGATACTGAATCAGGAGCGAATCCATTGATAGGTAGCGTGCTGCGCTTCATGCGCCAATTGCTGGTCTCCTGGTCTGCTACTGGTCATAGCGCAGCTGCAGTTGAAGCATCTGGTAGAGGTGTGCGTGAAGTCGTGTTTGGCGAAGTTACCTATGGCATTACAGACCCTTGGTCTGGTTATGACTCAAAATCACGAGATTCGCATCCCATGCTGCTTGAGCTGAAGCGAACACTCGCGGCAACGTCCAGTCTTTTTGGTTTGGTGTCCCTTGAAATGAAAAATCAATTAGGCAACTCTTCAGAAAAGGCCAGCGGACAGGCAGTACATATTATTGAGAATTTAATTGGTGATATTTTGGGTGGGGATCATTGGACTGTGACTGCATCCAGCGCACAAGAAAGACATGAGTGGAGTGCTGCCACTTCGATAGTTTCTTCAATGTTGTGCCATGTTTCCAAAGGAGACGCAGTTCCGTCAAGTCGCGAGGCAAGAGCTGTTGCTGCAGCAATGTGGACAATTACGGGTTCTGAGCCTCCGGTGTCAGAAGGTTCTACTTCTTCAATGGATGTGGATGATCCCTCTCCAGAAGTTGCGGTGAATGATGGTGTCAATGGGAACCACGAAAGTGAACCTGTTACTTCACGAAATCCTTCTCGGTCTGCATCACAACCTCGTCCAGTGCTACCGCCAAAGCCTCTTGCACTTTATCGTGCCGAGAGAAACTTGAAACTTGATTTGAAATCTGATTGGGGCATTCTAGACCCGTTCAAAATCGAATCAGGGCAAAAGAAAACACCGTTTCGGCCAGCAGTAGCGAGCGCATTCCTATATGTTCCACTCTTGGGTTGGGACTTGAACACACTAGCTGGTGCGGTATTTTCGTCACTATTGTCGGCATCATCTAGTGCGGGAATGAAAGAAATTCTTCAGGCAGCGAGAATATTATACGTCGGAAGATTGGCTCAAGTACTTTCCACTCCAGGTGGATTTCTGCTGGGAAACAGTGACCCAGAGGAAGATTTTGATGACTTTGATGATGAGCCAGGTTGGGACAGCGCCAAGAAGAAGAATGAATCCGCGTCACTCAAAGAATTGCTCACATTTTGCCGTGATTTACTCCCTGGCAAGATTGAACCCAACTGCAGTGATATGGACGATGAAAGAATTCTTCAACAAGTTGGTAACGCTATTCTTCCGTTTGGTCGAACATTGATACTACTTCTCCGCGCTTCTGCCAGTACTTTACGTCAAAGGCAACGCCGTGGTAGAGTGGAATCGAATGCGTTCGAAGCGATGACCAAAGTGCTGGAAAGTGGTAAGACAATGAAAATTGAAGACGGCTTTCAACTTATGGAGATTATTGGTGCGCCACTTCCATCGTCAATGCTGAAATCAGACTCGACCAGCTCGTGGGCATCGTTGATTACCCGCTGGATCACTGCACTTGTAGGTTTCGAAGCCTATCATGGCACCAGGGGATGCGGCTTGGTGTTCGATGAGAGAAAGAAAACATGGATTGCGTCAGCAGAAAGGGACTCGCCAGGAAAAGTATTGTCAATACAGAATATTCAAGTGGAGCCATCTTCGTCTGCCGTGGAGGTTGCGCAACTACCTCCTCAGGGTGATGAGATGAATGACGACGACCCAGATGAAGATGTACTTGGGGAGGAAGATAGCGAGGAAGATAGCGTCGCTTTCTCCGCCAACTCATCAGGTGATGATGATGAAGACGAAGACGAAGCTATGGAATTTGAGGCAGGCTTTGGAGACGATGCATTAGTACGATCAGATGACGAATCTGACGCCGCTGATATGGAAGTAGATGACGCTTTTGCGCCAGTTTTTGCCAGGATGAATAACAGGCGTGCATTGAATGCTCTGTCATCATACTTGCTGTCAGATCCCGATACTGAGCTAATGAATGATGATCTTTCTGACGTTAATGCAGCCTTGACTGAATCGGATGGAAGTAAAATATCGGGAGCAAATGATCGAATGTTTGCGCATGTGTCTCGAGCTGCTATTCTTCCTTACCAACCAAGTATATTGGGTTTAAGCAAGGTTGGTCCAGGACCCAGGGGGCAACGGGGGGAGCAGTTTGAATACAAGATTGCTAGTAATGTGATGAAAGATTTGAGTCACTTGGGAATGGTTCACATGTCTGGTTCACCACCGAGCTGCTTGGTCAAACTCCCCAAATCATTCGTGGAATTGTACAGTATCGTCAACAAGGTGAAGGGGCGTGAAAGCAACTCTGATGATGCAGATGATGGCTATGAAACGGCAGTTTGTCTTCTAACTGGTGCAGTGATGCGATCTGGAAGCAAATCAAAACGTGACCGTGAAACCAATGGAGCATGCACCGTGTATGCACGTAAGACGGGCTCGGGCATTGGCGTTTTCTTCCTTATCCAAAAATGCACTGTTCTTTTGATGCACAACAACAAGTCTGCATACTCACCTAGTCTGTACGTGGATGAACACGGTGAAGAGGATGTTGGGCTAAGGCGTGGCAGACCATTGTACTTTTCGGAGGAGCGATATCAAGTTCTTGAAACCCTCTGGCGTACTCACGGCATTCCAAGAGAAGTATCCCAAATTCGATCAACCTCTGACCGTGTAATTAGAGACAACTGGTATTGAAGAATACCTTAAATATTTAATCGAACCAATATTAGAACAACTCTGAATAACTTAAAATGAAGAACTGATGTGCCCACCACATCACCCTCTCTTTTAGTCTAATCGCACGCGACGTACAAACTTCTTGTTCATCAAAGTTAAGGTAATTAGTTTCCCTCATCAACCTCGCAAGCCACATAATCCTTTCTCAAACCTACAAAACAACGCTCAAGTCCATATCCTGTTGGTCCATAGCAGTTTTCACGGCGAATGTGGATTGGAATGTATGAACCCAGTTCAAGCCCCGATATATCTTGGATTTTACGTTTCATGCGGTTGACTTCTTCAATGTTCTTACCATCTTCATAACTAATCCAATCGAAGCAACCCATGCATGCAGTCGCCTTCTTGTATCTGTTCACTCGACACTTGCCACACAACACCCCACAGGGGCAGTGTTGAATGCCTGACGTGTCCCAGTACAAGGGATGGCAGTCCACACAGTTAACCAAGCCGCAATCATCACAATAGAAATATTTGCAACTCCTCTCTTCATAGCACCTTATACAGCAGATTTCACCATCGCATGGCTTGCAATGTCGATGTGTCAGGCACCAGGGGCAAACAATTTCGTCACACTGTGAACATGCTTTCAGGTCACAGCAGTTCACACAAAAATATGCACAGCAGCTAAGACATTGGGTCATTTTTTCACAGTGAAAACAGTGACGTCTTTCACAATAAGAGCAATGCGGCAAGCAAGCTCCATCATCTTCTTTACATGCGTGGCAGTAGTGTTCCAAACATTTGTGGCATGTATATTTATGTGTTGCGTATCCGTTTGGACCTGGTTCACAGCTCCTGAGCATATTAATCAACCCATCATACCAATCTCCATCAGCCGGGGGTAAATTACAATTACATTTCAAGCAATTTACTGCACGGCTCTCCAAGAAGTCCCTGTATCGATTGATGAAGGTTCCGAAACTAATCATAGCAGCCTGTTCCATGATAGCATCATCATAGGGAGTTCTATTTTCCCGCCACTTCCATGGAAATTGCAACAGCTTTAGTCTAGAGTTGTCGCCCCCTTCAATGATACTGTCCAAAATTGGCAACACCACATCTTGTGATATGCGTGGTTTTGGATAAAGAATGGGAGTTACATGATCTCCTACAAGAGTCAGATCGATGTTCTCAATTACAGTAGAACCACGAAGCGGCTCCAAGCATACGCCGGTAACATTGATACAGTTGGTAAGTCGCAGTCTCTTCAATTTATTGACAGCATCGATACAAAGGAGAACACTGCTGATGTCCTCGTCAGAAAGTTTCGCTGCCAGCTCTGCTTCAATATCTCCAAAGTCTAAAAAAATGATATCTTTGCCGACAATACTCGCAGATAATGAAGTGTTTGAGGTCCTTTTGATCGGCCTAGAAGTATTCAGAGCAGAGGCAAACAAAGCACGAGATGATGCGGCAAGGAAACTTGCCGTGTACTCCAATATCCCACTTGGCAAGTCGGCTACAGAATTGCTAGCGCAGCAGGCGGAGTCATGGTTATTTGTCATTTTTTACCTACCTGACTTTATATGAATTCCGACGTGGATCGCCTAGTATGTATGTAGCGTAGCGTATCGAGGCGAGCGAGCTACGGAGACCGAGGGGGTCTGTAAACGGGACAAAACAGGTTCTCTCTTCTGACCCTAGATACGTACTAAGTAATACTGGTAATTACTTACATAGTACTGAAAGATACCTTACTACTGGACGATGGGAACCCCATCAAACTCCAATGATGAAAGAAGCAAGCCCCAGAGTCTCTACTCAGGGCATCATGGTAAAGCAATACCTCCTCCTACTCATCTTGTCACCCCCGGGCAACTACGCTCTCCTTCCCTCCGTCGGTCGCTCAATCCATAGTAGCCGTCCGCCTTATCCCTGCGCCGCTGCCATCAAACTCAAAAAACTATACTCTTCACCACCGAGGAGCAACAACAATGTGCATCTTGTCAATGAACAAGAAACTCTATTTCCCGAAAAGCTCAACATAATCTACGATAGCAAATGTTCTGTATGTCAATGGGAGGTAGACTATCTCAAACAACGCATGAAAGATTTGTCGTCCAACAGCAACAACAGCAGCAGCAACAATTTGATACGATTTACCGATTTAGAAGCAGACAAAGGCTATGATGAATCCGACCCAGCTAACGGAGGCGTCACGTATACAATGGGCATGACATCGTTCCACGCCGTCAAGTCAAACGGAGAGATACTTCATGGTGTACCGGTGTTCGTAGAAGCGTATGATATAGTCGATCAGGGGTGGCTGTGGGAAGTGACGAAATGGCCCGTGGTAGGAACGTTGGCCTCGTGGGGATATGATATGTTTGCGAAAGTTAGGACACAGTTGACTCGTGGGAGTTCTGTGGAGAGATTGATTGAAGAGCATTATACGAGACGTAGTGAGATGATGATGAAGAACAATAATGATGGTGGAGAAGAAATTTGTGAACCGTGTCATAAGAAGACTGCATCCGAAACAGCATGAGAATGAACATTGCTCAGAAGTCACGGCTGTTCAGTCTATTTCTGTTTCTGCAAGAAATGTAGAATACGCAGGATGGCTCCATTGGTGCAACTACATTGTGATTGGAATCGGTTACATTGTTTGGCAGACAATGGGAGTTGGGTGTGTGAACGAAGCGGCAGTTTGTGGAGGAGGGTTGGATGCCCTCATTCCGCATGCTCTATGTTTGGCTCCTTGTTATGTCGCTGGGTGCGATGTCTTGCAGCTGCAGTGTTTGCTGCTTGCGTTTGTGTTCGATTTAGGTTATGAATGCTGAATATCTGTTTACGATAATGGTTGTAGAGACAAACATCATGAGGATTTTGGAGACCTCCTTATGCGATCATTTGATTAATTTCAATTGCAGAAAAGGCAGCACATTCTTGATCACTATATCAGCACCACATGTAATACGTCTCTCCTTTCTCGTGCTTTCAGAATCAGTCTTGGCCTTCTTTGCTTGTCTCTCTACAGAACTGTCTTCTTTTTCACCAAGTTTGGCCTTCCAGAGAGCCAGTTCCAGTAGAGTTATTCCCTCCTTGACATACCTATTGTGCTCAGCTTTGTAATGATCCATTTTGTCGATGACAGACTCCATCCATTGTCGTATTACATCAGTCTTATCTCTGGAAGGTGTATTGGGAAGGACTTGATTGATTTGATTGATTCCTTTGTCCATATCATTTCTCCAACTCTCCATGTGCAACGAGGCAACAGTTTTGTGTATTTCCCCAACAGGTTCAACGGTTGTTAGCTGTTGACAGCAGTCAAACTGGTTGTATCTCTGCTGTGATTCATCATCATATTCAAACAGATTTCTTTTCAGCGGGATGGCGATGCGTTGAAGGCCGTAACAGAAATAGAATGCACGCTTTTCGATTGTTACAAGCCGTTCTGAGAACTTAATATCTGTCAGGCGCTTGCAAGTAGAAAATGCAGTCATTCCGATGGTGACGACAGATGGGAGATTGATACTCTGTAGAGAGTAGCATCGCAGGAATGCAGATCTTCCAATTTTTTCCAAATTATCACCAAACTCTACAGACTCTAGACTTCCACATCTATAAAATGCATACTCGTCGATTTCAACAGCAGATTTGAGATTTATCCGCCTCAAAGATGTGCAATTCCTAAACGCATGTCTCCCAACTTTTCGGATACCATTGTGAGTATCCACCTGCACCAAATTCTGACAATTTCTGAATGCGTTTTCCTCAATTTCATCGACCGATTTATCGATGCAGACGTGAGTGACATTCACATGCAGAGGAGCCCACCCTCCCCTGTAGATAAAAATATTCCCATCGTCATCGTCTACTGCGTGGTCCGCCATTTCTTTAGCTAGGCTAGTGGAAAAAGTAGGTATGCAGAAGTATGCAGGGTCAAGAATAAGGGCTTAAAAACTCCTAAGTGCCCCTTGAACGGGTTTCTTCACGTGGACAGCCAAGTATCCGAAACCCCCGCAGTCAACGATGTAACGTGCGTCATACGCACAAAATCACACTACTTGACGACGGTATTGGAACATTACACCGTAACAAATAATTAATTTTTTTTTTTTAAGATAAATAAGTGATTAGTTTAGGATGGTATTCAGGAGCTGTTTACTGGGCAAGCTGGATCTGAACTTGCCCATTTTAGGTAATAAGAGGAGTGCAGTCTAGGTATCTCTAGTTCAGTGGCAAGTCCGCACTCCTCTTGTCACCTGTGCTAGGTGATGGTATGTTCCTCCTCCCTCCTACTCTCAACTGCCTCTCGACAGGTGAGAGTGAGAGTCCTCACTCAACCTACTTTTAAGCTACATCAAATTTATGGCTCCCTTCTTACGCAAGACATTTACATCTTTCATCTGCCTACAGTAGGTTGACACTTTCCAGTCACTCTTTGCACTTGCAAATTCTGGATACTTCTCCCGGACACCTCTTTAAGTACTATGTAAGTAATTACCAGTATTATCTAGTACGTATCTAGGGTCAGAAGAGAGAACCTGTTTTGTCCCGTTTACAGACCCCCTCGGTGCTCCGTAGCTCGCTCGCCTCGATACGCTACATACTGCTACATACATACCGCCCGCCTAACGCCGCTAACAACGATGTTGTGTGCACTGTGCTGCACTGTGCACGGCTGATAGATGGTAACCAACGCGGCTAGCATTGTATGGAATAAAAGTTAGCAGTTGGATTGACGAAAGGATTGACAGAGAGCAAGCAAATACAACATGCAATCACGTCGTCCACCTCCACCACCCCCGTCGCCATACTACAAAACCAATGACTATGGTCGTCGCAGCTACACCGAGAAAGACTATGAAGAGATCTTCTACCATTTTGATGATTACGCTCAAGCTATGAAATGGTGCGCGCAGCGATTTGTGAGTGCATGTTGTGTATGGTGTGAAGTGCGGCGCGGGCCCTCGGGGCCTGTTTTTTTTTGCGCAATGTACCCGTCTATTAATTTGCTCTGCAATGCTTGTTGTTGTAACATAAATTTGTCATGATGACAAAATTATTCTGTGGATTTCGATTTGGATTTTTTTTGTAATGTATCCGTCTATAAAGTTGCTCTGCAATGCTTGTTGTTGTAACATAAATTTGTTATGATGTCAAAATTATTTTGAATATTATAGTTCATTTGAATCTTTTATGGATGCAGCATCAAGTCAAGATAGGATAGAGGCCGAAGCCGTCAAGAATTGATGGCAAGACATTTGAATGGTTCTGTCATTGGCTACGAGTTAAATGGAGGGGAGTTTTGCTGTGCTACTCTTTAGAATATTTTAACGAGTTGGTCTCTCGCACTTATTTATTTTTTACTTCGCTACTATTTGATATTCACATGTACTTGTTCCAGCTAAGGCTTGTTACTGCATTTTTCATCAATATTGGTAGCGCTAGGCATAACTTTGATAGTTTTTCTAGATATCGACTCAGCAGTCACTTAGCGTTCGTCAGTTTTATGCCTTTGATTGGTTAGATCGGGTGTGCCGTTTTTGATACGATGTACATTATTGTCCCTGGAATGTTAGTTTCGTTTCGGGTCTCTTTGAAGTAGTACCATTTTGGTGTATGTATTGTTGTGCCATAGTGCCTCATTATATCTTCTTGCTTTGCCTCTCTTTCTTTCTCTATCCTTTTTGTAATAGCTATCTTTGCTCTTGTTTTGCTCTGTTGTTCTTCTATCATAAGATTTCGAAGTTGCGTTTTTGTATAGATTGGTAACTCCATTCCAAGGACAGTCTGTAAGGAGCTCCACTGGATATCCTTATTATTCTGTTTGTACATCTTGTTTGTTTGCTCTGGAGTGTAGCATTCCTTGGTAGGCTAGTGAGTGTGTGTTCATTATTTGTGTTAGGTGTTAGCAAGTACTCATTTCTACGTAGTTTGGAGCTTTTCATTTCTTTCCTGCTTTTGTGTGTTTCTCGTCATCTCGCCGATGTGATACACATGTTATTTGGCGTCATTTTGTTGGGCTTTTATGTTGCTTCTCATTTCACAGTTCTACTGTGTTCATTCTTGTTACTTGTTATGACATTTCTATATTCATCTTTAGATCTTAGCGTTCGACGACGATGTGTGAAACGTCCGATACACCGTTACAAGCTGGTGTCCATGATCATGGCTCTCAGTAACTATAATTGCAACCCAGCGGGCAGCAATTTCTGTAATGTCAATGATTTATCATGGTCTAGTTCAAATCTTCACATCTTGGGCAACATCGACGTGTCAGTATTTTTCGGTCTTGATCGTAGATCGCTAAATGTGTTCCATGTATGCGGTGGCATCTTGATTCGAACCCAATTTGCTCGTCAGTTCGCTCTGAGGTATCGAGTGCTGGGTGACATAGCGTTTTGGCGCTTCTGGGATGTTGTTATCATGCAGTCCGGTTGGTATGTACTAGAGGTGAAAAGATTTAATGATGTTTTCAATAAAGGTGTGTACTCTCACATTTGCTTAGTTAGGAGATTGCCTTCATCACTTTGCTCCAGCTGTTCCCAGATGATTCATCGTCGGAGATGTGTATTATGTTCTTTACATCGTGATTCTTTAAGCAGCTGTGATATTGTGTACAGCGCTATATCAGAAATTGACGTCTTTTTGCGTCATAAATACAACAAAGTAGGCATATACGGTGACAGGCCACGACGTGCTATGAGCTCTGCGGTCAAGTTCAGTAATGAACAAGTTCATCTTTTTCGGCATAAGCTTCAGTTTCTTCGTCGCATTATAGCAGTTAGAGATCCAGTAGCAGATATCCTTCTTCTTCTTTTAGATATCTACGCGTTGGCAACTTGCCTCTCTACATCTGTTCCTTTTGATTTTGATGCTCGCAATATACGTTCTGTTGCAGATCTTCTCGAGTCTCAAGTTAGGTATTTTCTGCAGTCATGTGTGCAGCCTCAAAGGATAGAAAGTCTATTTTCCGAAATTGACGAAGTTGCGCTTTAAGTTAGTTCTTTGTTTTAATATTTAGCACTATAACTATTCGTAATTGTCCCTGTATTGTACCAGTCCTTGTTAGGCTCACACTCTTGGATCTTCTGGCACACAGTCATAGTAATTCGTTCTACGTTCGATGCTGTGATTTTCCCCATATTGTACCAGTTCCGGTTGTTCTCATTCACTTGGATTTTCTGGCACGTAGTAATAGTAATTCGTGGTACTGTCGTTTTGAAGTTCAGTGCTGGTGGTTTTCGCTAGAATTGTCAAAGCTGGCAGCTCTCCTTCTTCTCCAAGTACTTCTGTGCTCCAGTCTGTACCCATCGCACTGATAAGTGTGACCTGAATGTTTAGCGTTTCTGCAAAATTGAGCATCTTATCACGTACAGTAATTGTGTCTGAGCCGTAGTTGTTTTCCCAGTCCTTCCACATCTGCCTCTCTTTCTTGTTCAAGCCGATTCTACCAACGTCTCTGCTGTACTCATTTTTTTTTCTGTTTTTTGCGTTTTTGTACGCATTATCCAATACTTCTCTCATTGTAGTAATGTCGCTTTTGTAGTCACCTAGAATCATCCCAGCCAAGTGTTCATCGTAGTACTTTTGTTCTTGTCCGTAGTTCTCATTGCCATCAACAATTACTGTAGTAAAATAGTTTTTGAGGTCCTGTACCAATGACAATTGATCTTCCTCGGATAGAGCATTCCAATTCAGTCCCAAATCCATCATTCGTTTGCTAACAAATGTCTTGTCATCCTCGTCGTTACCAGTAGTTCCCACTTCATGACTGGTAGTCACAGTAATCAACGCTTGCTCGTCGTCCACTGGATCTTCTTTCTCTTCCTCTTGTTGTTTTTCGCTGTCTTTCTCTTCCTCTTGTTGTTTTTCGCTGTCTTTCTCATCCACTGAGTCAATATTTTCCTGCGTTGCATTTGTAGGCTTTGCTTTCTTGCTTGCTCCGTCGGGTGTTTCGGCTGCCTTCCTCTTCTTCTTTTTTTGTACTTTTCGTTGATGGCCGCTATCAAATCATTATTCTCCATCATAATACCGCCTTCATATGTCTCTCCATCAAACATAGCATTGCAAACGTCACTTAAGTTCCTTGCTCCCTGTCCGCCAGTGATGTCTTCCAATTTCATAGGTGTTGGCTTGTCGTTTTTAGCTGATGCCTTCTTCGTACAGAACTGGTTCGAGAGAGGTGCGTCTTCTCTTTCATGAAACTCAATATCACCGAGTTCTAGCTTTGCCACTTCCAACGCGTCCTCCTGGTTTTTTGATAACACGTCACATGTCATCCTAATACGCATGGTGCCACCGAACAATAACAATAATGCTAGTTCGAGGTTCTTTGGGGTCTCGGTTCGCTTGCTGTTGAACAGTTTCGGCCATGTTCTAATATCATTTCCTCCCTTCAAGGACTGCATAGCAGAAGCGAAAGCTTTCCGAACTCTGTCATCGCTTCTTTGTTCAGATTTGGTTTCAGTCAGATACCTTTTGAATTGTTTCGGAAAGAGCTCACTGTTTTTGTTCGTGAAATGAATCTCGGCAATACTTGAGTTTAGCCCATATTTCTCGTAAATTTCCAAGAACTCGTACACCAATTGTAATCTCATCATCTCACCCAATCCATTCTTGTTGTATGTTTTCTGAACGCTTTGTTCCAATTCTTTCTTCTTCTGGAGGTTATTTCGTCCTTGCTTGTCGAAGTACGAATAGCCAATGATCTGTACCATCGCTATTGCACGTACAGTCAACAAACCGTAGCAGCGAGCTATGGTATAGAAGTGTAAACTTGATTAGATTTGTCGCGACATAAAAATGCATTGACGACAAATTTATTCTTGGTTGCTGCTTACCTAGACATTCTTTCACAACCTTCTCTCCCATATTTGAAAGTTCCCGACTGAGCGAATCCAAGGCCTGTTGGAGTAGGTCGAGGTTGTTGTTCATGTTTGCCGCTATCATCCATTCTGTAATGAAGTGTAGGACAGTCAGGTCGATGCTCTTCTCTGAATCTGGATCGAACAACTCTGGCAAATCCAATCCCAATTTTTCAGCGAGTTTCTCGTTCAGCTTTACCATAGGTTTGTTAGTGTTGCCGTAGAATTTGTTACATAGGAGTAACGCCCGCTTCTCCCTCTCTGAGAAGCTCATGACTGTCGCATTGGCAGTTCCAATTAGTTCAGACATTGCTCTCTTCACACTCTTCGCTTCTGCATTTAGCATAGCTGTGTTTGCGTTCATCCATGCAGGCAAGTCGATCCTAGCGTCTGTGTCTTCCTCTTTGAAGTGTAGTGTGGACAGTACTCGTTTGAGAGGTTCTCCAAACGGAGATGAGTCGTTGACATAGTCGTTCAGTATGTTGTTTGATTGAAAAGCACCATCTTTCGGGTCGAGAATATCTTTGTTGGACTTCTCCTCGATTTCCTCGCCATCGCAGTAGAACGAACCGTCAGACTTTTGTGCGATTTTGTTTTTGTCGGGTGAAAACCTGATTGCTACTTGAGAGTACCTAATAGCTAGTGTTGCTTGAGACGATGCATGTTTTTCATCTGCAATTGTCTTACTAATGGAGAGTAGTAGCTGCCTCTCGAGTGTCTTTGCTGTAGCAAGCTCTGTTGCTTGTAATTTGGACCCGAGTACGTCGACATATATCGGAGTTTGGAAATGAGTGACCAGTGATGTACTACCAGCGTGTAGTTCTTCCAATGGGTCAACTGACTCAACGCCTATATCTTGACCTGTCAAGAAATGATCTTCCCCTCTCCTCGCAATCTTGATGGGTGAATCATGTCTGGGTTTGCATTTAAACAGAGCAGATGCACCAGTGATTACGCGATGATTGCCTTCAACGCTAGCCCAAAAGAACGACAAGGCGCTACTGAATGCATCGCGGAATATCAACATGCCATCGACCCCATCTCTGTCAGCTGCTTGAACCCTGTCTTCCTCTCCTTTTTTGAACCATCCGTTCTTTCTTGCGATACGGAGTAGTGTTTTTTGACCGTTCACTGTTGTAACATCAGCTTTAAGAGCTTCCTTGATCTCGGTACTTTCGATCGATGCTTTGCGGATAGTTGCTATAAAATTTGTTACAGCTTCGTTCACTGCAAATGGACTCACACTCATTTTACCTGATTTGTTTACTCCATTAAGAGCAGTTTCAAAGGCCGACACAGTTTCGCTTAATTCCTGTGGATGAATTGCATTGTGACAATGAATACAAGATTGGGTTGTTAGTGACATGAACGTAATAAATTTGAACTCATTACATTTTTATTTCGACTGTCCTCTTCGAGTTAGTTCAGAATAATTTTGCTGTCAACACAAATTTATTTTGAAACGACGCAGTTTTGAACACTTACATAGCTATTGAAGTCCTTTTTGTCGAAGCCAGATTTACAACAGAAATAAGCGACCATTTTGTCGTTGCTGAATGATTTCATTTCTGTTTCTGAATGCGTTGTAAAGGATTTTAGTAGAGTGTCAATCCTCTTGTCTTGTGGAGCTGCCTGGTTAACGTTCAGGTTGATTATGTTGCCGTCTGTAATGTTGACGAAACACAATACAACACCAAAAGCCATGTGCACTGTTGATGCTTTGGTAACGTGCGAATCGAACAGATCCTTCCTCTCCTTTTCGTTGATATCTAATGTAGCGATGTGCTCGTTGACATTCTTGCTGGGTTTGATGGACGACGCTTCCGTGTTGTTGATGGGCTTGTTTGCAGCGGTGTCGGCAACACATTCAGCAGCATCATTTGGCGGCATGGTCGCCGTCGTTGTGGTGGCATCTTGGTTGGAATCGTCGTTTGCAGCTTTTTTTGTATTAGCTTCGACGGCGGCGGAAGCTCTTGTTGTTGTTGTCATGATGATGTTATGTTTTTTGATGTTTTTTTTTTGTTATGTTTGCGCTTCGATATCGTAGCTGGTCGGTGCTGCGCTGTCTCGCTCTTGTGTCTGGCTGGAAGTTCGGTGATGCGATGATGTGGTGTCTTCTTGAAGTTCCTTAGAAGGAATGATGATGTCAGTTTGATCATGACACATCAGGATATTTTACACGTAGGAATTAGTATTGTTTTTATAAGCCATTCTCAAAAAAAAAAATTGTCCGATAATTTATCCGATTTACTTTGTAAGGTGTGTATTGTGTTACATTTTATCTGCAACAAGCCAATAGGGCTATTAGAGCACAGCTAGATCGCTCTGATGATGTGTTTTTCTTCACGTCTTTTGCCCATCACAGTTCTCTATATCTGTCAAGTTGACACTGATATTCTGTCCGCGTGTTCTTCTTCGTGTCATCTATTGGTGATGATGTGGTCAAATATTCTGCACGTGCACGTGTGTTCTCTGTGGTATCTGTTGGTGATGATGTGGTCGAAGTCGATATTTTGTAAGATATTTCAACATAGGAATCAATATATGTTGCCTTGGTCTGCTTCATTTTGCTTCTGGCAGTATTTTTCGCCTTTCCTCAACAACATTGTTTTTGACCTCTCATATTTTTTTGTCAAAATATTATTCAATTCGATTACTACTCTGCCATTACTATGAAATTTGGATTTACAAACGAGCGTGCTACCTCCAGCACTTCTTCTTCTACCACCAGCCGCTCCACTCGAAAGCTTCGTAAGCGATCTCCAGCAGAGGGTGCAGAGGCCGCTCAAAGCGTCAGTCTCACCAAAGATCCGCAATCATCCGCATCAGCTCCACATCCTTCTAACTCTCCTATTGGTAAGTTTGATGTGTACAATGTTTCCTGGAAACATCTCATCATCGACAGCGCGATTCTTCGCGATATGGCCGAGTCATCTTTCGGGGGTTCCATGGATTCTGATTTCGACGATCCGTTGTCGACGCTTCGTTCGTTGTTCGAGTCATGCTCCGAGCATGAATTGATGTATGTTAGTGCTACGATCGGTATGGAAGCCATTCGCAACGACAAGGTAGTTCTTATCGATGAGATCATTAAGACAATGTCCACGAAGAAGCAGCTATCTTTCGGTTGCACCCAGCTGCAGTCTGGTAGCATCGTCTCTGTTTCGCCAAGAGAAAAAGTCGAGAAATGTGATGTGAAATCGTGAGTGACGTCATAACATATTTTTGTGATCATGCCAATTTTATTTTCTCCGCGATTTTTTATTAACCTCAATTATCCTTTTTCTGACAGTGCCGATCGCACGATGGCTGCCCCTCAAGTTCATTCTCGCACAACTCACTCCTCTGGTGATGTTTCATCAACACCAACTAAGAGTGATGGTGATTTTGTCAACAATAAGGCGTCGTAAGTACTTTACTGTTTTATACGTTCCTCTCATTTATTGTGCTTGTCCCGCTAAATGTTTCGCACCATACATCTTGTGTATCCTACAATATAAATATGTGCTCATGACAAATTTATTTCTCTTTTCTATTATGCATCGAAGTGATGGGTATGAGCCGTGTGATGGATAGCCGTCTTAGATGGCAATCCCCAATTGTATGGAAAAGAACTTTAGTTTAGGTTTAGTTTAGGTAGTTCCACGTCAAGGAATACCGCTTGTGAATGATGTTAGGATGTCAGAATCAGTCATCTGACACATCTAATCTTAGGGTTGACATCCGGGTCTTCCCAGGTGTCAAGGCTCTCGTGAAGCTTTGTTTTGGCAGAGCATCCTCATGTAGAGCATATAGTAGAATAATAGAAAATAATCAATCAAGTAAAACAGAAGTCTACAGTCCAATCGAATTGATTCAACGCCCTACATCTCCTTTTATCTATTGGTGTTTGAGTTCTACAACCACTCAGACACCTCCATCGACGGATACGCTAACGTCTCCCTCATCAACTAAGTGAACTATTACAGGTCATGACCCAACGTTTCTCTGCGTAGCGGTCTTTCCTCGTTTTAAAGTTCTTTGTTGCCTCAACGGCAACACCCTCCATCGACTTCTCTCCGTTGTTTGGTCGGCTTGATCACCCGCCTCCTTCGTTGGTAGTCACCCTAAGTTTTCACCCAGTTAAGTTTTGAACATTCCTCCGAAGTTTGCGTGCTAGCTACACCTCGTTCGGAGTACATTGGCCCCTGAAGGATTCATCATCGTCAAGTTCAGTTGTGCCGGCTAGATTCCATTGCGTCAAAAGCCACCCGCTAGATTCCATTGTGTCAAAAGCATATAAGTAAGTAGATTCGCCTCTGCACCGTTAACAATGCAGTCGCCTTTTATGACTCCCTTAGACCCTCCGTTGGCGCCAACTATCGTGAGTGATGTCTCAAGTGTGGAGTCCGTAACTCCTCGCAGTGAGGAGACCACCGCCCCTCCTCGTACTCAAGTGCCCTTGTCTGTTCAGGCTTCTCGAGATTGGTACGGTGATCTGTTGTGGCTTCGAGATGGTAATCCTCCCGGAAGCTCTGCTGGCAGTATTGCTGGCCCTACTGGCGAAGACGCCAGTAACCCCTCGTGGCTCGATGAAGCCCCTGCTGGTGTTGTTGCCAGCAGCCCGTCTAGCATAGAGGCTAGGCATCTCGGAGACCTCAGAGACATTCTGTCCCCTGTTGCCTCCGGTAGTCACTCGACCTCTGCTGCGCCCACTACTTTCGATGATGGTGCGGCTGCGGCGGGTCTTGCTGCTCTACTCGATAAGGTCGAGTTGGAAATCAATAATACTCCGATGACTAAAGATGCGCGTGATAAGGCCGTGGTTAAGATTGCTGATCTCAGGCTCTCATTGTTGGATGGCTCTGCCTCTGGTGTTTCTGAAGTTTCCCCGGCTGCTGCTGTGGATGGTTCCCCTGTGTCTGGAGGAGGAGATGGTGTTTCTGTGTCTGGCGGAGGAAATGGTACCTCTGTGGTTGTTCCTGTGGCAAGTAGCCACAATGATGTGGTTCAGCCGTGTTCCTATCCTTCGGTCATACACTATGATCCCACCTCTTTCGCTTCGACGGCTACCCTTCCAGGTCTTGGTGGACCACCATTGACTTATGTGCCTCCAGTCGTACCTTCAGGACCTGTTGCTGTGCCTGTTACATCGAGCTCTACCTCTGCGGGTTTTGTTGGTACTTGCCTACCGGTATCTGCTGCTTCGCACAGTGATACAAATGTAACTGCTGCGCCAGCTCCGGTTCCAGTCCCAGTGAACCCTCCAGAAGGAGAAAGAAGTGCTATATTTTATGATACCCCTGTGAGGAGTGCTCCCGGTCCAAGTGCCACTGACGTCGAGGTTGTCATATCTAAAGAAGAACGTCTCAAGCTTGATGTCACGAACTACGACCAACTGAAGATTCTGGAGAAAATCCGTGGTGGGTTGGACGAAAAGTTCGGTGTTAGCAGTAAGGATTCGCTCTTGTCCGACAAGTCAGAAGCTGGTGACAACGTTAAGAATGTTCACGTGCAGGTGTCTGCCACCAAATACTTCGACCTGATCGCCCAAACCTTCACGCACTTCACTAAGTACGATATGCTAGAGATTCTGGACATCAGCCCCTCCAAATCAAGCGACCCAGATCTGTCCAAACCAATTAGTGAGATTCTGGACCTACAGCAATCGCAAAATCTTCTGTGGGAGTGGCAATGGCTTCGGTTTGAGGATGTGTGTGTTATGCAAGCACTTATTAACACCTCAGTCTTCGTCTGTGCTGCTGACAATCAGAGCAGTAACTTGATGTATCGGTTTCTCTACAATTCCTGTACCAGCTCGCTTAAGCAACTCATCGACAAGGAATTCAGAGAGCTGCCCGCTTCCAAGAAAGGTGGTCTTACTTATTTGTGGCTTCTCCTGCACACCGTACTTCGGCAAACCCCTGGAGTTTCTACGTCCCTTGTTCAGTTCATCAAGTTGTGGTCTACTAAAGGCCCGGCTCTGGTAAATGGAAATCTCTTTATCGGTGGTAAACAGTTGAAGAATGCACTTAGTCTTCTTTATGGCGCAGGCAGGCTTGAGCAGGACACCCCAAATAACTTATGGAAAGGAGCCAGCTTGAGCAGGAATAAGTTCCTTAGCAAAATCGCTGACAAGAATTGCGTTGAAGCTGATGAAGCTCGCCTCAGTTTGAAGATTTACGATGCTCTAAATCAGTCTCAGCAGTCCATCTACGACAAATCTGTTGCTATCGTGGACACAATTATGGATGCTTATGCCGATCAGACAGCAGGTGGAAAGCGGTTTGCTGATGTCCCTGCTACTCAGGACAATCGTTTCAATAATTTGTCTGGTAGAAGGAGTGGTGTACCTGGTGGTGGTGGACCTCCCCGCGGTGGTAGAAATAGGCGTTCAAGGCCTTGCTATAATTGTGAGCAGCCTGGTTGTTCGGTAAAGAAATGCAAGAAGACGCTCAATCAGGAACGTATCGATCGTAATATCGAGCTGGCGAAGAGGGGTGAATTTGGGGTCGAGATCCCCGAACGTGCCGCTGCTACTCAGCCCCAACAGAAGATGGTCGACGGTTTCTGCATGGCCTACTGTAAGCATTGTCAGTGCTACGTCAAGGATCACTCAACCAAGTACCACGACAAATGGAGCGCTGACAAGTCCGGATTCAATATGTTTGATGTGAACCCTAGTCATCCTTTGGTGGTCAGGAACAAGGAACACTTTGCTGCCCTTGTTGCCTCCCGGCGTTCTGGTAGTGATAGCGTGTCCGCTCTTACTGTCCCTCCTGGTGACGACGGTGGACAAGCTCAACGTATGGCAAACTTGAACTCCATCCTCTCTGAACTTGAGAAGAGGGTTTCGGATGAACACTCAGTGAATCTCGTCAATGCTGCACGTGCAAATGCTGCGCAGGGTTTTCGGTAGGGTGGATTGTTTTGCTAGGTCTTTCCACTATCTTCCCTTTTAACCCTGGCGCCCGTAGCTTCTTGCTACATATCGTTCAGTTGATGATCTACCGTCTGATTCTCTTTGCCAACGCTCCATGTCTTCCTGATTTCGTGTTGGGCCTTCTCATCATGGTCTTGTTTCAGTTGATCGTGTCTGGTACTCAAGGTTCAACTTCATCTGGTACTACTCGCAAGAAAAGGCCTCGTTCTCATCGGTCTAGGTTCAAGCGTTTTCATCGGCGTGCCTTGCCTTACCATTTAGTCCTACGTTGCCGACGTCGCCTAGGTAATAGTCCTTGTCGTTTGGACGGCACTTCTTTTCCATCGTCTCGAGATAAAGCTCATCGTCGCTGGAGGAGGAGGAATCTGCGTGCACGTCGTCGTTACCGAAAGAACCACACTCGGAATGAGTTCTTCTCTAAGGTCACCGATGGACGATTCACCCAGCCGACTTGGTCTGATGATATTGGTGCCTTTCTTGACGGTGTCGATGTTCTCTATTGCGCCCGAAAGTTACTGAAGGATCATGAGGATGAATTGCAGCGTGAGAAGAAGGATGCTTTGAAGCGTTTGACGGAGAAGGTGCTGAAGCGTATGAAGGAGGAACGGATTAAGAAGAAGGAAGCACGGAAGAAAGAGAAGGAGGAGTCAAAGGAATACATGTCCGATGCTCCTCAGTCCTTTTCACATCCACGCTCACCGTTCTCTCCAGGTGTTGTCGATGCTTTTCTTGAGAGCAAGCGAGTGCTCGACGTGATGGTTTCTATCAATGGTCTCAGAGTTGAAGATCATATCGCCAACGTGAAGGCTCTCTTGGGTAGAGTTGCACTCTTACGTGGTCCTATTCGGTTTGCTCAGATGGAAAGTTCGTCTATTGCAGATCCAGATAATCCCAACTTCTACAATACCCCGTTGATTTGGGACACTGGCGCCTCGTGGGGTCTTTCTCCCTTTCGTGCTGACTTCATTGACTATGAAGAAGTTAGTATTCCTGTGAAAGATATCTCCAAAACAAATATGGTGATTGGGATTGGTACAGTCATGTACAAGTTGAGAGCAACGAACGGCGACGAACTTCTTGTTCCTGGAATCAGCTACCATCTTCCAGAGTGTGATATTCGGCTAATGAGTCCGCAAGTTTACCACAAACTATATGGAGGATGCAGTGTTGTTGATGGTGATAAAGTTGATTGGAGATTGCCCAAGCAGTTCGAAATGTCTACCGTGCATCACATTGAGATTCCGATGAATAAAGAAACAAATTTGCCAATGTTGTTCAATGTGACTTGCACTGAGGAGGAACGCACTACTATCGGTCCACGTTTTACCAAAGCGGTTGCGCATCTTCGTCACGCTCGAGGTTTCTTCCTTGGAAAGTGGAGTGTTACTGAAGCAGAGGATGAATACGAATTCGATGATTTCCTGCACCTGTACCCCTGCGTTACCAATGTCGACAACTTGAATATTTCCGCGGCTCAGAAGGCGCTCTTGTTGTGGCATTTCAAGCTTGGTATCTCTGTCAAGGACGTTCAACAATTGATGAAGCCTCATCGTGCGATGCAGGAGGATGGAACGTCCCAAATCTTTCCGGCAGTGTTGAAAGCAGATCCTCCAGAAGCAGCTAACTGTCCGTTGCCGGTCTGTCCTACTTGCAAGCTGGCAAGTGCGAAACGATCGAAACCTCCGTCTCCATCTGTCTCTAAGAAGGATCCCGAGAAGGTGGATGTGCTTGCCCGTGACAGATATTTGCCTGGTGATTTCGTCAGTTCTGATCAGTTCAAGGTTCCCGTTACTGGTCGCGCCCTTTCTGGATTCGATGAAGATCTCTACAATTGTGGTACTGTGTATCATGACATGGCTACTTCCTATATACACATGGAGTTCCAGTCTGATGGCACTGCTTCGGAGACCCTCAAGGGCAAGATTCACTATGAGCAATTCTTGGAAGAATTCGGTGTTACTATCAAGCATCTTCACTCTGACAATGGTATCTATGTTTCGAAGGATTTTCGTGATGATTGTTCCAGTAAAGGACAAAAGCAGACGTTCTCTGGTGTTGGATCTCAATTTGAAAATGGTGCCGCTGAGAGAGCTATTCAAACTATCTTTTGGATGGCACGTTCCATGATGCTTCACGTTGCGTTGCGTTGGAACGAGCACGAAGTTGATAGCCCCCGCCTTTGGCCCTTTGCTGTTCAACACGCAGTTTGGCTCTACAATCGTTTGCCCAACAGAGTGACTGGTCTTACTCCGTTAGAACGTCTTTCCGGTGTTAAGGATGATCATCGTGATTTACGTCGTGTTCATGTGTGGGGATCTCCCTGCTATGTCCTGGATCCTAAGCTTCAGAGTGGAAAGAAACTTGCTAAGTTCGATAAGCGTGCCCGTCTTGGTCAGTACCTTGGTTTCTCTCCCGAGCACTCTACACTGGTTGCTTTGGTCCGTCATCTTGGTTCTGGTCACGTCAGCCCTCAGTGGCACGTTGTTTTTGATGACAAGTTCCAGAGTGTCTTCAGCAATGGTGCTATGTCCGACGAAGATTTTGATGAACTCTGTTCTTTGCTGTACGACACTAGCCGAGACCATTACGTTCCGCCTTCTGATGTTGATGAGGATGGAAATTATGTGTACTATCCCCCTCCCCTTGATGACATTTGGCTGAGCGAAGAGGAACGTCGCGAGATGAAAGTCCGTGTTCAGGAATGGAAAGATCGTCTGAAGGCCGAACGCTGTGCTCATGAAGAGTCATTTGCTTCAGAGAAGGATTCCATCTCCCAAGTTGTCGAGTTTGATCCTGTTGTCGAAGAGATCAATGTTGCTCCGTCTCCTCCCTTGCCGCCTACTTCTAATGAAGCCTCCACAGTTGGTAATTCAGTTCCAGAAGGAGCTTCAGTGCCTGAATCAGAAGGAGGTGATGTAGAGTCTCCTGATGCGGATGATGAAGTATTCGACGAAGATGTTCCCTTCAATGAAGAAGATGCTCTTAAGTCTGTTGACAATAATTGGAGCAGGAAACTCCGTGATCGTTCAAAGTTGCAAAAACCTGAAAAACTCCGTACGCTGAACTCTACTACTTGGCAAGATGCTCTCAATTACTCTCCGCGTGATATGGCACACCTTTCTGTCGCTCAACGCAGTTATTTGACTAAGTCTGAATATCGTCGGTTCTTTGCTCATTATGCCGTCACTCTCGGTAAACAAACTGTGCCACCTAGAGTGGCCCGATTGTCGGCGAAGAAGCAGCAGTATAGGCAGCGTATGGCAGCTATGATTGAGTCAGCCGATAATCTTCTCATGCAGATGGAACTCGAGGTCCCTACAGTCGAAGATCTAATGGCTAGTCCTTTGGCAAAGTTTATTCATCTCGCAGTCAACAACACAAACTACAGTGGAAGTACCAAGGAATTGATTGCAAACTACGTCCATCCACTGTTCCTGAAAGCGAAAGCTCAAGCATCTTCCGAGGACAATCCTAATTGGAACCAAGCTATGTATGGTGATGCTGCAGCCGAGTATTGGGAAGCTTGCAAGGTTGAGATTGCGACGTTGGAGAAAATGGAATCTTGGGAAGTTGTTGATATTCCTCCTGGGAAGCATATTCTTGGTAGCACTTGGGCATTTCGTCTCAAGCGTTATCCAGATGGTAGACCTAAGAAGTACAAAGCTCGTTTTGTTGCTCGTGGTGATCAGCAGATCAAGGATGTGGAGTACAAGGAAACTTATGCTCCTGTGGTGTCGTGGGCGACAGTTCGTTTGATGCTCATCTTGGAGTCTATGCTTGGACTCAAGTCTTGTCAGGCCGATGTTGAGTGTGCTTTCTTGCACGGTCATTTGGAAGAAGGCGAAGAAATCTACATGCACATGCCGCGTGGTTTCAAGCAGGAAGGTAAATGTCTCCGCTTGAAGAGGTCATTGTACGGACTCAAGCAAGCTCCACGTGCATTTCACACCTATTTGGTCAAAGCTTTGGAGAAGCAAGGTTTGCGTCAGTCTCATTTGGATCCCTGTCTCTTTATTGGAGATAAAGTTGTCGCCGTTACTTTTGTTGACGACTGTTTGTTTTGGGCCAAAGATGAGAAAGATATCAATGCACTTTTGGTTCGTCTTCGCAGCGATGAAGAGCATGGTTTGCTTCTAGAGAAGGAAGGTGATGCTGCTGGTTTCTTGGGCGTTGATTTGAAGAAGAAGAATGGTCAGGTTGAAATGACTCAAACTGGTCTCATCGACCGCATCATCACTGCTCTCGGTCTAGAAGGAGGACAACACCATCCAAAGCTAACTCCGGCAAGTTCCAAGCCTTTGGTTCGTGATACTGACGGCGCTGCTGCAGAAGGAGCGTTCTCTTATTCAAGTGTTGTTGGAATGTTGCTCTATCTCTCTGGTCACTCTCGTCCCGATATTGCCTATGCTGTGAACTGTTGTGCGAGGTACATGTTCTCTCCACGCAAGTCTCACGAAGAAGCTCTCATCAGGATCGGTTTGTATCTCAAGGGTACACGTGATAAGGGATTGATTCTCACCCCTACTTCGAATGTTCTCAATGTCGAAGCTTATCCTGACGCAGATTTTGGTGGTTTGTACGGACACGAACATCCCAGTGACCCTGCCTGTGTCAAGAGTAGAACAGGATTCGTCATCAAGGTTGCTAATTGTCCTGTCTTGTGGAAGTCTCAATTGCAGTCCTCGAAGACAGCCCTCAGCACTATGGAAGCAGAGATTACAGCTCTTGCTCATTGTTGTAGAGAACTCTTTCCTCTCATTGACATGGTTAAGAGTCTCAGCAAGGTCTACGGTCTTGAGGAGCAAGCTGCGGAGATGAAAGTCTCTATTCACGAAGATAACGCTGGAGCTTTGCTTCTGGCACAGACTCTTCCGCCTCAGTTTACTCCCCGTTCGAAGTGGTATCACATCGAGACAGTTTGGTTTCGTGAGGAGATTGTTAAGAGACAGATCAAGTTGATGAAGATCTGTACGACGGAACAACTTGGAGACATCTTTACGAAAGGTCTTTCCAAGGATGTGTTCCAGATCTTGAGGAGGAAGCTCATGGGTTGGTAGAACACATGAGGATCTCTGAGAAGGAGTGTGATGGATAGCCGTCTTAGATGGCAATCCCCAATTGTATGGAAAAGAACTTTAGTTTAGGTTTAGTTTAGGTAGTTCCACGTCAAGGAATACCGCTTGTGAATGATGTTAGGATGTCAGAATCAGTCATCTGACACATCTAATCTTAGGGTTGACATCCGGGTCTTCCCAGGTGTCAAGGCTCTCGTGAAGCTTTGTTTTGGCAGAGCATCCTCATGTAGAGCATATAGTAGAATAATAGAAAATAATCAATCAAGTAAAACAGAAGTCTACAGTCCAATCGAATTGATTCAACGCCCTACATCTCCTTTTATCTATTGGTGTTTGAGTTCTACAACCACTCAGACACCTCCATCGACGGATACGCTAACGTCTCCCTCATCAACTAAGTGAACTATTACAAGCCGTATTATCACGACGAGTTGACAAGCGGTCAATGGCTCCGGAAGACTCTTATTAGAAAGAGTGGCTCTAATATTGGGAAGGAATACTACAAATTTATTGCACCGACAGGTCGCATTTTTAACAGTCTCAAAGCTGCAAAGGAGTTCGACGCGTCTATCAAAAATGAGTCTTCTCATAAGCTAGCGTCTGCTGAGGATCTTCCAGAGGAAGAAGAGCCACATAGCCCTTCGCAATTGTTGGCGGATCAAGCCAAGGACGTCATAAAGTCGATTGCTATGGTTGTACAACCTCCAATTTACTATGAAGTTGTGAATGTCAGCGTCGACGTCGATAACATGGCTTGTGATGATCTTGTGAAGAAACATGGCTTGTCCTTAATTACAACTGCGGGTAGAAACTACGAAACTAAGCCCGGTGACGAGACAATCGATCTGCGAAACACTACATCCATTCCGTATATGACGAGTTGCGTTTTGAATGATTCTACAAAAGCTAGTTGGCACGGTACTGAGGCACTTTTTGTAGATTTCATTCAAACGATTCTTGATCATGTCGACGACGATCATGATTACTTCAGTCAAGTGACACCAGTTCTCCGTCAGTTCCTTCTCGAGAGCAGCAATTCATACAAGAGGGAATTACACACAATCCAGTGGTATTACACCTTGTTTGACTCGTTTAGCCGTATTTTTGGCGTTGATATTGGGCTAATTCTTCCTCCTGACGGGCTAAAAGATTGTGAGGTGTCGAGATTAGTGCGTTTTCCATTTTGTGTAGAATCCCGCGATGCCTTTTCGCCCGTTATTGTGTACAGGCTGTTGTTCGATCGGACTAAGATTGAGAATCGCCTTGGTGATGGTGGTTGTATTGTTGCGGGTGTATCAGTGTTTGTGTTCAGTAATCGTGAAGAGTCCTCTGAGGTAGCTTCACCTGCTGGAGGTGGTATCAGGTCACGCAGCGGCTCTGATCGTTCAGACGAACCATTAGATTACAAACTTGAGATGTTCTTTCCTGATACAAAGCGCTTGAAATCGGGTTTTGGCAATGATAGGGGACCATCTCTATTCGACTGTTATGCCAATGGCAAATCAAGTTTCGGTGACAGATCGCATTCATCTAAAGAGGCTCTTCCAAATGAGATTGATATCAGTGACACCAAAATGTCGGCTCGAAGTTTGTTTACAACCCCCAACAATCGTCAATCTGCTAAAACTTCGAAGGAAGACTCAGACATGATCGAGAAGTTACAGGCAGAGATTGAAATGTTGAAAGAGAAGAACAATGCGACTCAGAGCACATCAACTGAGTTAATTTCGAAAGGTGAGTTACAAAAATATCAGGGAGATCAGACGAGCGAGGGTGGTGAAGTGTCTTCTGGCGTAGTCTCTCGTGGTGGATGGGGGGGCTTAGTGTCTGGCGGTAAAGAAGCTATTTTGAAAGTTGCATCTCCAGTAAAGAAGCGGAAGAGCAGTCGAGTAGCCCTGCAAGTCAGTCCTCCAATCTTCAACAGGAAAACTGGTGGACAAAGCTGCTTCATAATCTTCATGGAAATGGGTGTAGATGCATGGTGGCTCAAGTCTGAAACCATGACGTCTGTGTGCGAAACATTCTTCAAGCACGTTCACAAGCAGAACGAAGTTGCCAGTTGCTACGTTTTCAATGAAACCACTATTAAAGCTCTCGTCTTTGGTGGTGACAACAATATTTCAAAGAAGACACGCAAAAATGGGGCTACCTACCCGATCTACAAGATGTGTTGCATTATGAACTTCCCAGGAAAAGGCTTTCCAGTCGAAACGCACTTGACTAAGTTTGAATCCAACATCAAGAGCATGTTTTCCGATGCCACAGTCCCAGCGGTCATCGCTCTCGATGCGATGAAAGTATCTTCGTCCAATCTTTATAACGGCTTCTTCAACGGGGAGTATCGTCAAGGATCCATGAAGAATGTCACTTACAAAGATGATGATGAGTTGTGTAAAGATATCAAAGCTGCATTGGAAGCTACTTTCAAAAATGGCTTTGGTACAAAGACGCTTAACCAACCGCTCAATAAGCATTTAACTGACTGGGGTATCAAGCAATACTTGACTGAAATTGGATACACCTCTTTCGATGACGTCAAAGATTGCGACAGGAATAGCATCTATCGTGGTCGCGACTTTCCGATTTGGAGTGCTATTGAGGAGGACATTGTCAATTAGTGCATGATTGATGATTAAATTATGGCTTGGGAGTACAATCTATGCAATTGGGTGAAATGTTGCTTTGTTAACATTCTAGGATCGAATTCTATACTGACATATTCTGTTTCCCTCCTACTTTTTTCATATAATCCAATCATCTGGCTGGATCGGACTAACTACCAGTGTCGTTTACTCCACCGGGTGAGCCATTAGCAGACATCTCAGTTCCAGTTGTGACACCTGTAAAAGATACAACATCGTCCATTGCTAGTAGACAAGGTGAGTTTTTGTACTTGTACGAGTGTCACTGGTACGGTTTACGCTTCTGAAAATAAATTTGTCCTCACGACAAAAATATTTTGAGGTCCGATACTTCACCTCATCGCTGACAATTTTGGTCTTTTCCCAATGTTACTTCCAGCTCCGAATATATCGTTAAAACATATTATATTCTTCGTGACAACCTGGCTTCAGAAAATCCTATGTGTCAAGCAAGTCCGAAACATAGGCATACCGCTGAAGGAGATCAAGAAGCAAAGTATGGTCGCTGAACAAAATTTGATAGACGGTCATCGCGAGACGAAGCTTCGTTTCATTCCGAAACACAAATCACAGGAACTTGTTGCCATAATCGTGTTAGTGTCACTTAGCAACATAATGGACTTACAGAAACACTCCTTAGACAGTCCTGTTTGCCACACCATTTGTGACAGCTTGGTCAGTTCGGGTATATCATCCCTGGAGAGAAGAAAATTGCCCGAGGCCAAGTCTTCATTCCGCGAGCAGGTCTCAATCGCTGTAAATGCCAATGTCAATCATTGTTTTGCGTTGTCGTTCAAGACGAATGACCAAAGACTCTTGTCAGCAGACAGGTTGTCTTCGGACCTATCGTCGAGGTTGTCGAATCTGGCTAATGGCCGTGACATTCCGTCGCTGTCGACGTATTTTGAGAACTCTCTTAGAGACAACATTAAGAGGAACGCTGTGGTAGTACACGGTATGGATTTTGCAACACTTGAGCCGGAAGAGTGTTTAAATGATGCGGTTCTCAATTTTTGGTTCAAATGGGTGACTACACCAAGGTGTCCAGAGGACAATACGTCTTCAGTACACATTTGCTCAACATTCCTTCTTTCGAGCGTATTGAACGATGGATACAATGAGAGATACCAAAAGTGGCTAAAGAATGTCAACATCTTTGACAAATCGATGGTATTGTTTCCGGTGCATCTAGCTCATCATTGGAGTTTGATAGTGGTGCTGAATCCGAAGCTCATAAATCAGACTAAAAGACGATGGAACGATCCAATGTACACAGGAGATGTATTTGCCATGATCCATCTGGATTGTCTCGGGTGCGGAACGGTGCATAATAAGCAGCATCTTGCGAGAGCCGTTCGAGGCATACTCAACAAGGAATGGGATAAGTACAACAACAATGCTCTGGACAAAACAAACCGACCTTTCAGTCATCGGCACGAGTCATGTAAATTATATTCTCCCAAAGGTGAGTCGTACTCATAGTATGTATTATTTTATCCTGTCATACACTACTGATGACAAACTCACAAGAATACTACCTTCCATCAGTTCTCGTGCAGACCAACAGCTATGATTGTGGTGTACATGTCTGTCGTTACGTTGTGAACCTAGTGCGGATGTTGAACGATGCAGAGGTGAAAATGCCTAATGTGAAAATGACGGATGTGATAGACAATTTCTCCACCAGTATTAGTGGTCACGAGTTGTTTGGCTATACTGAATCCGACATTAGTAGGATGCGGACTGAAATATACAACGTTATGGCCCATATTATGAAGTCCTATCAACACCACCGCATACACGAACCTAGGTCTGATCATGATCCAGTCAGTGATAGCGAAGAAGACGAAGAAGAGGTGGAAATTCTTGACAGACAGACTTCGGAGGGCTCTGACGTAGTAATGTCAGATGCACAGATCATTGATGATGCGTCGTATCAATTTCAATCGGACCAAGATGACCATCTCTCCGTCGATACAGAAGGTAAGTGCTCTTTGTCTAAAGCAAATACTTATATACATCATCAAAATAAATTTGACATCTGTACAAAATTATTTTACAACCATCAACCTCAGGTGACATCCATCAAGTTCGATTGAGCTCCGACGACAATTACAATTACATTCACGTCGATTGTAACTTCGACTGCGACGATGAAGTTCAGCCAGCATCCAGCGACTTAAATACATTCGTTCAGATGGGTGACATCATAGAATACAGGAGCTCAAAGCAAGACGTACCAAGGAAGGGCGTAATTGTCGCCATTGGTGATCCTACATCAGAAGAGATTATTCAGATATCTGACGGCACGTGGCTCATGAGAAAGGTCCACCATGTGAAGCGGTTGGAAATCGTTCGACCATTGGAAGACAAGAGGTTGGTGAATCCTTCGCCGAAGTGGAAGGGTCTCGACAAAGTGGTTGTCATTCCTCCGTACGAAACAGTCGATGAAAATGACAGTGATTGCGCCTCATTAAAATCGGAAGTGACAGAAGAATTTGAATTCGACGAATCAGCATCTAGCAAGGAAGAAAAGATTCCCATGCACACGTCGAGGTCAGAAAAGAATTACAGACAAAGAACATCGAGTGGAGTGACTGGGCATAACCACTGGTACAAATCACGACGAGTTAAGAGCGGTGCAGCATATCTAGACCAGAGGCGCGACACAAGAAAGTACATTAGCTGGGCCAATTCAGGGAATGATTACGAGAAGGCAAGGTCAGTCATAAACCAGTTATACTTTGATTCTCTATGTTACGGTATTGTGGATAAATTCTACGAGAAGAAGCCGTATGATGCTCCAACCTTCAGAGAGTACCAAGAGAGGGTCACAGTAATGAAAAAAATGGTGGATTATCGAGCGAGGAATGAATTCAAGAAACTGAACATCACGCTTGACGTAACATTCATGGACAACCCTTGCTATGGTGAGCGTGGCAGGTCGAACGAGACAAACCGAGCTAGACAAACTATAGAGGAGATGTTGAAATTCGAGCATAAGATGAGAACGCTGGACCTACAAACCTGCAGTGTTTGCCTGGAGAACAAGTTGGTATTTAAGGAAAGGAGCGTATGCGAAACATGCAAGAAAAAGAATCACTCAGAATCCTACTTCCTGGAGAACAACCTTCATCCAGTCTGGTACGAACGTGACAGCGAAGGATGCATCAAAATGGGCGAAGACGGCAAACAAGTCGTGAGGTACGACATACCGGTCGAGCTGAAAGACCTGACAATGGCTGAAAAACTGCTGATTCGACGGTGTTCGCCATTCATACCATCGATGCACATCAAGGACGGTATCTATGGTATCAACGGCCATTGCGTTTGCTTTCCACAGGATATCGAAACTATGTGCACAGAACTGCCTCAAACCAAATCGAACATGGTCATTTTTATCCGCCACATGAGCGATCATCACGAGGGCATTCAGAAAAGTCGTCATTACAAAGTGAGAAAGGAGAAAGTCCTAGCAGCTCTGCGGTGGCTCAAGATTCATCATCGCGGCTACCACGACATTACAATTTCGGAGTCAAATCTTGATTGGATAAAGAACGGTTCTATCTACGATGTGGCAGAGACACACACTCTGAAAACGAAGCGAAGCAGAAGAGATGTTGTCGCAAATGCAACTGAAACGCTGTCGGGCAACCAATGTGATACAGAATCTAATGACGATGACGTTGAAGTCCAGACAATTCACCCGAACTACAAAGGTGATTCGCCCAACGCCACCCAAACGAAAGTCATCAAAGATTTCGTAAACATAGCGAAACAGACAGGCCAGAAGGATAAGATTCTCAACTTCCCTCCGATCGATCACAGCAAGCCCTTGAAGTAAGTGAACAATTCTTCCCAGTGCCATGTTTTTTCACCTCAATATGCCATGCATTCTTTGAACTGACCATTAATGTTATCCAAAAATTGCGTCATCGTCTACCAGTGAGTTCGACGCAATGGTACAAATTTTCGTGAATGCATATCCGTGTCTTTTCCCAGGCGGTATTGGTGACGTGTATGACCCAATACGAGGAAAGGTGAAAGACATCCATAGCTGGGCAACGCATATGATACGGTTCAAAGATGGAAGGTTCATCAACGATCAAATGTTTTGCTTGTATGTCTTCAACATGCTGCAAAGACACACAAACAACACGCAGGGGAACTTCTTCTACAAGGACAAGAACTTCCTTGGTGCTAGCGACAGAATGCCTCCGACGGTGGAAGAGTTACAACAACAGTTTGCGGCAGGAGACATGAAGTATTTGAACAAGTTGCGCTACCTCGCAAAGGGCATAAGAGGATCAGACAGTTTCTGGCGAGGAAAGACGGAAGAGTTGGAAGCGTGGATAGACTTCCACATATCCCGTGGACACGGTCCTCCCACCCACTTCACAACGCTGTCATGTGCAGAGAATTGGTGGCCAGATCTGCGAAGGCTAATGATCAAGCTCGAGAAACATGCTGGTAATATCGAGCATGCCGAACTGCTAGCAAAGAAGGACTTCGTAGCAATGACCAAATCCGTCAAACGATTTACGTTGTACGTGAATGATTTCTTCATGAAGAGGTCGAGGGTGTTTCTCGACACGGTGGTGAAAAATGCTCTTGGTATTGAGCACTACTGGGCGAGGGTCGAGTTCGCACCAGGGAGGGGTCAGATTCATTTACACTTACTGGGAATTGGTAGGGACAAGTCTTATTTGTATGATTTCTATCGGGCTAAGTCGGAGGAGGAGAAGGTTAAGGTCATGGAAAAGTACGCCACTGGAGTGTTGGACATGACAGCCGACATTCGCGTAAATGAAGACCACGTTTCGGACAGGTCGCCCGACTCGATCAATCCACTAATGCACCGGTTTTGTGAATGTCCTGATAAAGGAGAGGACGTTCGACTGTTATGTCAGGAATGCATGGTGCACAAATGCAATAATTACTGCCTTGGTGACAACAGGAAGCATGAGCCACGAGAGTGTAGGTTTGATCATGGCAAAGAGTCCGAGTACGGCAAAGGTGACACACCCGGAAAGCCGCTCTGCAACATGTCGGTCATTGTCACTGATCGTAGAGGCTTAGAACATTTCAGATTACCGCGAACGCAATCTCGTAAGGCTGTCCAGCACAGCAAGACGCTATTGCAATGCTGGAGGGGCAATGTCGATATCCAGCTATTGATTTACAGGTCGCACCCCGACAAGCCGGATGTTACTGAGATAGAGAGTGTTTGCAAGTATGTCGTAGCATACGCAAGCAAGAAGAATCACACTTCAAAGCAGGAAAAGGAAGCTGTGCAAAACATCATCCAGAGGTGAGATCTATACTTCTTTTGCTTGGTAACATTTCCATCGACAAAATAAATTTGTCTTCTCTACATTTTTATTTTTTGCCATGTTACTGAATTTTGATTCCAAACCATCAAATCGTGATCAAACCAAATAGCAAAAGCTCCGCCGACATCAATGGCGTCCAAACCTTGGTCAAGATGTCCCTAAACATGATGACAAGCAAGAGGCTCATCAGCATTCAAGAGGCTGTGCACGAGATAGATCGTCTGAGTTTAACACTGTGTTCGGATGTTATCACCTACGTTTCGATACAAAACTGTCTGAAACTGCGAAAATCCTCCGACCCAAAGCCAAAAGATCTAGTGTATTGCTACGCAACACGTGATGAAAAACACAACAGATTATCATTGGACGAGTATTTCTATAAGGTTTGGTGCAGGAAAAACTTCATGATCGACCCAGATAGCGATCGGGAATGTAACAGGATCCTACTCCCAAGAGGTCTCAACTGCAGACCACGATACCCTATCGACTTCGATTACGCACGAGGGATGTTAATCATGCACAAACCGTGGAGTTTCAAGAATCCATTATGTACCAGAGACAAACAACGGACAATAGACACTTTCAAAAAAATGCTCGACACTAGAGTTGTCCCTACAAATGTTGTCACCGAATATGAGCGAGCTGTAAGGTATGCTCACGAGAAGAGAATTGAGGTAGTGGCGAAGCAGGGCACTATTCAGGCAGATGTCAACATAGACGATCTCGATCCAGAAGACGCGGAACAATTCCTGAACTTTTTCCATTCCAGCCAGTTAACTGACATGAAGACCAACCCGATCCTTGCGGAAAACATGACAGTGGACATAGGATTGAACCACGATTGGTCGGCGAGCTTCTTCCAGGGAGATAGGGACATAACAATGCCTGGGGAGGAGTACACGATCATGATTAGGGATCATGCTACCAAGGTACTAAATGATGAGAATGATCCAACTGATATTCCCACAAAATCAGATGGTACAAAGTATGACATCAACGACCTATCCGACGAACAACGAATGATAGTGCTCGCGACGGTCGATACAGTTGTCAAGTTCCTAGAGAACGACGAAGACTACTTGCCACTGCGAGCCACCATTACTGGCATGGGCGGATGTGGGAAGTCACATGTCATAAGCACTATCATATCCATCATAAGAGAGATGACCAACGTGAACAACACAGTCCAAGTTGCCGCACCGTCAGGCAGTGCTGCTTATAATGTCAAGGGCTGCACGCTGCATTCCCTTCTTGGTATTAACGTGCAGGTGCCATGGGCATCTTTGAATGCTGAAAGGAAGAAAGAGCTTCAAAAGAAGCTCAAGGAACTTCTTGTCTTGATGGTCGACGAGAGAAGCATGATGAACTCACACGTGACATATGGAGCTGAAGAGCACGTTCGAGAATGCGCATTTTACGGTCACAATAACACGGAGCTGTGGGGTGGTGTTCCTGTTGTACTGTTGTTCGGTGACGATTTTCAATTGCCCCCAACGGACAAGAATGGAGCCATAAGCGGATATGACAAGTATCACAGTAATCAGAGACCCCAATCAATGACTGCAAGAAGCAAGAACAACCAGGTATGCGAGTACAAAGGTTGTTACATTCTTACTGTCATGATGGTAGATAATGTGTTCAAATTGACTCGAAACTTCCGGACACAAGACAAGGACGACTGCGAATTGATGAACAGAATGAGAGTGGGCGATCAAACAAAGGAGGACGCACGTCGTCTGATCAACTTGCATTTAAGCTACTATTCCTCCAAGTTCAGAGACACTATCGAGGACGATCCAAAAACATTGCATGCCTACGCAAAACGGGAGGAAATGAATAAGCAAAATGTCAAAATGCTCGTAAAAACACAGAAACGGCTGTCAGTACCGGTAGCACGGCTCAGATGCCAATTCAGGAGCAACATGGTTGGCAATCCCACTGTGTACCAGTCGCATTTCTTCGGCAAAAAGATGTTGTACACTTTAGACGTTTGCGTTGGTGTGCACGTGTGCCTGGAGACAGCGAACATTGATCCGAACTCTGGCCTGTACGTTGGAGCGATTGGGAAGGTGATTGACATCGTTTATGACGAGCAGCACTCCGTAGGACCAAACACAAATGGTGTTGAATCCCTCCCAAAGTATATAGTCGTTGATTTCCCATACTTCAAACCGCGGCAAGGCATTGAACCCTGGGACAAAAAGAATCCAACGGTGAGTGAAAGTAGAAATGTATTCTTGAACTCGAAATATAGCATGGCACTGATCAATCATCCCTCTTTACACAAATTTGCAATCACTCCACTCCACCACTCCACTCAGCACGTGCCAATACCACCCTACACTCACATCTGCAACAAAGGATGCTGTACTGCCACGTTCATGCCCCTGCAAATTGCATTCGCAATCACAATACACCGCTGCCAGGGCATGGAGGCCGGGTTCGGCAAGGACGATCGATGGAATCGCATGGTGATAGATCCGTCAGATGAGCTCTGGGAGAGAAGCCAGTGCCTTGGGACAGGATACGTTGCTACCAGCAGGGGCAAAACACTTGGTTCCAAAAATGTTATGCACCCGACGGATAGTGCCATTTATTGGACAGGGCCGAGCGTGTCTGTAGAACGGTTACACAATTGCAAGACGAACCAAGATGGCCAACTCTGCAAACTCTTCAAGAAGCGGGACAAATGGGTCAAATACCTTGACGGCAAGGCAGAAGAAACCAAGACAAGATACAACAAAAGAAAGCTTGATGAAATGACGAAAACAACTTACCAAAAGGCAGTGAGTGGTACTTTAATAAAAAATAGAGAGGACCTGACGAACCGCATCACCGAAATCATAACCAACCCAAACAAAAAATGGAAAGAAGCGAAGAAAGAATACCAATTGCCACGCGATTATTTTTCCTAGTGGACGATACAATGCCATATTCACAACTTGCATGGAAAATAAATTTGTCTTGAAGACAAAATTATTTTCAATTGACAGATACAACAAAGGGAGAATATTTCTCGTGATGAAGAAACATGTCACCTATAATGACAATATACCTGCATTTCTTTCTGCGAATGACGGTATCCTCGACAGATATAGCCAATCAATTTCTGTAAAAAGCGCATTTAAGCCAGGTACTTCTCGCTTTCTACGTAGGAACAAGTACAAATTCTACAGCGGTATGGGTCTACAGAGCCTCTACGTGTCCCCCAGGTAAACCTTCTCACTAAATAGCTACTATACTGATTCCTACCAAGATCCCTGTAGAAAAAAGTTTGGAAAAAAATGGAGAATTTGTGACCATAAGGGGTTGGGCACCTCCCGGCCCCGTTATCGACACTTCACTGCGCTTGTTTCGACCCGGGGCCCCGAGGGCCGATCATCATGGCGAATGCCACACGATTTATCGACCCCACCGAACCCGCCGATCATTACGAATACGAGGAACAGATATTAGATGAAGTTTCAGAATTTGAATTAGAGGGAATGAAGAGGTCATTTTATTTTGGATTTGCCACGACTTTGTCTAGCTTTGTTTTGTTGAGATGGAGGCGTCGTAGGGTGGCTGTGCCGTTTGGTGGATTGAGCAAGTATGCTTCTCGGAGCAGCACCAGGAGCAGCGGCGGATATAAATTTGATCCGATACATCCGCAACAACCCAGTAGTATGAGCAATGCTCCGCATGCCTCAAGTAGTAGTAGCGCTAAACCTCCACGGTCCGGATTCATCACGGATGTAGCTCTATCAGCACTGCTTGGTATGGGACTCTCTTTGCTTGCAATAGAGAATGACATCTTCTACCCGACTGGCAACTCGACAACTGGAGATGACAATGGTCCTCCACTAATGTCCATCACCCCACCACCACAATGGATTAGTCACCAAATTCCTCTCGTACCAGGCAAGAGTTTGATCTCGGAAACTCTCTGCCTGTCCAATCTAGCTAACAATTGAGCTTATTATTGATCAATAGATGTAACGAATAGAATTATTATGACTTAAAATATAAAGGAAACGATCAACGTTTTTGGATTCGGTTGCTTTCATTGGCGATGGAGGATTCCGAAACATATTGAGAAACGAGAAACCAGATAAAGCATTCCGAAACATATTGAGAAACGAGAAACCAGATAACATAAATATGAATTTGATTGATGTCCGACACTACGTAGGTGTGACATTCTACCCCTCCTAAGAGGGCGCAACGATTTGTTGTAAGACTTGAGGTGTAGGTTGCCTGTAGGGCTTGACGCGTCGGATGTTGAGACGCTCTTGTAGATGTTGGGTGAGTTGAATAGTGATGTTACCATTGACATGGATTCTTGTGATAGTGAAGGGGCCCTTCCAACGATCATCGAGTTTGGCAGGATCGAAGATCTTCTTCATGACTTGTTCTCCAACGCGATAATCGTAGCTGTACCGCTTGGCGTTGAGTCGTTTGGCATCCTTGTCGACACGGCGTTGGCGGCGAAGGTTGATCTCGTTCATATCATATTGAACTGGAAGGTTGAAGATCATATCGCGTCCAAAGGCCAGTGCTGCTGGGGCATACCCAGTAGATTGCGACGGGGTTGCACGGATAGAACTGAGAGTATCAGATAAGATTGTTCCCATCAAGTCTTCGGCTTCAGTCAAGGTGCGAGGGTTGTGATTGGAAAGTTGAGCTCGAATGGAGTTTCCCATAGTAAGATGCAGGCGTTCGATGATCGCATTGCTTTGGGGGTTACGAGCTGTCGATGGGGCTGATGCAATACCAGCATCGTGCAACAACCGCTGGAACTGAGGTCCAATAAATTCACCACCTTGATCATGAGCGCAAACTTCGGGTCTTGGATATCTTGAGAGCCATAATTCATTGAACTTGCGAGCTACGTTTTCGCTAGTCTTGCGCTTGATCATGATGGCATCTGGGTAACCAGTGGCACGATCGATTGCCGTCAGGGCATAGAACTCATAGGCTTTACCGTGTCGTCCTGATGTTTTGACATACCACGGGCCCACAAGGTCTACGTCACATTGCTTCCATGGATTGAGATCTTGTACTTGACGTGGAGGGAAATGGCCATAGCCGCGTTGGCCAATCTTTGTGCGCTGACAAACATCGCACGAAAAGGCTGCTATTCGGGCTGCTAATTGGGGATGATAGAACTTGGAAAGTGCATAAGTAACTGCCTTTGCTCCTGGATGATTCAACAGGAGGTGGAAGTATTCAATCGCGGCATCCACGGCATTGTCTGTGAGGACTATCTTCAAGGTCGATTCATCTTGAGGAGTAGGGCTATAGCAAATCAGCGACGTATCATGGCGACCAAACGTTCGACGATGGTAGAACGTTGGGGAAGTAGTGAGCTTCTGCTGAAGGGTAGGACAGCGGCTCTGCTCTTCCGCAAGCCATTGATAGCGCAAAGGGTTCTGGACGGTAGAAGGAAGATTCATGAACTGTTGCAATTGATGTAGCGGGAACTCGTCATCACTGGCCAACTCTGCTAGTTGTTCTTCAAAGATGCTGGGTTCTTCATCTTGATTGACATCTTGGGGAACTGGATTGAATTGAACTGGAGTAGGGGATAGTTCATCCTGCCTCTTCTCGGCTCCTGAGAAATCAAACTTGGGGAGTCGACTGTACGCGTCCGCTAGCACATTAAGCTTGCCTGGATGATAGAACCATTCGGCATGAAAAGATTCGAGGAAACATCTCCAACGAAGGACTCTCTGACTGTTCAAGTTAGAGAATGTAAGGTTGCGATGGTCAGTGAAGATTTTGATCTTTGCTCCAAATAGCATGGTACGATATTCCGTGAGAGTGCTGACGATTGCCAGGAGCTCCTTCTCCATCGTTGTGTATCGAGACTGTGCCGCCGAGAGTCTTTTGGAGTAATACGCAACAGGGCGCCCGCCTTGAAGTATGGCTGCTCCCAGTTGATAATCAGAACTGTCCGTGTAGACTTCAAAAGGCTCATTGTGGTTGGGGTAGGCACACAAAGCATCACTTGCAATAACTTGCTTCACTTCCTGAAAAACTTTCTCTAATTCTGGAGTCCAAACGATCGGTGCTTTCTTCTTCTGAATACCGCGGATAAGTTGAGTGAACGGAGAGAGGAGATGGCTTCGTCGAGGCCAGAAGTCACGATACCAGTTGATGAGGCCCACAAGCGTTCGCACTTCGCTAGCGTTGGTAGGCCGTTTCAAATCAAGAACCGCTTGAACTTTCTTCTGCCAAGGTTGAATGCCATCCTTGGAGACCCAATGACCAAGGAAGTCCCCTTCTGCAATACCGAATTCGCACTTCAAAGGGTTAACACTAAACCCTGCCTCTTCAAGGCGCCTGAACACTTCGTTGAGGGTGCGTGTATGGTCTTCCCAAGTATCTGACCATATGGCGATGTCATCAATGTAAACTTCAACGTCATCTAAATCTCGAAGAACTTCCTCAATAACTGACTGCGCAAATGCCGGAGAGTTGCGGAGACCCATAGGAGCTCTCGTCCAACGAAAAAGACCGAACGGTGTTGATATAGTGGTGAGGTCCTTAGCTTTGTCCGTCAATTCAAACGAATAGAACATCATGCTCAAATCAAGTTTCGTCATGTACTGGAATCCCGAACGCTTTCGGATCAGGTCCTGGATGATAGGGAGAGTATAATCCTTGGGTTTGATGACCTTATTGAGCTCACGTAGATCTGCTATGAAACGAACTTTGCCATCTTTCTTGGGAACAATAAACGAAGGCAGTCCCCATGCAGACGGGCCAGAGACTCTTTCAAGAACACCTATGTCGATGAGACGCAGCAACTCCTTCTTGAATGTTTCCATATGGACTCGAGGAGTAGGGTAAGGCCGCCGAAAAACTGGTTGTGCTCCTGGTTGTAATTCAATATCCATCTTGGCTCCTTTGTAGACATGAAGCTTGCCGTCGAAGAGCTTGTAATGCTTGCGTAACATCTCGCTGAGGTCCTGGCGCTGAGTCGGAGACAGATGCTGACAATTCTCTTTGATGACCTCATCCACATTTATCTCGTCATAGGTTGAATCAGCAATTGACGTAGCGAAAGAGTCGAGGTAGTTCAGATCGTCATCTTCATCTTCAATGATGCATCCATCGATTGCTGCACTTAGTCGCTCCTTTGTAAAGTTGGAGTTCATTGGAATGCGCTTGCCCTGCCACCCGAGCTCGAGTCTTTCGTAATCAACTATTAGACCTATCTTCCGCAGGAAATCATTACCAAGTATCAAATCAAACGAACACTTGGCGTCAAAGACGAGGAACTCTTGACTGTCAACGGTGAGGTTGGCATCGAATTCAGGGAACTTGATTCCTTCACCGAGGAGGGATCCAACTGGTGCATAGTTGCCTGCAATGGTATTACATATTGTTGTTTTTGATGGTTGAAGAAGGGCTGCTCCGGGTGGTAAAACACTCCGGTGAGCCATCGATACGCTGCCACCGGTGTCAAAAAGGCACTTGAGGAAGCGATTGGATTCGACTCCATTGACTGACTTGACCATAGCGTATGCAGTTGCCATAGGGACTGTTCTGCCTTTTGAATCTACTTGGAAGGTGATCTGAGGGTCACTGAACTGAAATGACTCGAGGATCGCCCCAAATTGCTTGACTCGTTTGTCACAAATGCTTGGTAGCTGCAATGCTGCTCCCAAATCGACTAGTTCATTGCCGTAAGATTCAACGACTGTATCTGGAAAAATGTTGAAATCCCAAGCTTCCGCATTAGATTGGCCTGGGATTGGATCGAGCACGTGATATTCAGGACAATCCACTCTCTGCGCTTCGATAGCGACTACTTCATTAGTGAAAGGAATGTTGTTGATGGTTGCAGCTAGTGCATCCTCCGCAAAGTGACTATTGAACAATTCGTTCAAGAACTCATCATCATGAAGTTGAGCGTCTGATGCGATGCGGTCGAGCATTGGTGCAGGGCTAGAAGCTGGCTGCGCTCTTGGATCCTTACATATCGGGACTCCACTATTCAAGCTGGGCTGTGCTTGCAGAGCGGCAGGAACTGTATTATTGTTCCCGCGGATGCAACATGGAAGTTGAACATCAATCGCGCTCGGAGGCTCTGAGGTCACATTGTTGACATGATACTCAAGAGCAGCTGGGGCATTAGCATACCCTGTTACTTCTTCAAGGCTCGTAGAATAGATATCGATGAAAGTAGTGCAATTCCCAACAGGGTCGGCGTTTCAGGCCTGATGAGGGACGAAGACTCGTTGACCTTGGGCATTAACTTGGATGGAATAAAGTTGCTGTTGAACAGGTGCTGACGGAGCTGTTGCTGCAGACGTAGCAAACATTGGAGCTGGTTGCGGAGGTGCTTGGGGAACTGGAGCTGGAGGTAGTTGAGCAGGTTGTTGAGGAGCTACGAGGTAAGATCCATGTTGCTGTTGCGGGGGTTCTTGCTCGTTGCTCTTGAAACGACGCTCATAACCTTTCTTCCACCAATATGGGGCAGACGTCCTGGTTTTGCCTTGATAGAACTTCTCAGCAAGCTCCTTCTTGAAATTAGACCCGTTGAAACAATAGATACAGTCTTTCCACTTATGGTTGTGATCAGGATGAATTGAACATTGCTTGGAGTGGAACTCCTTGCCGTTGTTGGTGTTGTTACTGTTGTTCCCATTGCCATTGCGACCGCTCTTATTGCGGTTATTCTTCTTCTTCTTCCGTTGACGTCGATCTTGGCCTCCATCTCCATCGGCTTCATCGTCATCGTCGTCATCCTTCCTCTTCCTCTTCTTCTCTTCTTGCTGTTGATACTTCTTTCGGACTTCCTTGCCGTAATCTCGAGACCACCAGGCCTCTAGATACTCCATTACGTCGGTCCATACAAGGGCGTTGTTACCATTACCTTGGAGGTCATAAACATCAACGTCCTTCTCATCTTGGAGGAAATCTTTGGCCTCCTCGGGGAGACCAAGCATCAGAGCAGTAGTCTTTTGCATATCGGAACATTGCGCTCCTATACGAGGCATCATCTCACTGTATCTCCAAAGTTCTGACATTCGATCCACGAAGTTGCTTGGTTTGACTGGTAGGTTGAATTCCTTCTGGTGTTTGTACTGGATGCGAAGGATGTGCTGATCGAAGGCATCACCGGGGTTAGGATGTTTTGTCCACATGATGAAATAGGCACCAAGAGCATCCACGAAGTCCTGATCGGTCGCTTGATTATTGTTATCCCAGTAGTCATGTCCCTCATCCATCAGCTTCCTCCACGTGTTCTTTGCAGGTCCATCGAGAAGCTTCCCGTAGTTGGCGAAGCGAGTGGCTGGGGCCCATTGACATTCATCCGCCATGTTGACGTAGGATTCGGCTTGGCCCAAGTAATGTTCAAGTTCCGTACTAGGTGCGTTATCCCTGAACACAATGAAGTCTTCCTCAATCTTGCTTCCATCTGGGCGAAGTCCATAGATCCTTTTACTTCCGAAACGAGGCATCTCCCTGAGCGCTGCTGCACTTTTGGAGGTGAGTTCGTTCCGAGCGTACCTGGTGTGAAACAACCATGCGTTCTTTGATTTGTAGGTATTCATTTTGTACGTAGTTTTTCTTCTTGGTTGGTTTATATGGGAGTATTAATACTGTGTCCAATCTAGCTAACAATTGAGCTTATTATTGATCAATAGATGTAACGAATAGAATTATTATGACTTAAAATATAAAGGAAACGATCAACGTTTTTGGATTCGGTTGCTTTCATTGGCGATGGAGGATTCCGAAACATATTGAGAAACGAGAAACCAGATAAAGCATTCCGAAACATATTGAGAAACGAGAAACCAGATAACATAAATATGAATTTGATTGATGTCCGACACTACGTAGGTGTGACACTGCCAACCACTCACGGAGGAATTCAAAAAGTTTCCAAAAGAGCTTTGGCAGTCTGGAAATCATCGTGGTATTGAGAATGGGTACAATAATCACATTGCACTTTATGCTAACGGAGGGTGGAAAGACACGAAATACTACAATAGTAACCCCAACGCTTCTGTGGTGTCTTTGGGTGAGCAGCATAATGAAAGCAAACAAAAGTTGTACGAAGACAGCAAGAATAGAATTTATGAGCATCTCGTCGTGGACTCGCTCCAAGGATTTATCATCAACTGTGAACGCAGAGCCAGATATGAAAAGAAGCTACGAAAACTTAGAAACATTCCGGAAGCGACACGCCCAACTATCCCACCTGATGGCGTGCCAGCGAATGAAGAACTCGAATTAGATGATATTTACTTCCAGAGTGATGACAATGATGATGATGACGCCTACAATGAATAATATATAGTTATGAATTATTACCAAGCATATCACATGTCAAGTGTGAACGAAATCAATGCAATCGCATCAGCTAGTTTCACCAGTCATCGTCATCAACGATGTCATCTTCCAACAAAATCTCATTCTCCTTGGCAAGAGCTTCTTCTTGAAATGCTGCATCAGTTGCATTCTTATTTCCACCGTCGTTGGCATAGGAATGCAGATTTGATAGCGCATAATTGACTTCATCCGGCAGAACAAACCTCATGTGTGGGAGGCTCTCCGTCACAAATCGTTGGGCCGAACCAATATTACTTTCAAGCGCCATTTTTCCACCATACGACAAACGTTTGCGTAGTTGGTCCATCTTCACTTCATTCTCAGTAGATTTCTTCATCACACCAAATACTTTCGGAGCAGAGAGTTGCCGGAATGCAGGTGGTGCGGGAGTTCGATTGGAGTCTGCAATGGCCCTGCTTGCAATACTGGAAGCATATTATAATAAGTATGCATCATCGATATGATAGGCGGGTGGTATAGCTGTCTTAAATCACGGACCCTACGGGGTAGCGTATGTACGTAGGAATAGTATGTAGCTCCATCCGGCACTTGAGAAGGTCAGAAGAGCCCCCAAATGTGTTTTTGGCCACCACCAAAAAGTTCCACCACCGCGACAATCCACCACGCCATGGCACCATTTCCGCCATAAAAGTGCCATAACATAAAAAATCGCACCTCCTCCATTACATCCACAGTAGGTTGGGTATGGTAGTCCATGAATAGCTTAGAACACAAGGAATCCAAAGCCGAGCCTACCCAACTTAGTTATTAAAGAGCAGAGACGCAAATCAAAATGCCGCTATAGCAGCGCAAATTACCATCATCGTAGCATCATCGTCCAATTCCACTCAATATGAATGGTACAATCGGCCTCTCTCCATCAACCCTCGCCGCCGCTTATACATATAGACATTGGGTGTCGGTGTGATTCATTGTTAGTGACTTCATATTATGATGTTGCTGCTGCACATCACATCATCGATTACACACAAATGTCACCCATTTCATTGCTCTATTCCGACCTCTGATCATGACGAGACAACTAAACACGACAGGAGAGCTCTCAATAATATGGAAGGATCGCTTTGTGCCATGGAGCTGTTAAGGAGATCCGATTTCACTGACTACACTACCATCGGCGAACTCAGCCTTGGTATCACCATAGCCCAACACATGGCCATTCCTCGAACAAACTGCAATGGTTTCGTTGTTCAATCCAACCTCACCATCCGACAACAAAGGCACAGCAACTATTGCATTTGATTGGAGAGACAGGGTCATAGTTGTGTGACTTGAAGTTCAATCAGGGTGGAATAAGTGCACATATTGTCTCCGAAGAAGGCTGTTGTTATGGCGCTACGTTGCTCTGAATAGATCGGAGTGGAATCTTCAGTGACTTGTTATGATTCTCCGGTTTCAATGAAGTAATGGTTGACGGATAAAGCTGCATATGATCACTGCTGACATCGTTGGAATGCACAAAGTGTATTCTCTTGTAGGAGATAGGTGTTCAAACACAAGTGTTTGTGTTGAATGACAGGGATCTGTGGGCCTCAAAACGAATTATTATGCAACAAAAAGATATACACATTCATAACATAACTGTATAATCGTTATTTTAACAGTGTTTGGTGTCGATAGTGCTGAAATATTTGTTATAGCACCATCGTTCATTGATCACGGAGGAGATGAGGATAAACATCCATGTGCACTGATTGGCTTTTATTTTGCATCAAATGTAAAAATCGGTACATATCAAGTCACTTCATACATTCATATATATCCATATAAATACCCCGAGCATTACATCTTTTATATAATAACACCATGCCTCTAGTAAAGTACGATGATCGGGCGGAAATCCCATGGTGACGATGTGCTCGATGATCGTTGGCGCCACTTTGGTACCGCTTCTTGGACGATTCCTACGTACAGAAAAAAATCTACCTCATAGGTTTGTTGATTTAAGACAGCTATATGGTGTTTGGGTAGTCACGGTGGATTCGCCTTAGCATTTGTGATCGCTAACTATCGCTAACTGTGACATCCAAAAATCTGATGAGAAGCCCATCACAATGTCGATATCTTCCGTCAACTCGTTACTACTGTCTACTCTATCTATGCCATTATGCCGTTTCAATGCAAAAATGAAGACATATTTGGCTGCATCATTCTTCGGCTCATATGATTTGGTACTAATTATCGATTACCTAGGTTCGGCTTCAGCACAAAGAGTAACACCATGTGCCTCAAACATGTGAACACGGAGAGCCACATTAAGTAAGCGCTTACTGCAATGAGGACAAGTGCTGACCATCGTATCCTCTTTCGATACTTTCACCTGCGCCGTTTCATCAGCATCATTTCCGACTGCGCCATCGCCATTATCTTCTGCAGATGTAGATGAATCGAATACCATCAGAGGTTGATGGAGAGCAACCTCCCCATTGATGTCTGCGACTAAAGATCCTTCATCGACCTCGACAGTATCAATTTGTCTCTCTGCAACAGCGCTATTATCGATTTCGACATCTTCTGCTCTGGGACGTCGGGGAGCATATTTATTAGGACGCTTTGACTCCTCTTTCAAACGCAAAATATTAGATTGTATGAATTCAGCACTCTTCAAGTAATACTGAATGAACACCTTCTTCTTGAGTTCCTTCCCGCGAGTAGCGCCCATCTGACGCATCAATTGGTTCCAGATTGCATGGGCGCTTTCGATGTTTTGCTCGTCAAAACCACCAAGAGTTCCCCACATAGTCAGCTGGTCAAGAAGATGGCCAATGAAGAGGAGATGACTTTTGGGGAATGCAGGAAGTTTTGACTTCCACTCGGCAATCGGTACGTCAGTTACTAATAGCTTGACAATGAGATCTTTGAGCTTCTTAATGTTCGCTTCAAAGTCTTTAATTGCCTTGTCGGACTGCTTATTGACGGATTTCATTACTCGTTGGATTTTGAACCATAGAGACACAACTTCCTTCATTCGCAATGTGAAATTATTCAACTCTTCCTTCAGATCTTGTTGTTCGATGATAGGATCAAACTCATCGAACATGTCACTGTATATGACTTCACTATGCTCCGCATAATTCATGCAATGGTTACCGACCATTTGTGCTTCAAAGTAAGTTTGCCTGTCACAACCGTTCTTCTTCAATACTTCCTCAAACTTTCTCTTCGAATGACCACCATGATTTTTCAGATACTCCTCACATTCCAAAATTGTATTGTCGGTAATGCTGATCTGCTCCATGAGCACGACAATGTAATCAGCAAGGTTGGAATTTTCTTTCGTGCTTTTGACCAGTTCCGTAGCTTCAGTCTCCAATTGCTTCTCGAGATGCTTTAACTCATCCTCGAGCTGCTGCTGTTTCTCACGCAGCTCTGCTGTTGCTTCCTCAGTCAACGAAAAGTCTTCTCCACAGCATCATCTGTGAAGTGACCATCCTCGTCAAACATTATAGGCTGAGCATTACGTTGTTGCGTGCCATTATTTTGTTGCTTTTGCGCAGTCCTTCTTCGTTGCTTCTTCTTTTGGGGCTGTGTCGCATTGGAATTATTATCCCCTTCTGCTGCTGATGCGTCTTCTTCAAAGAGCTCATGAAAATCAAAATATGCCTTTCTTTTTGATGCCTCCCGATGTGATTTATTGTTGAGGTCCCACGGCCGTTCGCACATTCGTTTGTCGGCACGTTTCTTCTTCTTTATTGCTTCGGTGAGGATTCCGTCTTTGGCTTCACCCAAGACCATCTTGCATTTAGAACATATCACTTTGAGGTGATCAATATTACTGGGATCAAGAGGGAAGTTGAAGCATGACACTGCTGTATCGCGACTACGGAATAATTGAGAAGGAGCGGTTAGCTTCATTGGGGCCGAGTTATTGTGACCTCTCGTTGAACGACGCTGTGGAGCCACCACAGTTGTTGCAGATTCTCTGCCACGTTTTGATGTTTTTGAAGATGATGGAGTAACAAATTGCCCGGATGAACCTGACACTGGAGTATACACCCCAGCCGGCGCATTTCGGCGGCTACCGCTATCTCTGTTGTGGCTAGAATTGGGGGTTGTTGCCATGGTTAGCAAGAATGAGTGCACAAGATGATGTGGAAATGACGCTTGGCGCAAAAAAAAAACTAGATTCCCCAAAATCCAATAATAGTTCTCATAATGATCTCACGCACAAAAACGTTAATACCGTTTGTATACACTAGATATTTTAGGGGTGAATGCTTTTGACAACCAACTAGTGAGACGGCAACACCCAGCATATTCTAACTCGCAAGAGTCTGGGGAACACGAATATGTTGGGTGTTGCCGTCTCAGGGGTGTTTTATTGGTCGAACTCACTAACTACCCTCTACGTAGGAATTAGTTCAAAGTCGGAGTCACACAAATGTCGTCTGCCGCGGTCTCGAATCCACCGTGTAGTGGGAAATCGAAGTACTTCTGCTTGATGCGAAAATGTGTTTGTTTCAACTTCAACATCACTCGGTACTCGAAATGTCCACCAAAATCGCTCACAAAAAATCAATCATGCCGACCATCGCAACGTTAATTCAATCATGCCGACCAAAAGCACCGGAGAGCCATTCATTTAATCATGCCGACAGGCAGCATCGTGAGGATCTCTCACAGCCATTCATTCAATCATGGATGGCAAATTGCTGTTGCAAGCCTCATGCCGCTGCTTGCTGTGCTCATAATTTTTCATCGAGCAAACTGTCAACATCATTCGCTACCAAACCACCATGTCGGCCAACAATTCTCCGCTCTTCGCTCGCCGGCCGCTTGCTATACTACCGCCGCCTCCCAACAACGTTCGCCCGCAAGCATCGCCGCCGCCTTGAAGCAGGCTCCGCCGCTAACGACTGCAGCCGATGTCCGATGATTACAGGTGAGTAACAACCGATTCATGATCCCCCGTCCGGTTTTAATGGCTGATCGAGCAACAACTTCAGCGCCGAGGAAAGCCGGCGCTATACAAGTTGGCCCAGCACCGTGGAAGCCGGTGCTATACAAATTGGCCCAGGGCTCAGTCCCAGCACCGAGGCAAAGCCGGTGCTATACAAATAAGGCCCATCGCCGAGGTTAGCCGGCGATTAATTAAATTGGCCCAGCTTTTCTTTGCGCCTTCGGGTGTACTCGATTTGGGGTTTCGAGAGAGATAGTAACGGTCGGTTTCCAAGGTTGGTCACGGCGGCCTTCGGAGGTGCTGAGAGGCTTAAACAGAGTGTTCTTTCGCCCTAAGAAAGTGGGGGGACACAGTTCCTTTAGGGTTTGCTAGACCATAAATCCGTCGCTAAACTACCGTTCGATCTCGTTGAAAAGCACCCCACATCTTTGTTTTGTTTGTTTGTTTGCTGTCTCTTTGTATTTTGTATCTCTAATGAATCTTTGTTTTGTTTCCTATTTCTAAAAACAGTGCTTTGTAGTTCATGTAGAGGCACTCTCTTCGCAAGGCGTATCGCAAGCTACACATCCAGCGTCTATACATCCACCGCAACTCGGACCAAGCAGAGATTCTTGACGGAAGGCCTTTACTAGCAGGGCAGAAACAAGACGGCAAGTTTAGTTTGAGCAGTCGAGCAGGGCCTTCTCTCAAGTTGCGACCATCGCTGTCGTGTGTCTTATGGCACATTATTTGCTGCCTCTCTCTAGATATAGATAGACGGGATGATTGGGTGTTGGCGTTTTCGTCTCCATAGGTCGTAGGAATGAGATTTTTGATAATGTGTCTCATGTTTGTCAGATGTAAATTATAAGTCCAATTCCACTGCTAGCTTGATCTTATGCTATCCCTCTTGATATCCACTCAACAAGTGTGTACGTCACGCTCAGTTCCAATACACATCACTCGATCATATCGTCCTCGTCTCTACTTGTTGCTTTCATTGTCTGCGTCTGCGGCAAAGAGTATCGAGAGTGCATACTTATGCTCTCTAGAGTGCAGCAGAGTGAAACTTCCCTCCGACAAAAATGACACACATGACTTCGCCAATGATTTTACTCTTGATCACCAAGATGATACATACTTACTTAGGCGTAACAAAGAACAAATATGATGTCATCAATGATGATGGCAGCCAAGCCGCCTACCCCTCTCAATGCCCCTCGCCGCACCACCCAACTACTGCTCCACTAATGTCACGCTAAAAATACTTGACGCATATCCGAATGCAGCACAAGAGAAGGATTTGCAGTCGTCTGCTTCCATGGCGGCGATTGTGGCGGTAGATGATGAGTTTCAATGATGTTATCCGGAGAGTTTGTGGGTTCTGGATGATAGTGGGCGGACTGCAATGGAGCTGGTGTAGATATTGCAGCTGATGATGATGCAAGATGATGATGATGATGAGGAAGGACGTCAAATGGTTTAACTTTGTATTTATTTATGAGATGAAGCGTGAGGATGATTTATAGACTAAAGTGGAGAAAGAGCAGTGTCATGATGAGCAGATTCACAATGATGAGCAGCATCAATATCAACAACAGCTAGAGCGGCATACGTCAAAAGAACTAGCGAGGAGAGAAAGTAAGCAGCAACAGGATGAGTACAAGTCCATCTACTACTTGCTTTCTCAGGGAATCGCTCCAACGAGCACTATTCGACAGGCAGTGTCGACAAAGTCAGATTATCAGTTGATCAAAAAGAGACCATGAGTAAAGTGCTCTCCATAAAACAGAGGGAAGAAATAATAGTGACGATCAAGGCTCTGTCAACTAAGACAAGTCTCTTGTAATCGCTCCAGAGAGTTCAATTCCACACATATGCAGTGTCGACAGAATCGGATCATCCTTCCGTCAAACAGTCCATAAGCCAAAGCATTTTCCATTAGAAAAGAGCGTAATAGAGACGATCAAGGCTCTGTCGACAGAGACAAGCCTACTGCAGAAATTACCATTGATGCAAAGGAGTCAAAGCAAGAAGAAGACCTCGCGCTTAGTTCTGAGCATAATACAGAAGCTATGAAGACATCTTTCATTGTCTGTCGGGTTAATTTCACATAGATGATGAAGCCGCAATTCAGACTGCCAAGCTTCTTTCTCCATGTAGGTGAAGACACACAAGCATCTTTGGCAGTATAGCAGATATAACGACTGTGACAAGAGAGAAACGAAAAAACAATACTACGAAGCGCCCTCTGTCTAATCTTGGCATCAAGAGAAGAAGCAAGAGAAAGAAGAACGGAGCATTGGATGAAGAAGGTCTTTCTCGGTGTACTGAAGACACAAGTATCTTTTCTAATCTGGGTTCATTTGACAAAGATGATTATGACCGAGTTCTATCTCCTTGTACTCAAGACACAAGCATATTTTCGAACCTTGGCATCAAGAGAAGAAGGAAGAGAAAAAAGAAAGGGAATGGAGCATTGACTATAGGAAGCAGCATTAGCTTTGAAAGCATTGGACTTAAAAGAGGAGAGCAAAAGTCCAGTATTAAGACAGTGTGGTTGTCGCAAGTGCAGTTCTGCCGTGAAAATCAAGAAGGAGATGGACAATATAAGAAGAAAATTGCACTCATTCGATCTAGTGATGCCTACCTTGCTCATGGATTACTTGGTGGCATGTATGTCTTGCATCAATACCTGCTGAAGTACTACCACTGCAATTATGTTTCCCAGATCGCACTCCAAGTCATACTGTCTAGAGCAGCAGGGCTGGGACTGATTAACTTGTATTTATTGACAGGGGTAGGGGTTACCACAGTTGTCAGTGACAGCTTTTAGTGTGCCAATGCTTATATGCTTATGCGCTGCGAGGTATATCCTATGCCTCTGCTGCGCCTGCCGCCTGTCACCTCCCGCGAATTGCATTCTATTCGTTCATTCAGTGACTCCCGTTTCGTTTTCGTCCTCGGTTCTTTGATTCATGAAGCAAGTGAACTCATGGAACGCTTTGGAGAACATCACGACGACACTGCAAGAGCTTCGAACTTGCTGATCAAAGATGAACAATTTAGTCTCCAAGAGACTACCAACGAATCATCAAGCAACTCGTTGATTCTTTACGCATCTCGAGAGGTCGTTCTTTCATCAAGCTCGAGGGAACTAGCGATTCTGACAAACGATGCTCTTGCTCTTGAAACACCATTCAATGTGTTCGAGAAATGTTCTCTTCCCATCATGAAGAGTTTCAACTTCTCAGCTGCTTGGGCTTGGTTCCATGCGAGAATCATTGCTTTGATGCAATCTGCACTCTGTACTGTCATTGCTGACATGAAAATAATGGCGACGCAAGGTCTTTTGTATTGTGTTCGGAACTGAGCGCAAGGTCTCCTTCTTTCTGAGACTCCTTTGCATTAATGGTAATCTCTGCAAGAGGCTTGTCTCTATTGACAAAGCCTTGATCATCGCTATTTCCTCCCTTTCTTACAGAGAATACCTTGCTAATGGTCTGTTTGACAGACGGATGATCCGGTCCTGTCGACACTGCTTGTGGGATTGAACTCGCTGGAGCGATTCCTTTGTTGACAGAACCGTGATCCTCACTTTTTCTTCCCTCTGTACTTATGAAGAATGCTTTGCTCATGGTCTCTTTGATGGAAGAATAATCCGACTCTGTCGACACTGCCTGTGGAATAGGTGGAATAGTGCTCGTTGGAGCGACTCCCTGTGAAAGCAATCGTATATGGACATGTACTCATCCTGTTGTTGCTGTTGCTGCTTCCGTTTCTCCGCAAGTCTTGACGTATGCCGCTGTAGCTCTTGCTCATATTGATGCTGCTCATCATCGTGACTCTGCTCCTTATCCAATTTTGTCCCTAAATCATCTACAGGCTTCATCTCCTTAACCGTTTGCCGTCCTTCCTCTTCCTCCTCCTCATCATCTTGCATCATATTCTGCAAAATCTCCACCAGTTCCATAGCAGTCCGCCCACTATCATCCGGCACCCACAAACTCTCCGAATAACTCCTCAACAATTCATTCAAATCACATTGAAACTCATCATCTACCAGGCGATGGCGATGGTATTGCTGTTCTGTGTCAGCATTTCTTTCATTGGATGGAGCATTCCTCTGATGATATTCGAAGGTTGTAAACCTGAACAGGACTTTCTGCAAAAGCTGCTTGTTCCCGAGGCTGTATCAGAATGGAAGCCGGTGTATTCAGAACTATCAGACCTCAACTTGCGTATCTTTCGGATGGTACCTCTAATGCTTTCAACTTGATGGGATCTGCCGGCAATTTTGACGATCTGCATTCTGTATCGACAGCAATGGGAGCTAGTGATGGACATGAACACTTGAATCGTTTTGGTCTAGCTGACTTCACCCCCAGTCTGCATTTGTGGCCAACTGAAGACTTCAATTTCAGTACTACGTCTGCCCTTGACTTTCAAACTAATTTCCTCTGGGGTGACGAAGCAACAGCTGCTTCTTTTGACTGGAATATGATTGCCTATCAATCAAAATCTGGATCTGAATGTACAGTTAGATTTTGAACTACTCTCGAGTTTATTCTTTCCATGTATGGTCTGGAATTTTCTAGCAGCGAAGATCGTGTCTCTATTGGGATTGCTACGGAGCATTTTGACTGCTATAGTTTGTCTGCAATTGCAGATGAAGCTTTTGTACTTGGCTTCAATTCTCAAGCTTTACAAGATCAGCCTTCTGTTGAGTCAGTGATGGGCTATTTCTCTTCAAGTAGTGCTTTTGACGGAGTTACTTCTACTACACCGACGATGACGTTCATTGGAGCATGCCCACCTCAAGAGCTTTCCACAATCAATTTTCTCTCAAGAGAATGTGATGATGGATACACTGGTCCAGTGCACGTTGACGATAGATACTCTGATTTGATGGGTTTGCAAACTCACGAGACACACGCTGGTTTGGATCATCCTGGCTTATCCATGCTTTTGTGGACACCAACGACTTTATTGCTGTGGCTTCTTCTCACAGACAGACTCGCTACTTCTGGGATCACAAGGCAGCTGTTGGCTTACCGCTTGCCTGGAATATCGATATCGAGGTCTCCCATTGTATTCAATCTGAGTCTCCTCTGTTCATATGTCTGCTCGGAGATCTTTCATCTGATAGATTTGACACGAGCCAACTTGCATTGGTCGTGGCCGAGACCCGTGACCGTGATGACTGCACTGCATCCGCAATTACAGATGAGACCTTGACATTTACGCCCAGCTTTGTTGTCCAAGCTCCACAGAATCAATCCTCTGTAGAATCAGAGTCACTGGGTCGTTCTAATGTTTCGAGGAGTGTATCCGACGGAAATACCTTGAGCATGCAGATGATTGTCGCTGAATTGGGTGCATCTGTTGGTATTTCTCCGATCCAGTGTCGAGATTTTGATAGGTCGATAGCCTCAGACGCGGCGCTTGCTTACCCACTGCTGAGGCTACCAGTTGGACAGGCTAGTCTGAGATTTGGGGTGTTAGAAGAATCCACAAGTCTAGATATTTTCCGTGAGCTTCGTCAACTTGCTTGGATACTTTTGATGCTGGCGTATTGCAACTCTGATGGAGCTACAGATGAGCTTGAAAATGTCGCACTCTCCTCTGAGTCTGAGTCTGAGTCTGAGTTGGAGATGTCACTTGGTACAAACTTAGACTTGGAAAAGGTATGCGATGATGAAGTAATAATTGCCGGTGAAGATGAAGAGAATATATCAATAGAAAGAGATTGTGTGCTGACTTGGGTTCATTACGTTTCAAGGGGGATGATATGCTCCATCTTCATGGTGATGAATGATATTGTGGCCACTTGCCAGCTCATTCTACATGATTACAGTGCAGGAACATGAATGAATAGCCCAAAATTTTATCAAATATCATTGCATATACACTGGTAAATGAGTTCCGCATATAGTTTACATCATGAGGAAGGGATTATCTGTGGTAAGCGACGATATAGGGGCAAAGATACCATGGTTAGAGCCATTTTTGGTCTTGTGAGATCTGATGATGGATGGCGCCATTATTTTCATAACCGGTTGGTATCCTCCTACAATATTCATATCTAAAAGTATGTAAATGTCCAATACCAGATGAGTGATTTTCTTGTAATTGTATCTATTGATATCTTCGACCATGGTGGTGCTATGAACATAATTCTTCCTATAAATCACTTCTATTACCCTTATAGGTATGCATATAATCACTTGGTCGATGTTTTTTGGCAGCATAAAACATTCAGAAAGTTATGAAATGCCCCCCTAGCATACTCCATAGTCGATTGACCAGCTCCTCCTTGATAAAATCTGTTTACAAACATATCGGCCTCAGAGAATCGGTCAAATGCACGGCTCATTTCTCTGATGTCAGTAAAGTAGTCTGGGCAATGATAGGACAGAAAGGAAACAGCCGATCCAACGCCCATGCCCGACCGACTCAATATGTCTTCTGGATCAAACTCTAATGGTCCTCTGCCATCGTCCCACATTAGTCACCAAATTCCTCTCGTACCAGGCAAGAGTTTGATCTCGGAAACTCTCTGCCAACCACTCACGGAGGAATTCAAAAAGTTTCCAAAAGAGCTTTGGCAGTCTGGAAATCGTCGTGGTATTGAGAATGGGTACAATAATCACATTGCACTTTATGCTAACGGAGGGTGGAAAGACACGAAATACTACAATAGTAACCCCAATGCTTCTGTGGTGTCATTGGGTGAGCAACATAATGAAAGCAAACAAAAGTTGTACGAAGACAGCAAGAATAGAATTTATGAGCATCTCGTCGTGGACTCGCTCCAAGGATTTATCATCAACTGTGAACGCAGAGCCAGATATGAAAAGAAGCTACGAAAACTTAGAAACATTCCGGAAGCGACACGCCCAACTATCCCACCTGATGGCGTGCCAGCGAATGAAGAACTCGAATTAGATGACATTTACTTCCAGAGTGATGACAATGATGATGATAATGACGCCTACAATGAATAATATATAGTTATGAATTATTACCAAGCATATCGCATGTCTAGTGTGAACGAAATCAATGCAATCGCATCAGTCAGTTTCACCAGTCATCGTCATCAACAATGTCATCTTCCAACAAAATATCATTCTCCTTGGCAAGAGCTCCTTCCTGAAATGCTGCATCAGTTGCATTCTTATTACCACTGTCATTGGCATAGGAATGCAAATTTGATAGCGCATAGTTGACTTCTTCCGGCAGAACAAACCTCATGTGTGGGAGGCTCTCCGTCACAAATCGTTGGGCCGAACCAATATTACTTTCAAGCGCCATTTTTCCACCATACGACAAACGTTTGCGTAGTTGGTCCATCTTCACTTCATTCTCAGTAGATTTCTTCATCACACCAAATACTTTCGGAGCAGAGAGTTGCCGGAATGCAGGTGGCGCGGGAGTTCGATTGGAGTCTGCAATGGCCCTGCTTGCAATACTGGAAGCATACTCCATAGTCGATTGACCAGCTCCTCCTTGATAAAATCTGTTTACAAACATATCGGCCTCAGAGAATCGGTCAAATGCACGGCTCATTTCTCTGATGTCAGTAAAGTAGTCAGGGCAATGATAGGACAGAAAGGAAACAGCCGATCCAACGCCCATGCCCGACCGACTCAATATGTCTTCTGGATCAAACTCCAATGGTCCTCTGCCATCGTCCCACATTTTTGTTTCTTCCATTGTATCTTGACACAGTGGCTTCCGTTTGGCATATATCAACTTGCCGAGGGCGTGAAACATCGACAGCTTGGTATCTCGCTTTGTTGTTTCGTTCCCACTATGCTGCCGAGTATTCTTGGAGGAAAATCGAAATTGCATTGCCAGTACTGCGTGCCGCATATCTCCTCCACTGGACAGATGCATTTCTTCCATGAAATCAGATGACATCGTACCGATTCCCTCTGCCTTGGCTATGGATTGTAAACATTTTTTCATCTTGGCCTTTGTGGCAGGTTGAATAGTCAGTATCTGAACCAAATTGGAATACAGAATATTCGATGGAATCAAGCGCTCCAGCTCCTCGGGTTTGTGCTTGCCTTCATACACATCACTATAAACGAAAATCGTTGGCACAGTCGTCCGTTGAATGTGACGCTCCATGACATTTCGAAAGGATTGTGCTGCCTGGGCGTTGTATAAATTCGGTATTTCTTCAATCAATATTATTGAACCATGCATTTGCTCCACTTTCTTTGCTCCGTTATTCGTTGTGCCAGCGTTATCATAACCCACATCAAGCTCCAGAGCATCCATGCCTACTCCACCAGATGACAAAAACTCCTCAAATGAACTCATCTGACTTTGATAGGGAAGATATGCATCCATAGATTGAGATTGATAGTCGACGAACTCAGCATGAGCATCATTCCAAGTCAATATCTCCAAATTCAATTCAGCCGCAAGGGCGTGCACCATGGCCGATTTTCCAATCCCAGGTGATCCCACGAGTATCATCATTTTAGAATCGGGTGATAAAACGTCCGTTTCCCATTCATCTGGCATTTCCCATGGGTCAAGATCTTCGACTACGGTTTTGGATTGAACTGATTCACGTTTCGTTTGTCGACAGTTTGAATGCGAGTTTAGCCATTGTTTGACCTCGTCAATCTTTTTGGGAGCGACACAGAGATCTTTGGTGCATTTGGGTGCGTGTTTTTCGGTCCACATTTCTTTGCTGCACTGCTGTTTCGTTTGTGTTGTAGCTGTAAATGATGTTTTCTTGGAACTTCGTGATGATGATGAAGCAGTTCGTTTTCGTGACTGATCTTTCTGTGAATTTAGTGACGCTGCTTTATTGTTACGTGTAGTAAAACTTGTTCTGCCAATGCCATTAGCTTTTGTCTTCATTTTGACAGTTGGGAATTCCGAATCATCCGATTCATCGCCAGCATTTCGATTGTTTTCCTTTCTAGTTTTGTTGCGTGTAGATTGTCGTCGTGCATCGCAAGCACCACACACCGCAGAGCTTAGTGGATTTAGCAGTGTACACCGTTGGCATTTCCAATTGTTTGCATTCTGTTTTTTTGTATGTTTGTTCGTATCTCTGTCGCCATCACAACTATCTTCGCCGGTCGTAAGATCAATCGCCGCATCCGCACGAGGAGTAATCAATTTTTCATCACCGCTGTCATTTTCTGGTGCTGCGCTTTGGGTAATAACAATATTACTATTGTCACGTCCTTGCTCTCCAAAACCAAAGCCACCTCCCATCCAATCCAATCGACTGGGAGGACCTCTGTTATTATTGTTGCGACGGCGCCGTTTCTTGCGCCTTTGTTTTAGCTGCTCAGCGGATGCAGATTCTTGGGATGACATTGTTGTGATGTTGTGCACGTTTTTCGCCCAATAAAATTCGTGATGGCGACTCTGCGCTCAGCCGCTTATTAATTATAAGTTATCTATGATGGTGCAATGAACTACAAAGGCGTCAATATCGTCCGATCCTTCTGCATCGCCATCAACTCATTCGATAATACGTTGCTTCATCTTCTCGCCCGCTGATGAAGTCGTTACAGCCTCGTTACAGCTCTCGCTCACGGCTTCACAGTAGGGAAAGGTGGTGTGTGGGCGTGCCCACAACATAGTGGTTTGCCGAGAGGTTCACGCACGGAAATTTTGGGTCATTTTGAGGGTATGTTTTGTGACTCTACGGGTATGTGTAGCTGATTTATACCCGATTATCCACAGTTGTTGGGCCCACGAGGGCGTCTTCCACGCTAAGAGTACCAAAAGCGCATACTGTTCCGTAGCCCTACGCCCTCTCGCCGCCTATCGCCTGTCCTCCTTTCAACTTGACATCAAGCAAAGAAAAGGAAGACAATAGCTGCCGTATTGTTGACCAAACTGAGCTGCAGTCTTTGCCGTGCCAGTTTACTTAATGATGAGATCATCGCCGCTATTACTACTCCCTGTGCTCTGTATCTACGGAGTTGCTGGATTTTCTCCAGTGCAGCAGCAAAGAAGGCACACCAACTTCGTCATTCGGCATTATGCCTCCTCTCCATCAACGAAATTATTTGCTCATGAAAATAATAATAATGTTCAACTCGATCGCAGATCCTTTGCAGCAAAATCAATTGCATCTATAAGTACTGCGGCCTCTGCATCTATGGCTTTAATATCAAATAGCCAGGCTGCGCTTGCAGATGATGACGAAGGCGGTGATGTCATCATCATCGATCCAAGCGTGGATCTACCAAAAGTAACCAACAAAGTGTATTTGGATGTCAAGTTTGGAAACTACAAAACAAAGCGAATGGTAATTGGTTTGTTCGGAGATGTCATGCCAAAGACAACTGAAAATTTCCTATCACTGTGCAGCAATGGAGATGATGTATCCTATGCAGGAACTACGTTTTATCGCGTGATATCCGACATGACAATCCAGGGTGGTGCCATTGGCAGCAGCAGCGGCAAAACGAGTTCCAGTGCCATTCTTCAACCGGACAATTACAGCATTAAGCATACAAAAGCAGGTCTTGTTAGCGCTGTTCGAAATAAGGATGGATCGATTGACTCGCGATTTTTCATACAGACACAAGATGATGCGGGTTGGGCTGATGAAAGATATGCTGCCTTTGGTATTGTTCTGGAGGAAGAGGGGACAGCTGGGATGGATTTGGTGAAGAAGATTAGTAAAGTTGATGTTAAGGCACCACAAAACAATCCGAAAGATCCTGTGATGATTGTTGGGTGTGGAGTTCTAGAGGTTTGATGTAGCTTATGCATAACTAATTATTTAAACTTAAGAACTACCGTGCGATGGGGAACAAACATTATAATCACCTTCTCAGTGTAAGGTACATAGTATTTTTCACACCAACGTCTCTTCACAACGCAGGTCTTCCACCGAAACATCCTTACTCTTTACCTCGTTACCAGATGGTTTATCGATCTCCATTGGGACAGTTACTTCTAGTTGTGGAGTGTTGTTCCAGGGCTTGGGCTTGACATAAATACCGTAGTGAATTCCTTGTGTCTTACATCTTTCAAAAGGTTTGATAGTGGCAAGGACCTCGTCACAATGCAATTCTTCCAAAATAGCATCATTTGATGAAAGATCCAAATCTTCAGTGGCGATTTCGCAAGTGAACTTGAGGGTGGAGGGTTTCTGCACACGTTGAGTTGCACTCGCCACAGTTGCTCTGCTGTTGTTGTCAACGAGACGCGGATGTTGGTGACCATTGGTGTCATTGATTCCATTGACGACACCCAAGCCTCTGTTAACAACCGGACCGCTATCATTCTTCATCTTCTCTCCAAGTAATTGTACATATACTCCGTCCAATAGGACATGTTTTGCGCTCATGTCGTCATCTTCATCACCATTGTCGAATCGAACATGATACCTACTTGAATCCTTGACATCACGAACTGTGCCCTGCAACCAAGAGCCATGAGCCCCGGGGTCTGTCGGATCAATCCACTGTGCGTAGACACGAGCACCTTTGGGGATATGGGTTGTAAATGCACTACCTAATTGAGGCAAAGCGTAGTACTCTTCCAAGTCGCGAAGCCATGCCTCATATTGTTCCCGCATCATCATGTCGTTTGTATGAAGATCCATTCCCTCTGCCCCATCATGAAACCTCACATGGTATAGCAATTTTGGCATATCGCCCCCTGGAACGTTGGTTGGGGCCAGCTTAGACGAGTACACATAACCAGGATACCAAGTCCCGTAACTTGATGGGTCGTGTTCATTTAGCCACCGAGCATAAACTTCACTCCCTGGGATGTAGATCTGTTTATTATACGCTGGAACGGGAGGACGAACGTTTGGATCAAAGCGACCAGGTAAAGCTTCGAAGATATTCTGAGAGAACTGGATTGAAGATGGATTCGATTCGGTGTCAATGGCATGATCACCGAAACAAATGGTGACGTTATCAGCATTTCCCGGCCTTTGCTGTGATCGATTACGTGGAGCACTCCGACTACGGGATAAGTTGGCCGCAACTGTATCCATTGATGACGCCAGCCTCTCGCTTCTTCTTTTTGATGATTCTGCTACCACTCTGCTTGACTTTCTGGTGTCTTCCGAGTGACTTGGGACCTCCGATCTAGGACGACTAGCGTCAACCTTCACTTTCTTTTTTGTAGGAGACGACCGATGAGGTTGTACTGGTAACTCTCTCTTTTTGGAGTTTCCGGGGTTACTCTTCTTCGAGGTTTTGTGTGCTGGCGGTGGTTGCTTTGGGCTGCTTGTATTGGAAACAGCATATGATTTGGAATTTACGCCACCATCCAGCCATCGCTTTGCTGACTCCATACGACGCTGCATATCAGTTCGTATCTTCTTAAACGCCTCGACTTCATCCATTTCAATAGGATCACTTGTGACATCACGAAAGTTTTCAAGTCGACAGAATACAGCACCTTCCCTCTTGAATCTTTCAAACACCTCCTCCGCTGCTGCAACCTCTCTCTTATCAGCCCCTGTCTTTTCTCCAAGCTTTTTGAACTCCACCTCCATGATTGCCCTATAATTGGGATCCGAAAGAGAGACGATAATATGCCGGGTAGGATTTGCCTTCTTCTTCGCTTTCGTCATGCCGCTGCTTGACTTCTTCTTCGATGATGACACATCTTCCTTCTCATCTAACCACCACGTACTCTCAGTCCGTCTCCTAATGTCAAGATACATGTTCTGCAATGCTTGTGATTCTTCCACTTGATCACAGTCCGCATCTTTTCCACGCCCAGTTGGCTTAAAAAATCTGCCCCCCTCTTGTTTGAATATCTGAAACACTTCGTCAGCTGCCTCGTGATTTTTATCCTTATCTTGTTCCGTGCCCAACCGATGAAAACATGACACCAATACATCTCTGTACTTGGCATCTCTGAGAGAAAGGATGGTGTCGTTCTCTTTAAACTTTGTCACCCGGCTGGATAAGTCATAGAAAACCCTGTCATTGCTGTCAAAAACATAAGTTCCTAGATGTTTCGATTTTGACACGTCCTTGCTGGGCGATTTTTTATCTTCGGAAGATATTTTATCTTTCGCCGATAAACTCTGTTTCGCAGTTCGCTCTGCTTCCACCTGTAAAGCTGTTTTGCTAACAATTTCAGCCCCGCTATTTGCGTAATTTGGGATTTCTTTTTTTCGAAGTGTTCGAGTTGTAGGTTCGGGAGAGTCAGATTCATCGTCTGAATCCTCCTCTTCGACTGTATCTCGCTCAGGAAGCGACTTTTTCGGAGGAGGCTTTTCCGATTTGCTAGCTGAACTCTTCGGCTTCGGGTCCAACCACTGTTTTATAGAATCATTTCTTCGTGTTAAATCAATCTTGATTCTTTTCACTGCTTCGTCATCATCAACTTCAACGTGATCACTACTAGGATCACGCCAATTCTCAATCTTCATAAACTTTCCCGATGACATACTCTTAAACTCTTTGAGCATTTCCACAGCTTCGTCAGCGTCACTGAGTTGAGATTTATTACTTTTCGGTCCCATCTTCCTGAAATATTTATGCATCATTTCCTTATATGTAGGATCTGTGAGTGAAAGTATGATTGCCGAGTGTGACTGCTTTCGTGCAGAAGCTGCTGGCTTAGGGGTTGTAGATGGAGACTTCTTCGCTGGAGACGACTTCGTCTTCGCTGGAGACTTCTCTTTCTTAACCGGGCTCTTTGACTTCTTTGTTTCAAGCCACCGCTTTGATGATTCCATCCTGCGATTCATATCATGGTGTATTTCTGCAAGGAATATTGATTGAGTGAACAACGTGATGAGGGATGAAGTTGTAAGGATACAATACATTCTGAAAAACGTGCACATATGTTATCAAATGATCCTAGTCATTCATACTCACTATCCATCGCTTCATCGTCGTCCACTTCAATATATCCACCTTCAAAACTGCGACAATTTTTCAGCTTTAGGAACTTTCCGCCTTTGTTCTTGAACATATCAAACACTTCCTTCGATGCCATTGCCTCGGTAAAATCCGGATTATTAGGGCTCGATTTTGGACCGAGCTTCTTGAAATATTGATGCAAAACACCAAGATAGGTGGGGTCTCTGAGCGTAAGAATGGCATCATTAGCAGTAGGTTCCTCTTCCGAATCAGAAGTATCGGAGGTTTTAGATGAATTTGGTCCATCATCACTGTCTTTTTCGATGTCGTGGCTCATCGCCGCTTCATTGTCACCTTCCTTTGAGGACATTGTATCAAACTGAATTTCTATCAATGCACTATTTCATCAGACTAACGGTCGGCGTTGTGAATACTCTCCTCCTTATTCGATCGGTGGATAGTAGATACTTGGAGTGATTAGAACTGTGAGCACGAGCAGTAGAAGATAATGTCAGCTTTAGAGTCTTCCTGGCTTTTTATCTTCTGTCATGTCGGCATGGAGGGTTGCGGGAGAGGCGTGACGGGTGCATCTCACGGACTATCACGATCACAGCGCATTCTAACAAGTCACTAATTATCTGTCACGATCTTTTCACGACGATCCTGGATCGTGACAAGATCGTGATCTGGTCACGCAATCAATCACAATAAATCACGTTCTGATCCGACACATATTGCACCAAAAACCTATTGTACCAAACCGCGACACGAGGCGGTCTACATCGGCCGTAGTCTGTTAGCAATAACAGTCACGACTATCCTCTCTCCCTTCTCTAACACTGATCTGATTGATACGCTAGGCAGATGCAAGTCCAGTTATCCTGCAGTATGATTTCAACACGTAAAATTTATAGATATGTTATGATGTTGTAATCACTTCGGTACAGAAACGCCAAGACTACCTGCAATGCGCTCTGCTTCCCGTAATGAAATTTCTTCTTGCACTTCCCCACGAATTAGTCGGAATGCCCTCTGTCCATCGTCACTCCAGCGAGCTCCTTCACCTACACGATAGTCAGAGCTGTAACGACTGACATCTATTTCACCATCTCTCCATATGTATTTGCCCACCCCATCCTTAAATCCATTGGACCACCCTCCTTCATAGATGTCACCATTCTCAATGTACATTGTTCCATGGCCGTGTCGTTTGCAGTTCTTCCAATTACCTATGTAGACATCCCCGGTGTTATACTTGGCTTTTCCCTGCCCATCTCGCTTGTCGTTCTTCCACTCCCCTTCATACTCGTTCCCATTGTCAGCCACAAAGGTACCAAAGCCATGCCTTTCTCCACGACTATTCAGATCACCTTCAAATTGTCCACCAAATCCCTTGGAAGATTTCCTTCTTGCAGAATCATTGTATATTGACTCTCCTCCCCTAGAGGCATCATCGTTAAACGACTCTCTATCTTGCGGCATCTCTCGGCTGCTATGTGATGACTGTATAGAAGTATTACTGCTCGGCATCCTCGGCCTCGATCGACTCCTACTTCGACCTGAAAGCAGACTTCTGGCGCGATCAATGTTGGACAATCCAGAGTCAGCGCTTTTAGGAGGAGCGGACAGTAATTTTGAGTCCTCCTCACTTTCAATCAAAGATCTCAGCTCTGCTCTTCCCACACTTCTAGATCTTCCGTTACTCCTTGCTCTTCTCGAAGAATACCTCAAAGAATCATTATCAGTCAACTCTGAAGTAGTAGTCATGCTATCAACGTCTACAGATAGACCCCTCTGTGTGTAGCTATTTTGAGCTCCAGCACTGCCATTTTTCTTGTACGGCGAGTTCTCGTCTATTCTTTTGTCAGACTTGTTCCGCCAAGACGAGTACTTACTCTTTGCACTACTTTGTTCTGCGCGAGTGAGAGCCACACTTCCGCCACTGCCACCAACAGTACTTCTTGATGCGTGGACCTCTTGTGCAGCAGTCAAACCAGCCATAAGACGGTCGATTTTAGTCTCATATTGTTCCCTGGCCTGGGTAAATTCCTGAGTCATTGCGGAAATGGTAGCTTGCGCATGTTCAAGATCTTCTTCCAAATTCTCTATCTGATTATTTGCTTCATCCTTTTCTTTCATCAACTTTTTCAGCGCATCTTGTGCATTACTGATGGCAGAGTTAGCTTGGGAAATATCGTCTTGGAGGTTGGCGATCTTTTCCTCGCCTTCTTTCTTTTCCATCTTGAGCAGTATGATATTATGGTTGAGTTCCTCATTTTCTTCTCTGACATCAAAAAGCTTTGATTCGAGTTCTTTCTTGGTGGCAGCTGCTTGTTTTCGTAATTGATCCATAGCAGTGTCAACTTGCTCACGCTCTGTCATCATGTCTTGGATCCTTGCGTCGGCCGCCTTTTTCTCATCCAAAAGAGTCTCTATCGCCGCCTTCGCGTCATCGATTGCACCATCCGCATCGGATACCTCCTCTTCTAGCCCACGAATCTTTTCAATTGCCTCCTTCTTAGCATTGGAAAGGTCGACAATGTTTCTACTCATTTCCTCATTTTCATCCTTCAGATGCAAAATCTTATTTTCCAATTCTCGCTGTTCGTTTTTGGCATCTTGCTCTAGTTGATCGATTGCCGCCTCTTTCTCTGCCAGTTCGTTCTCTAGCTGATTCAAAGCATCCGACATATCCGCCTTTTCATCAGTCATTCTGTCTATGACTCCAGTGTACTTCTTGGTAATTTCGTCAATCTTGTCTTCGTGTTCCTCCCTTTCTACTGTCATTTGCTCAGTTAACTTTCCTAGTGTATCATTAGCCTCTTCATTATCATTTTCCAAGTTATGAACTTTCACAGCAAGCATGGATTTCTCCTTCAACAAGTCATCGTGATCATTGTTAAGGTCATTCAGTTCTGACTCTAGCTCATCAATCTTCCGATCCAGGTCATTGGTGGTTGCTTCCAATTCGTTTTGAAGATTTTCGATGCGTCTCTCGTAGGCAAATTTGTTTCCAGATAATTCATTCTGGCATGCTTTCAATTCTTTAGCCAATCGGCTTTCCTCGTGTTGAAGCGCTTGGTACTGATCTTCGATATCATCCTTCTCATTTTTGAGATCATCAATCTTGTCCAAATACTTGAGTGTGATTCCATCGAGCTTGGACTCATACGATCGAATGGTAGACTCGACCTCTTCTTGGAGCTTTTCAACTTGGGCTTCTGCCGTTTCTTTGTCTGCAGTGAGTAGCTCGACTCTACTCTCTAATTGGCGTTTTTCCATACTTACTTTGTGACATTCAACTCGGGCATCATCCCTCTCATTTAGTACTTCATCAACTTTTACATCAGCCTCCTCTTCAGCCTCTTTCATCTTTGCCATCAAATTTTGTACCACCTTCTCATAATCTTCTTTAGATTCTTCCAACTCCTTCTTGGCTTCCCCCCTGAGTTCCTTTTCTGCTTGAATGTCTTCTTCCAATCTGCGAATGCGATAATCAGATGTACGTTTGTTTGATTCTAGCTCTTCGATGGACTTTTTCATGTCATCGTTCTCTTCAAGCAACCCTCCAATTTCCTTTCTGTGATCCTCGTCTGAAGTTTTCATTTCATTCCTGATTCGTTGTAAGCGGTCGTCGTACATGTCTCTTGTGGCCTTTTGCTCCTTTTCGTTTTCTTGCAATAGTTCTTCCTTCTCTTTCAAATCCTCCTCAAGCTTACTAACTTTTTCCTTGTTTAGATCACATTGGTACATGGCATCTCTCGCTTCTTTATGTTTGGCATCCAAATCATTTCGCAATTTTTCAAGTTCTTCTTCATACCCTTCTTTCAATGCGGCAGCTTCATCCCTCGAAGTATCCATCCTCGAAGAGAAATCCTCTCGTACAGCGGCCATGTTCTTCTTCATCATTTCAATCTCATCTTGCAAGTCGGCCTCTTCTGCCTCCAATGCCTCAATATTCCTTTTCGCTTCTCCCAGCTCTCTTTCAAGCTCGGTAGCTCGGTCACGGTGCAAACCCCCTTCTTTGGTCATACCATCCAATTGACCCTCGTATTCACTACGCACTACTTCAATTTCGGACTCCAGATCAGATATTTTGTTTTCATACTCGTCCCTTATTGCATCTATATCCATTTTCAATTCATTGAGCTCCTTGCCATAGTGTTGTGCATCCACCTCCGCCCGATTGGCTCTATCCACAATAGCATCTCGCTCATCTAAAAATTCTTGATTGATCTCACGCAACTCAGCATTCTCGGTCTGGAGGTTTTCCATATCATTAGATGATTCCGAACGTAATTTTTTGATCATATTTTGAAGTTCCGATATTGCCGCTTCGTATGATCCCGCTGCAGCCTCAGTGTCTTCCTTCTGCGTTTCTAACTTGTATTCAAGATCATCAATTTGGGATTTTTGTTGGTCAACGACGCCGCGTTCCATATCAAATTTTCGTCGTAGATCGTCCAGCTCCGACTGGAGCTTCGACTGTATCTCATTTGACTGCTTTGTTAAGTCCTGCGTGGACATGGTTGCCTCTAACCTCGCCTGTTCGGCATCCCTTCGTGCTAATTTCAATTCATCACTTATATGCCTCATTTCTTTCTCCATGGAATTTTTTTCGTCAATAACGTCGGTCACTTCTTGCTTGTACCGTGCCAGTTCTGCCGACAATTGTGCCACTGTAGCCTCTTGATCCGACTTTAATTTTTCAATCGATGCAATTTCACTTACGCTTTGTTCAAATTGCACGCTTTGAGTTTCCATCATGTTCTTCACCTCTTCATTTTCAAGCTCCAGATTTTTTATGCTCCCATTGAGTGAACTAATTTCATCCATGGCCTCTTTGTATTGTTGATTAATCGTAGACAACGCATTGTCGGCGGCAGCCTTATCTCTGGACAATTCCGCATAGGCATCTTGAATTGTTAGGACGAGAACAGAGAGCTCTTCGGCAGATGCACCTGCTACCATTGTGCGAGCGCCACCTGATCGTGGTGCCGCAGGATGTGGTGGAGGCCGCTGCATGGTATTGGTTGGAATGCGGTCCTATGGTACCTCTGAATCAAGCACCCGGGCTACTGGCGCTGCTTCTTCTTCCAATATAAGTAGAAGATTCAAACTCGTGAACACGAAGGCACACACAAAGATTAGATCAATGGTTCGGTTATTTGAAACCAGCAGCTATGTAGCACTCTATAGCAGCAGGAGACAGGAGAGCAGAGAGCAGCACGCAGCACATGCATTGAATCGGATCGGATCACTTTTAAAGAGGCGGGAGGCGGGCTGAACTGCGAACTTTTTCTTTATGTGCTTTCTTCAATTTCATTCTCATTGTCTTGCTACTCCTATGTACTTACTTCGGTGCGGGATAAATCGGCTTCCCAAAAAAAAATTAAAGCTAGGCGCGCATGTTCACTGTAGGTCACATATTTTCCATACTAACTTAAAAAACATGTATTTTAAACTGACGAGGCCTTGAGTGTGGATGAGAACTCCTCCATCAGCACCCGGCACCTCGCTGTACTCACCATGATCGACAGGCCCAATAGGGCCTTCATTGACAGCCCCAGAGTTGTTGCCGACTCCAAACCAAAGGTACCTTCTGTCAGCGGACTACAGCAGCAGAGCATATTGTGTTGTCGGTTTATGAAATAAAGTTTTTGCCTCCTTAATTCGCATAACTTTGTGCGTGCAGCGCTGACCGATGAAGTGCCTCTACTTCTGATTACTCCTTCAGAGTTCAGATACACGATGATAATAGATGTGATTTCTTCGTAAATCTATATCGATTATTTATTTATTCCTATTTTTCCGTGTATAGAATTATTCGTCATTGGTCGGATACTCAATTGCACTCATGTCTTCAAAAGCCTTACCAAACTTGTTGTACCTCTCCTTCTCTTCATCGGTGAAGTTGTCGTAGTCTGTGTCATCAACGTCACCTGCAATGATTTGTAGCTCATCAAAGTCAAGATATTCACTGATGTCGTAATCATCAACATTTGGAAGATCGTACTTTAGCTTCTTCATCTTGTCTATATCGACTCCTTCAATCACCTCGCACACCTTGACACCGACCACCTTCCGACTTGGAGCTTCCATTGTCGCCAGATTGGGCGTGTAATTTTCATCATCTTCCATCAGTGGCTGGGTTACCTTCCTGACACCATAGCTCAGTCCATTCTTCTCCTTAACAAAGTCGTCTCCTCCATTGCACTCAAGGATAGCTGCCGCTATTTGCGTCTCAGCCGTTCCGCCTCACTCAAATCCGCATATGCTTCATTGAGTTCACGATCCGTGAACACCTCCCCCGAGTGCTGCTTGCGCTTCAACTTCTTAAAGTAATTTTTTGGAGTGACTACCTGATCCCTCTTCTTCTTCGAATTCGTCAGCGTCTTCCCAGCATCGCTCCGCTCTTTACGCTCCACCGTGCCGTTCTTTTCATTAAACTTCAAGATGCACTCTTTTACCTTCGTCTTCCCAACACCAAATGCATGTTGCAACAAGGCATTGGGACCCATGCCTTTGACCCCCCTACTCTTAGCCAGCTCTGTTAGGATTCCATATTTATCTGTCTCCTTCTTCATGTTGACAAGGAGAATATTCTGATCTGCGGTGAGTTGTCCTGACACATCACGTTTGGTGCCGTTATCCCGCAAACGAGCGTCATGCCATCTCGCCCAACCACACGGTTGCTTTTTCTTGCCCCACTCCAACATAGAAATAAGTGGGTGTGGTTTGTTGCTGTATTTTGGGTCCCAACCAGAACATTGTTGGATGACTTGATAAGTTGTCAGTAATGAAAAGTTGCTATCGTTTGCAGCAACGGTCGTTGCATCGGCACCAACTGTATTATTTGGAGATGGTAGCCGCTCACCCTGAGGCCGAATATAATTGTGAGACAGTAGAGATGGTCCTGTTGCAGCATCATCATTAATATTTCCCCGACGACGTGCGGAGGTGACAAGAGGATTACTACTCTGGATACGCCGTGGATGAACGTTTTTTTCAAGGCGGCCGCCAACGGTGAGGTTGATGTCAAATGTTCCATCAGTATGGACACGGGAGACATAGCCAGTCCCCCCTTCACTATCAGGGCAATTGTATCTCCTCTCCCCTTCGATCGTCAGAAGGGCGCCGACGGTCACTACGGATGGTATCGATGAAAGAGGCAGCATGTTTCGGCTGTAGTAACGGTTTGTTGTCATCGTCTTTTTGACAAGTGCAGATTTGAAATTTGAATCAGCCACACTGGAGGTCAAAAACATATTCTAAATATAATTTTTTATTTTATTAGACAGTTTACGTGTGGAGTACAGGCCTAGCTTTCAAAAAAATTTTGGGAGGCCGATTTATCGTGCTCCGAAGGAAGTACTTACTTGAGAACTCTGCATGCGCTTTCCTGTGCAGACGAACGACTTGAACTTCTGTTCGTGGAAGACCGAACACTGGAGAATCAATTTTTTACTGAGCTGAGTGCAGCAAGCAAGTACAATTTGTAATCTTCCACACAAAGGCAGCATTCATCTACCAGGCATCATGTCAAATGATTTTATATTACACTGGACCTTAAGTGCCTCCTCCGCGTCGGGTAGAGTTCCTTCCACTGTTCGTCTTTAACGCTATGTACCAGAGACCTAAATTTACCTAAATTTTGAATTTTGTCAAGTACCCAGCAGAACTTCGCTTGTAGCAGCCCGATTTTAATGATTCCAAGAGCAGTATTATTCTCAGCAGGGTAGTAGTGAATAGTATGCCTAATATTATGCCGTAATTCCATTGCCAACAGCCGATAGGAAGGGTATTGCTGTCTCACGGTGTGTCGGCTTTTACGTGAAAATCGCTAGTAAAAAACCATGGGCTATGTATGGTTGGTACGTAGGAAACTTGTAAAAGCACCTTTTAGTACATATGCGCGAAGATACTCTGAAACTGCATGAAATTTGTAGTTCAATGGTGTTTTGACCTCGGGTTATAGCCTATTGCATCATTGAACACTATCACACCAAAGTTTGCTACTCTTTGTTCCCTAGTAAATATGCAAATATGGCCAATTTTGGTGAGGTAGGAAACTAATTAGGCTGAGGCCAATATTGTGAGTATAAACTATAGATTGATTATTTTCCGATAGAAGAAGACATGCTGAATCGATTGCAAAAGAGAGCGGTAGCTCAAATTGCTCCGATAACATGCTAAACGCGCCTGCCAATATGGTGATTTTTTGGGCGCCATGATTACTAGCACTTTTGTTAGTAAAAATTTTTTTTGGCTCCCGCCACTCTCTGGTACATAGCGTTAATCTGAGTCTGAGCTTATCATCCATCCTCCTCCTCACTCTCTTCTTCGTCATCGCCATCTTCCTCCTCACTCTCTCCGTCGTCATGCGGGTCTGGTCCGATCTGATTGAAGAGCTCGTGCAAACCTTCTTCTCCAAGACGTTCATGTGTTTCAATAGCTGTCATGATTAAGCTGTCATTCATCCCCAGCTGCTTGACTCCCATAGCATCCAAGAATCCCAGAATAGAATACAGCTGAGGCATGAACAAAACTCGATTAGCCTCGTTACCTCGTTCTCTCATTGTCCTTCCTACAAAGTGATACAAAGCCTTTCCTTCTGGGTTGTGTGTTTCTGCGATTCGTCTGTCTCTGTCTGCACGAACTTCTTCCTTACGCTTTGGTGGCAGCAGACGTTTCAGAGCTCCATGAATGTGTCTTGTCACAAATGCAACTACTTTGAACTCAACAGTAGCATCAGGGTGTAGGGCGGCAACAATATCCACTAGATAATGACAAATATCGCCCGCTCCATGGGAATCTGATCGAATGAAAGCCTCCCACTCTTCTCTTGGCCATCCATGTATCAGAACACCCAACCAAATAGAATAAGGACTGAAACAAAATGAAACCGCACATGCGTCACCAGTTGATTCACTATCATCGCGATCGACAAAACTATCATCGCCATCGACATATCCCTCAAATCCTGCATAATTTGGAAAATTATCATCGAGATTAGCCACGGGAAATCCTCCACCCACACAAATATGACAATCTCTCAAATCTGCTAAGCGGCAAATATTACTACTGTTCTGTTTCAGCGTCACATTCCAAAGATTTGTATTTCTTCCATACCGACCATCCTCGAATAAGGCGCTAGAAAATACTACAGCCTCATCGTCCTCATCTTCGTCTTCGCCGTGGTTGCGGCAACGGATAACTTCTACTTTGCGTGGTATGTCTCTTTCCTCTCGGGCGGTGGCAAGTTCTCTTGCGGCATCAGCTGCGGCTTGATCGCTGAGAGTGACAGCTACCAAGGGAAGTAAATCGGAAATGCTTGCCTCTTCTGACATTTTCATCACTTGAGTTGGTAGGCAGTGTGGTTGAGTATGATCATCTAACGCACTACCATATTAAGCTGTAGTTGAACAATGCTGGAAAGTGCCGATATCTTCCAACTTCAATGGAAGGATCGGTCTGGCAGTCGAGTCGAGTCGAGTCACATCATCATACTGCTTGCTGTATAATATTATCTGTTTTTTGTTTAAATAAGTGATTAGTTTAGGATGGTATTCAGGAGCTGTTTACTGGGCAAGCTGGATCTGAACTTGCCCATTTTAGGTAATAAGAGGAGTGCAGTCTAGGTATCTCTAGTTCAGTGGCAAGTCCGCACTCCTCTTGTCACCTGTGCTAGGTGATGGTATGTTCCTCCTCCCTCCTACTCTCAACTGCCTCTCGATCTGTTTTTTGTTTGTTTCCTTTTGTTGATTTTTTTCACTGGCTGCGAAATCTCGGTACTTCTATTCGTAGGGAAGAAATTGTTACAGTAACGAATGTAATCAACTAAAATCATAAATCATCATCATAGCATTCCAAACAGTTGAAGTTCGTAAATACTACTTCAAAATTAAATAATTGAAATTAGTGGATTTGAAGCAACTTCAACTATCGACAAATTTGGACCCAAAATGTAACCTTCAGAATGACGTATGTATGTAGGTACGGCATTTCTGCTGCCCATGCTACGGCAGCTAAGTATGATACGCGAGTAAAATACATTGAACAGCGGTTCGATCGAGAGTATAATTGGGCCACTAGAAGCAGCTCATGCGCATATTAACGACGATAGATGCAATACGGTTAATAGTGCTGTTATAGTGAGCCCAGATTGACCTCATCAGGCCATATACGTTGACGTAGCAACGATTCAGCACAGAAACCCGTCTGAGCAGTGTCGATGAGCTTGTACGGAATTGGCAACGAGTATATCATGAACCACTAGAAGAGATCATTCGCAATTGTAGACGATAGAAGCAATATGGTCAATAGAGTAGTAAAGGTAAGCCAAAATTAAACATCATCAACCAATACACAAGATTGTAGCATCACTTCTGCGCATGCCAGCAGTTTACACAATGATGATGGGATTAGAGACTGTAGCATAGCTTCTGCTAATGTGCTTGTATGGTATCGCCGCCGAGTATAATGGGCCACTAGAAGCGGGTCTTGTCGACGATAGATGTAATTTGGTAGAATGAGGTGCTGCTGGCCAGCCCACACTGGACCTCTCAGATCAGCTACGAGACTGTAGCATCGCTTCTACGCACGAAAGCCATCTGCGCAGTGTTAATGTGCTTGTATGGTATCGCCGCCGAGTATAATGGGCCACTAGAAGCGGTTAATGAACATGTTGTCGACGAGAGATGTAATTTGGTAGAATGAGGTGCTGCTGGCCAGCCCACACTGGACCCCTCAGATCAGCTACGAGACTGTAGCATCGCATCTACGCACGCCAGCCGTCTGAGCAGTGCGAGACTGTAGCATCGCTTCTACGCACGCCAGCCGTCTGCGCAGTGTTAAAGTTTTAGTATACTATCGCCGCCGTGTATAATGGGCCACTAGAAGCGGCTAAATCACATATTGACGACGAGAGATGTAATTTGGTAGGTTGTGGTGCTGCTGAACGGCCTACTCTGGACCTCTCAGATCAGCTACGAGACTGTAGCATCGCTTCTATGCACGCCAGCCGTTTGCGCAGTGTTTATGATTTTGTATCACATTGTACCCGTATAATGGGCTACTAAAAGCGGCCCATGCCCATATTGACGACGAGAGATGTGATTTGGTAGAATGAGGTGCTGCTGGCCAGCCCACACTGGACCCCTCAGATCAGCTACGAGACTGTAGAATTGCTTCTACGCACGCCAGCCGTCTGCGCAGTGTTTCTGTTTTTGTATACTATCGCCGCCGAGTATAATGGGCCACTGGAAGCGGCTAAATCACATATTGACGACGATAGATGTGATTTGGAAGGATGTATGGTGCTGCTGGCCGGCATAGGTACTCTGGACCTCTCAGATCAGCTACGAGACCGTAGCATCGCTTCTACGCACGCCAATCATCTGAGCAGTGCTAATGCGCTTGTAATATATCACCCGAGTATTATGGGCCAGTAGAAGCGGCCCATGCCCATATTGACGACGATAGATGTGATTTGGTAGAATGAGGTGCTGCTGGCCAGCCCACACTGGACCTCTCAGATCAGCTACGAGACTGTAGCATCGCTTCTACGCACGCCAGCTATCTGAGCAGTGCTAATGTGCTTGTATGGTATCGCCGCCGAGACTAATGGGCCACTAGAAGCGGCTCATGCGCATATTGTCGACTATAGATGTAATTTGGTAGAAGGAGGTGCTGCTGGCCAACTCAGGTTGCACCTCATCAGACCGTTTACATTGACGTAGCATCGCTTCTATGCACGCCAGCCGTCTGAGCAGTGCTAATGTGCATGAATAATATCACCGCCGAGTATAATGGGCCACTAGAAGCGGCTCATGCACATATTGGCGACGATAGATGTGATTTGGTAGGTTGTGGTGCTGCTGGCCAGTCCACACTGGACCTCTCAGATCAGCTACGAGACTGCAGCATTCCTTCTACGCATGCCAGCCGTCTGCGCAGTGTTCATGATTTTGTATCACACTGAACCCGTATAATGGGCCACTAGAAGCGGTTAATGAACTAACATATTGTCGACGAGAGATGTGATTTGGTAAGATGTGGTGCTGCTGGCCAGTCCACACTGGACCTCTCAGATCAACTACGAGACTTCAGCATTGCTCCTACGCATGCCAGCCGTCTGAGCAGTGTTTATTTGCTTGTATGGTATTACGGCCGACTGTAATGGGCCACTAGAAGCGTCTCATGCGCATATTGACGACGATAGATGTGATTTGGTAAGATGTGGTGCTGCCGCTCAGCCCACACTGGACCTCTCAGATCAGCTACGCTACTGCAGCATTCCTTCTACGCACGCCAGCCGTCTGCGCAGTGTTTATTTGCTTGTATGGTATTACGGCCGAGTATAATGGGCTACTAGAAGCGTCTCATGCGCATATTGTCGACGATAGATGTGATTTGGTAGGATGTGGTGCTGCTGGCCAGCCCACACTGGACCTCTCAGATCAGCCACACTGGTCCTCTCAGATCAGCTACGAGACTGTAGCATCGCTTCGACGCACGCCAGCCATCTGATCAGTGCTAATGTGCTTGTATACTATTGATAAAAAGAATTTTTCTGTAGAGTTGAGGCCATAACGCAACGAGGGAGATGATTGGAGTTTGACGAACAATTATATCTACGCTAGGGAACGCTACGTGTGAAGGTCTGCGACTGAACATCGGAGGGCATTGATAGTTTTTCTTGAACAAAAACATAAGTGAACGTTGAATATTGCAGTGAATGTGAAAGGGACGAGTATTGTCACTACTGTCATCGATCATGTACTGATGTTCCAAGCAAGATTGAGTAGTTAACAACACGTTTTTCTACATTTATCGATGAAATGATCTGTGGGAACCAGATGGCGTAAATGAATAGCTTTCTTCATGTTGTGAAGATACGTCCCGATACGATGATGTCACTGGAGATGAAGAGGGCCTTCTGCGTTCTTTCCTAAGTTTGCATCCCATTGCTAGGCACAGTAGAAGTGCAAATACCGCAACTGTCGCAATACCGATTGCAGCATATGCACTTGCAGGAATTGACGAGCCTGAAGCATGGGTATCTTGGACGTCAACATCGTCAGTCGGTTGATAGTAACCCGGCTCTGGACCCAGATAAGCCAAGTCCAAAATGTTTGCCTCTTCTAGCCTCGCACCGAATCCACCCTCAAGTTGATTAGCTATAACTGCCAAGACCTTCGGCCGAACTTTCATTTTTTCTTGGTCAATTGCATCAACACGTAACGTACTTGATACAATCGCGCACATGTCCGATTCAGAAGTTGTTGTTTTGCATTGCTTTGCATACTGCCGATCATCCTTGGAGTAGTAGACTCTCGATAAGACGCCTTTTTCATCTTTCTCTCCAAAGTCCATAGCATTCGTGGAACAGTGTAACAGTTTTCTAGCGACATCCTCTAAAAGCCATAATTGGATGTTTTCGACCGCTTCCTCAATGTCACCATCTTCATTTATCTGAATAACATACGTGAAGAACACTCTTTCGCCTGTTTCTTCTGCACTTCGCAACTCCGACTCAAAGAATAGATTATTGTCAGAAGGGCAGGTACGTTTGTCAAAGAGAGATTCTTCTCTTGACTTCGACCGATCCTTGTTCAATGATGGTGTCCAAGTCCAATCGGCTGCAGGAACAGCTGTAGGAGCATACGTTGGTCTCAATTCATCGGTAGGAGTGATTGTTGGAAACAATACATAAGTTGGTTCGCTAGTTGTAACAACAGGTGTTGGAGCTGGTGTAACTCTCTTCTTCCCTCTGTTGTACGTAAATGTAAAATTCAATTTTACTGTCTTCGTCGGCTCGACTGGCGCCCGTGTAGGTTTGGGCGCTTCGCGTTTAGCAGCTTGTTTCTCCTTTAGTTCTTCTTTTGTAAGTATCAAAGAGACCTTCTCAGTAGTGGTGGACGTCTGTGCAGCAGCTTGTTTCTCCTCCACGTCTTCTTGTGGAAGTATCAAAGAGACCGTCCCAGAAGTGGTGGGCGTCTTTTTCTTATTGCTGTTTGAAGCATCTGATGTTGAGTCGTTGTCAACCCTTTTCTGTTCTGGTTCTTCTAAAGCTTCCAATAGTTCAGGCTCAGACTCTTCCTTCAGTCTCTTGGACTTCAGGTTGCGATTCCTCAGTTTCTTCTTCTAATGTAGCATCAGTTTCGTTCCCTTTCGTATCGTCTTCTAATGTAGCATCAGTTTCGTTCCCTGTCGTATCGACTTTTAATGTAGCATCAGTTTCATTTCCCTTCGTATCTACAACAACAGGAGTAGGTTTCGGACGTGACTTTGGAGGTTCTCTCGATCCTCCAGTATATCTACCATCAGTAACTCGACTCATTTCCTCCTCCTCCTCAGCTTGTTGCTGTTTCTCTGTAATCTTCTTTTGTTTCTTCGTTGGTACAATTGGTACAGTAGGAATATTCACTAATCGTTGGAGTAGTAGTAGTAGCTCGAAGAAGATAAATAAGAGGGCGGCACAGAAGTAGTAGTATCAAAAAAACACGGTAGTAGGAGCTACTGATGGAGCGGCTTCGCTATTATCACTTTCACTTGCTTCGTCGCTATCAGTTGTATTATTCTTTTGAGCTTCCAACTTTGTCTGCTTTTTCAATTGCTTCTGCTTCCTCGTAGGTACAATAGGTGGATCGTAGTATGTTGGAGTGAGCGTTGGATTGGTATCTTCTTCTTCTTCTTGCTGCTGCTGATCTTCTGTAACTTCTTCTTCTTCTTCTTCAGTAGTATTGCTTTCGTTATCAGACTTGTTGTTGTCGTTATTGTTCTTCTTTTTATCCTTCTGCTTCTCCAGCCAAGCTAGCTTCTTCTTCCCAACAGATGCCTCGTCCGACTCCCAAACACTCTCAGGAACCCTATCCCTATTCTTCAAGTACTTTTGCTTCTTTTTGAGCCACTCGGCCAAATCTTCCGCAGTGGTAGGTGAGTATGTTGGCCACTCTGTGGTTGGAGTGTAGGTTGGAATTGGCGTAGTAGTTGACCTGTTTCTGCTGTTCTTGTTCCAATTCCTTGGCTTCACCTCTGTGAATCGATTGAGAGTCTCGTCGTCGTCCTCCATGTTGTTTAAATGGTACGTGATGATTAGCTTAGTAGAGGTGTGCTTTGCCTTTGCCTTTTGTTGTCATGGTGGTAAAGGGACAAGGAAAATAGTGTAGGCGGGAGGGAGGTGCGCCATGTTGCAAATTTTTTTCATGGGACTCGCTCACTCGCGACCACGGGACTCACTCGATCACAAGCTCCATAAGCCCACGCACGCGCCCACATACCGAATACACTCCAACGCGACAATATAAACCACCAAGAAGCACCATGGCCAACCAACCGTTGCGTTGGTACTAACGTCATAACTGAGCATATAAATATATAATCATGGCAGCAACTTCTCCAGACCAGGAGCACAAGCGAGAGAGAAGGCGGAAGAAGGATGGAGGAGGAGGAGGCGAGTCGTCGTCCCGAAAGAAAATGATGAAACAACGAAGGAGGAAAAGAAGAAGCCATCATCGTCACAAACGTCGACGACGTGAGAGATCACCTTCATCATCATCAGAGGAGGAGGAGGATGGTTACGCCTCTTCTTCTACGTCAAATCGCTCCATTTCTTCTTCGTCGTCGTCATCGTCATCATCATCTTCTTCATCGGTTTCTTGTCGTTCCTCTACATCATCTCGAAGAGGGCGGCGGCGGCATCGTACTAAACGAGGTGATGACAGAAAGAATAATTATTCCCGTAGTCGGCATCAGGAAGAAAATAACACGTCGTCTCTACCACCGAGACATAATCGCTCACGTTCAAATCACAGAAGAAAACGAAGTGATAGCAGAGATCATCAACATCATGATAGAAGAAGACGACGAAGAAAAAATACACGACGTGAAAATTCCGAGAGAAGACGAAGTAATTATGACGATGACAAATCACAACACCAAAATAATAATACTAATTCGGGGAGAAGAAGAAGAAAACGAAAACAACACCACCGTTCCACTACCTCCTCTGGTGGTTCCTCCTCCAAAGATGATACCACAGGTCATTTCAAAGGTGGTCGGGGAACATTTGTGGGTGATCATTATCGTATAGTACGTGATGTTGGATTAGGGACCTTTGGAAGGGTAGTACAATGTGAATATTATGTGAATACTAATAATGATAATCGATTGCACAACAACAATCATCGGGTTGTTGTGAGTGATAGTAGGAGTACTAGTAAAAATCGTTCTTCTTCGAGGGATAGACGTGGTGTTGATGGTGGTAGAAATAATGGCAATGAGAAACAACATCCACGCAGCAACAACAACAACAATAATACTGTGGCAATCAAAATTGTTCGCAACGTACGAAGATATTACGAAAGTGCCCTCATTGAAGGTGACATATGTGAACGTGTCAATCGAGAACAGTCCCGACAAAACAAAGAATTTTGTGCTAGAATGATTGATCGGTTCAGTCTTCCCCGAACTGGACATTACTGCTTGGTATTCGAATGCTTGGGTATGTCACTGTACGACTTTTTAAAGAGGCACTCGTACCGCCCCTTTCCAATGTATTGTGTCCAAGACTTTGCACGACAAATGTTGGAGGCTGTGGATTTTTTACATGGGTTTCATTTGATACATACGGATTTGAAGCCGGAAAATGTATTGTTGTCACGCAATGAAGAGATGTCACATCGATTGTGGAATGGGAAGACGCAACGTGTCCCTGTGAGTACCAAAGTGAAGATTATTGATTTTGGTGGAGCTACTTACAATGATGAGAAGAAGAGTTCGATCATTAATACCCGTCAATACCGTGCACCTGAAGTTATATTGGGATGGGGATGGAGTTACCCAAGTGATTTGTGGAGTGTGGGATGTATCATTGCCGAGCTGTATCGAGGAGAGCTCCTCTTTGCCACACACGACAATGCGGAACATTTGGCTTTGATGGAACGTGCCGTAGGGCCCTTCCCGAGAGAGTGTCTTGACAAATCTACAAATTCATTGACTAGAGAATGCTTTGACACGAGAGGCTGGCATAAAATTGGTGCAGTGTTATCACCACGAAGTATTGAACATGTACGCAAGATGGCTCCGGTGGAAATGTTGGTGGATGAGCGTGATCGACGGTCAGGGTTGGGACAGCTCCTTCGATCTTTGTTGACGATTGATCCGAAGCGGCGGGCTACTGCGAGAGAAGCTTTGAGGTCTCCATTCTTTGCACATAGGATTGGTTGTTAGGTACGTGTTTTGTCTTTGAGCTATAGAGAGTATTAGTGTAGGAAGATATAGGTACAATAATGTAGCCGTCGTTATTGCCGATATGAAATATAGAGTACAACTCTACCCTGATTGCATCATTGCACTGCTGTCTCGCTCCTCTATCGCTGCACTCCGCTTGCCTCGCTTGCTGTGCCTTATGGTATCTTTCCCGCCACTTTCGACAGCTTGCATTGTTCTTCTCCAAAATAAAAAATGAAAATGAGAATGGCATAAAAATAGAACGGCTCCGCTACGGTCGGATCGGATTATTCGCTCATCTAATACCACAACTAACTAATAAAACCATGACATCATGGCTCGGCAGTCTCTGGGGAGGATCCGGCGCCTCCTCCCTCCCCTACAACATCTCCACCGACCCACTATCGCCCTCCACCACCAAGGGTTCTCACGGCTGGGCAATCCACACCGCCACACACAAAACGAATGGGGAGGAAGCCACGGCATTTCAGGCATCCAAGTCGGAATTGGTCAAGACTCCGTTACAATTGCAGAGGAGTACATCTTTCACTAGTGGTAGTGGTAGTAGTGGCAACCTCACTCAATTGGTACCGGCATTGCACCACTTTCAACGGATTAAACGACTCATCCACCCACGAATTTTAAGGGCACACGCCACACTCGATACAGATTATCCAGATGATTCCAAACCTTCTCCTGGTCTCGATGCACTCGATCAGGCGGCATCTACCGGGAACTTGATCATTATTACCGAAAAAGCAACCCCACTGGATGACTTGGTTGGAGAATCTCAATCCTCACACGCCCGCTGCCAATGCTTGCTGCGGTAAGTTGGGGGATCTACAATATTGTCGAGGCGCTTAGCTTTTTGCATACACAGGCCAAATTGGCACATGGGATGATCTGTCCCGATGCCGTGTTTGTTACACCCGGTGGAGACTTTAAACTGGGTGGGTTTGATCTAGTCACACCATTGGGAATTGCCGATGGTGGTGGAGGACCAACCCCCCATTTCCGAAAGTACGATGCCTCAGTTTGTCCTGCCGATTATCGTTCTCCCGAACGGATGAGTGGACGGTATGATACATTGCAACAATCTGCTCCGGTGCACTCTATTGATTGTTATTCGTTGGCAGTGTTGATTGAGTATATTTATACTCATCCGAGTGCAGGGACGAATGGTCAGGTGCCGGTACCGCTGAAGAAGGCGTTGTTGAGGATGAAGAATGATTCACCGAAGTTACGACCGAGGTTGGCTCCATTATTGAAATGTCCCGTGTTTGATAATCCATATGTAAAGGCGCAGATATTTTTGGATGAGGTTGTGTCCAAACCAGCCGAAGAGAAAATTATCTTTTTACAAAGTTTGCCAGATATTTTGAATCGAGGTGTATTGACTGAAAATGTGGCAATTTACAAGATTCTACCCATACTTGTCATGGGACTTCGGGCATGTGCTGGGAAAGAAGCGGCAATGTCTCAGGATATCAATCGTCGAGAGGTGTTGGCAATTGTCCCGCTACTGTTTCAAATTGCAGAGTCATATCTTGCGAAGACACCCGAATTGTTCCAAAAGCATGTCACACCACTGGTTCCTTTGCTATTTGCAGTGAATGATCGTGGTGTACGAGGATCCATCTTACAAAAAATATCCATCCTTGAGAGTCAATTGGACAAGTCTGCTCTCAACTCGTCTGTGTTTGAACCAATGTGTTCTGGATTTACGGATTCTTCTGGCCCATTGAGAGAGTTGACACTCAAATCAACCATTGTTCTAGTTCCAAAGTTGAATCATGCTAATTTGGAAAAGTTGGTTCGGTATTTAGTGCGACTGCAGGCGGATCCAGAGGCTAGTATACGAACGAATACAGTCATCTTTATTGGAAAAGTAGCTCCACATTTAACGGAGACTTCTCGTCAGAAATTGATTGTAAGTGTGGATGCATGTTGAAGAGGACTAATGTTTCTCGCATTATTGCTCTCTTCTCATTCGTTTATCTTAACTGTATCGTTCATATTGTTACAGCTGCCAGCATTTACTAGGAGTATGAAAGACCCATTCACACCATGCCGTCTTGCTGCATTACGTGCCGTCATTGCTTGCAAAGAATATTTCTCACAAAAGGAAGTCGCAGAAAAGGTGTTACCGTGCGTTATACCGCATACGTTGGACGGAGCGAATGAAGTTCGAGCAGAGGCATTCAATGTGGTTGATACGTTCCTTGTCAATTTGAGGGAAGAATCGAAAAGGATGGCCAAGGTCGAAGCTGATGGTGAGGCGGAAGGAGACAACAATGCAACACCAGCAGCAGCGCCTAGTAGTGGTAGTTATCTTACTGGTATTTCTTCTTGGATGGGATCTTCGACTGAGCCTACTGCTGCTAGTACTTCGTCTGCAAGTGCCCAAAGAATGACTACCTCGTCGTCAAATGGCTCCCAGTCGAAGTTGCCAACACCTCAACCAGGTCCTGCCGCTCCAAAATTCTCTTCTTTAACATTGAGTGATGCTCAGGTAGGAGGCAGTTCAAAGTACAATACAGCTAATGACTCTGGTGGTTGGTCTGATGACGATGACATAGTTTCTCCTAACAACAACAGCACAGGTGGAGGAGGATGGGATGACGATGACGATGCCTTTGGAGGAATGAGTCCTGTAAATAAAGCGGAAGACAATGACGACTTCTTTGCATCATTTGATACGAACAAATCAACAAAATTAGGTGGTGGCAAAACTGGAGGACTGAAGGCAGGAATGAAGCTGAAAGGAAAAGCGAAGCCTACTGTGACCAAGCTACCCGCAAGTGATTTGTTAGATGGTTGGGATGACTTTTAAAGACGTCATCTCTGCCATCTGGTAAGCAGGAATGCAGGTATGGTACTTCTGGCGTTTGATTTGATTATTTACACTCTTTTCATGTCAAAAGTGACTATTTAATAATTGATGTTACCCAGAAGTCATGAGAGCAGTTCTTAGAACCAGTTCTTTGTTATAGCTAATGATAGACATGCAATCGACGTCCATGCAGAGTACATCGTTCTTCGACTCGATGATGCGACAGGCGCTTCTGTCGGTTTCAGTGTTCCTGATCTCGGTTCTTTAAAGTTCGTCGTCGTCGGCACTGGCGACGCAGTTGGTTCAGACTGAGTGGACTGGGTTGGTTGCTTCGTTGGACGTTTCGTCGGACTTTGTGTTGTTTCTGTTGCATCTGCAGTAGGAGACGCGAAGCCACTCGTCGTTGGTAATAGTGAAGGGTATGACGAGGGCTGAAATGATGAAAAAAGATGGCAGAGACGAAGGAAGAGGTGAGCCGTGACGAGCTCGTCGGCGCTATAAGCACAGGCATCATTGGATGCATATAAGACTCACATACTGACATACCTTTAACGATGGAGCTGCGCTTGGCGTGGACGAAACTGCCGGCTCAGTCGGCTCATCATCTACCGGTGATGCAGTTGGTACATCAGTCGGCTCCACTACCGGCGATGCTGTTGGATCATCGGCCAAGACTGTGTAATGCACAGCACCATTCCATTGTCGAGGAGATGCATATCCCTTCCAATTATGTCCAATCGCATACCCCTCAGTAATTGCCAAATCATCATTGGAAGCGAAAGCAGTACCCAAATCCGACCCATCGCTGTACCAAAAGTCAATATCTGTCGAGTTTGTGGCAATGTAAAACGATTGAACCTGTCCAGCAGGAATGATAAAGGGATAGACAAAGTCGGGCAACGTTGTGACAAGTCCTTTCCCTTGGCCCTCAACTTGAAACGTCTTGATTAGAGCCCATCCTCCATCATTCATGGGAACTAAGTTCCCTGGACGCGTGTAAACCGATACTGTATCTGTGCCTGTATCCATGTTGACATCGAAACCCGAGATGAAGATTTGTCGGCCTTTACTAACCACTTCAAAGATGGATCCATCGGCTGGAAGTGAAGGAAATTGATGAAGAATGAGAGAGTTTAGTCTTGGATGGAGGAGGGGCGGAGGCAGAGTGGAGAGAGAAAGAGAGAATGATGTAACCTCACCATGCAAATTTCCTTCGAAATTTGTTTCGAGACGCTGTTCTGTTTCTGATGAGGATGCAATCTGAAATTGTAGTGCAACCACAAACATTCGAGTAATGTTCTTCAACTTATTCATTCTTTTCGTGTTCATTGTTTGTCTGCTTTAATATGAGTGAATGAGGAGTGGATTACCAGCGAATTAATCGTGTGTGTTTCGAGTGCTTCATCTTAAATTTTGCGCCAAGAGATTAAAGCAACACATTGCCAGCTAAAAGAGAATACGTCGTAGATGTATCTTTGAATGCAAGACATGCAAATCGATTATGATTAACCAAATCATTATTATTTTTATGCATAGAATGTTTAGTAGTCTCCGCCATCTCCTGCAAAGAAAATAAGCAACAATGAAGTTAGCAAAACATGAAATCAAACAACTTTCACTAACATAAAATTCATTCTTTCAAAACTTACCACCACCACCGAACATATCCACAGCAGGAGGAGCCTCCTCAACCTCCTCTTCCTTCTCCTCCTCCTTCTCTTCCTCACCACCATCACCTCCTCCTCCTCCTCCACCACCGCCTCCTCCACCACCTCCAGACACTGGAGCAACAATCATCTGAGAGATCTTCTCGGCAGTCAAAAAGTTGGAGAAGATAATGGGGTAAAAGGCCGCAACTTCGGTATTGCCGGTGGCCTCGAGGAGAGTACCGATTTGTTCGGAGGAGATGTCGGCTCCGCCGTCGTAGAGGGCGAGGGCGGCGAAACTGGTGGCGTATTCGTCCTTTTGGTCCTTGGTAAGAGAGTCCATCTTGAATGTAAAAAGTTAGTTTGGAGTGATAACGTAGAAAACTAAAGCAGTTTAAGCTCGTAGTAGCAGCCAGAGTGTCTATGTTGTGATCTCATGGTGGACGGATCAAAGGGAGGGTGAGATGGTTTACGAGTTACTATGAAGTAAACTGTAGGAATTCGTAGGAAATGTACCATGTGGTTTGGACACGTGTCTTATTGAGGTTGATGAAGACCGCACGTCTCTTCCACCATGAAAACTCACGTAAGTAGCACTCTGTTTTCAAAGCGGACATCTGATAGAATCATCAAGTGGCGTTTTGATAGGCAAAGACCAAATCAATTGAATAATAATCAGTAGTATTAACACGCAACAACAATCATGGGAAAAGAAGCAACCGACGCCGTCCCCACAACACTCGACGAACCCGAAGAGGGCGCCTTCCGCCTCTACCTCGCCGAAGACAAAAAGAACCTCGACTGTCGCTTCTACGAGGCCAAATATCCCGAAATCGAATCACTCGTCATGGTCAATGTCCGCACCATCGCCGACATGGGAGCCTACGTTTCTCTTTTGGAGTACAACAACATCGAGGGCCTAATCTTGCTATCGGAATTGAGTCGTCGTCGCATCCGCTCCATTAACAAATTGATCCGCGTGGGTCGCAATGAGGTTGCCATGGTGTTGCGAGTGGATAAAGATAAGGGGTATATTGATCTTAGTAAACGTCGTGTCAGTCCAGAGGATGTTGCCGCGTGTGAAGACAAATTCAACAAGGCCAAGGCTGTGCATGGGGTGTTACGACATTTGGCCGAACGGAGGAAATTTCATTTGACGGAATTGTATGAGAGGATTGCATGGCCGTTGTATAGAAAGTATGGACATGCATATGATGCGTTCAAGATTGCCTTGGCGGAGGAGACTGGTGGTGGTACTGATGCTACGGAGGATCCGTTCACGTCGTTGGAGGTCCCTGCCGATATTATTGATGAGCTCAAGCTGTATATTCGAAGGAGGTTGGCACCTCAACCTATCAAAATACGTGCCGATGTGGAGGTTTCGTGCTTTACCTATGATGGGATTGATGCCATTCGTGAGGCACTCTTTGCAGGTATCGCCGTGGGTACGGATAACTCACCCATCAAAATTAGGTTAATTGCTCCACCGATTTATGTTCTTTCGACCATGACTTTGGAGAAAGAATCGGGTATTGCATTGCTGCAGAAGGCGATTGATGTTATTTTGGAGAAAATATCTGCCAAGGGTGGTAAGATGGATGTGAAGATGGCTCCCAAGGCGGTTAGTTTGAAGGAGGAGACTGAATTGCAGGCCATGATGGAACGACTTGAGCTTGAGAATAGGGAGGTTGAGGGAGATGAGCCCGACGAAGACTAAGAATAAAACGTGTTAAATCAAATCACTATGGTATGGTAATGCTATTGATGCAACCAACGGTGTTTTCTCGCAATGTCATCAAGCATTGGGCGAAGCCTGTCTAAGGTATATGCATTGCCTCTTCGATTGCAGTGACATTCTATCATATATGCAGTCGCTAGTTTATGTACATCTAACATGTCAAGTTACAACATCGAACATACCAAAAGATGATACGTCACTTGTATTTAGGCAGCCTCGCTGAAGTCATCATCAATATTGAGTTCCTCAAACTGCACAAGTTCAGCTCCCTCCACATCTTCTATCGTTGTACCCTCATTCAACAATTTCTCAAACTTCTCCGCATGTCATATCAGGATGCTTGAGCAGGAATCGGCTTCCTCTCACCACGAACCGCTGCAGAATCCAGATACACAGTGTGAGCATTCTCTACAGAAGGAACCACAAACATAGTTTCCATCAAAATGTTTTCAGTAATGGATCGCAAGCCACGTGCTCCTGATCCTCGTGCAAATGCCATTGCGGCTAATCTCTTTCAGTGCACATTCTGTTGCGTGGAAGCGAATGCCATTCATTGCAAACTGGAATGTGTATTGTTTGACTAGAGAATTCTTTGGTTCCGTCAAAATGTCAATGAGAGTCTTCTCAGTCAGACCCTTTGTGGAGACAATGACAGGGAACCTTCCCACAAATTCGGGAATCATGCCGAATTGAACCAAATCCTTTGGTATAGCATTGTCAAAGTACTTTCCTTGCACTTTAAAGTCCTCAACGTTCTTCTTCATCTTTGCCCCGAATCCGATTGACGCCGCATCCATTCGTTTGTTGATAATTCGTTCCATTCCTGCGAATGCCCCACCGCTAATGAAGAGAATGTTGGTAGTGTCAATCTGGATAAAGTCACCTCTGGGATTCTTACGGCCAGGTTCCTAAATCAGAAAATGAAACGTGATGTCAAAATGAGTCTCGACTACAAAAGGAAAAATGACAACCTTACTCTCATCGTCCAACACTTACCTTCGGAACATTAATCACATTTCCTTCCACAATCTTTAACAACGCATGCTGCACACCCTCACCCGAAACATCCCTACTAATACTAACATTCCCCCAGACTTGCGTATCTTATCACACTCATCAATATAAACAATTCCCCTCTGACAACGCTCTAAATCCTGACCACTCTCCAAATACAGCTTGAAAAGGATACTTTCCACATCTTCTCCGACATATCCTGCCTGAGTGAGACAGGTTGCATCGGCGATGACCAATGGAACATCAATCAATTTGGCCAAAGTTTTGACAAGTAATGTTTTACCGGAACCAGTTGGACCAATGATGATAATGTTACTCTTGTCTAATTCACAATCTTCCACTTCAGGTCCGATAGTGTGCTGTTTGTTTCCAATCGAGTTAGAATCAACATCGGGAGTCTCACAAAATGGTTTGTCAACGTTATCATCATTACCATCTGGTTGTTCACCCTTATCACCTGCACCTGGAGGAGGAGGGGTAACCACCGTCGAAGATCGTCCAAACTGCATCAACTTCAAATCCGCAAGTGACGGTTCATTCAACGCCGACGCAGCAGCAGTCCTCGCTGCCGCTTCATCATCCGTAGGCGAAACGCTACTAACTCCCAAATGACCCTCCCGTAAATTACTCTGATGCATCGCCTTAATATTTTCCACTTGCATCGCTTGTATGGCCGCCTCTTGTGCCTCACGGACCATAATTCGTTTGTAGTGATTGTGCACCCCCACACTTAATGCTACCTTGACATTCCGCTGACCAATCACGTATTCGTTAAGTCCATCGAATATTTCACGTGGTGTGGGTAGACGTTGTTGCGGTGGTGGTGGAGGATAATTAGTAGAATTTCCAGAAGAAGAGGAGGATTGGGGTGTCCCTGTTGTGGTGGCACGATGACGGGTGATTCGTTCTTGAAGATCTGGATCAGTATTATTGTTGTTGAATTGTTGTTGATCGATATTGGTTGGACGGCGTGGGATGTTGGTGACTCTTGGATCGGTGGTGTTTCTCGAGTTGGATTGCTCTGGCGTCTGTATTATGGTGGATTGCATTCAATATAAAAAGTGAGATACTATCATGACATCAACGAAATGAAACACCACACAAACTTCAACTTACATGCTGCATCACAAACTTGAGGCTGAGAAATCTTCCGATTGGCAGCAGTAGGAGCACCATTTGCAACCTTTTCACCATTATTTCCCTCTGATGCTGCAGCAGCCATTTTGCTCAATAAAAATTTGGACTCATCCATCTCAATCGACGAAGATGAATTGGTAGGTTTGACCAAAAACCATCCCGAACAAGCTGCACAATAAAAACAATTATTCTGCATCCCTTTATTATTCTTTGAGGAGTCTTGAAATGTGACTGATGCACCACATTTGGGACAGCGGTGGATGAGAGTGTCCTCCACCATCCTCCTCCTCCACCGCTGGGAGGTCCTCCGACGAATCGAGAGGTAGTATTGTCGGTATGAGTGTTTCCGCCCATCATGGTGGGTCCTCTTCCACTGTTCCCACCAGCTGCACTCGCATGAATATCTAAATGAGATGCCTGATGAATGGCAGTACCGTCATTGTCACCGTATTCGTAACCATCGGTATCATCATACACTTCAAAATCACAATGAGCAACTGCAGGCATCGGCAGAGGTTGAATATGAATCATTCGCTTTGTAACGTTGGATGGAACATTCTTTCTATTGAGCAAGGCAAGTTGATTGCACTGTGGTGGCTGCTCCACTGTCGTCCGGCAGCTGCGGTGTAGACGCCTGACATTGAGGCGCCCAGGAGGTGCGTAGGGCGAGGCTTGGTCGCATCATGGTGTTGGCGTTTATGTACTTAAGGTATGAGAGTGCAGATGTTGGCGTCATGCTTGAGAAAGATGCTGAAGCCGAATGTTCTTTCGGAGTTGGAAATGACGCAAAAGCTACTGTCATTGAAGTGTACACACCTAACATCGAAGTGTCATAGATATCAAATGAAGAAGTGTACCTCTCTCAACTAAAACCATTGCAAATCATTACCTACCAACTTGTTTACCCCCACAAAAGAACAATTTATCCTACATCAAAGGTTGACCTCGAGGGAACCGCCGGAAGTGGGAAAATTCTCAAATCTAGCGGGGGATTCTGAAACGGGGGAGCCATCGCCCCATGGCTCCCCCCTTTGAGAGCCCTAAAATGAAATGAGCGATTTTAAGGTTACGGGGTCGCTTGTTTTTAAGGGCTAGTACGCTCTAAAATAATGTGAGGGAGCCCTTATGGGTACTTATTCTTTTTTGTAGTGGTACAGTATGCACATTTCACCTCACCACCATCAACCATCACACCATGGCACAAAGTTAGCGCTCTCCACCCCATACGGCACGTGTGTACTACACCGAAATCACTGGGGTCGGTGAAATAACTACGACGGTAATTCATTACCAATACCATTAGCAGCCATTATTCGCTGGAATTGTCTCACCGGAACCCTTCTATTTTTTAATTAATACACCCACTGCCGTCATTGCCTCCGACGGTATATTATGCACCACTCGACACAACAGCATCCTCCCCTACACACCGTTTCGGCACTCTCACTATACAAAAAAATGCCACGGGCGCTTCACCTATCAATATACCATCGACCGACGCCGGAATTGTCTCACTGGCCACCGCATAATTTGAAAACATCACACGCTATATTTATGTAATATTGAAAATAATCATATATCATACCATATGAGTGAGGATGGTGAGGAAAGGCAACCATAGAGGAGTAAGGGAGGGGATTATTTCAAGAGAGGAAAGCGGATAGATTGAATGCCGAGGATATGTAGACATATATTCAGAACAATAAAAACTTGCTCAATCATATCAAGGCCAACAAAGAGGAATGGCTGGAGGAAAACATTCAAATGGTTGTCTGCATCTGTAAATCGCAGCCAGTTGATAGGTTGAACTTGAATACTATTCGAGAGGATTGTTACGGATAAAATAACAAACAGCCAGAGAAGGTGCATGATATATTGGTGGTATGCAACAAAGATCTATTCAATTTGCGGGAAGGGCAAGCGAATGATGCTTCCTGATTGCCTTGTGAATGCTGTGAGAAAATTCCCAGAAGAAGATGGGAAGTACACGGGATATTGCTATTCATGTCCCAATTAAAAATTCTAGGAATTACCATTCAATCGGTTTTATCTTTTCGTGGTTTCTTTGGTGTGGGGGCATTCAAGTCACACTCAATCGGATTTTTAACTTCTTCGTACTTCTGGGCAAGGTACATTGCCAAGCTGTATGACCAGGTTGTCTACAAATGCCACACTTCCTGACTGTAGTTGACTTTTTCTTCACTGAACTCTTTGCTGACTCACTCAATGGCACTTGTCCTCTGCGATAGCTTGTCTTCTTTGCAGCTTCCTTGCCCATTACTGTTGCTCTCGTCATTGATGTTCTCATACGTTGATTCTTTGCATCTTCACCAATCAGTCTCTTGCGATCTTGTTCACACCTCTTCGCCTGTTTTAGCATGATTTCAATCTCAGTCGAAGTCAATTCTTTCCAAGAATTTCCGATAATTGGCGATGTGTCTTGTCCTTATTGCCCTTCCAGTGACACAGACTGCCAACTCAGCCATTGCCTTCCCTGCATCGGCCTTTCCTCACCATCCTCACTCATATGGTATGATATATGATTATTTTCAATATTACATAAATATAGCGTGTGATGTTTTCAAATTATGCGGTGGCCAGTGAGACAATTCCGGCGTCGGTCGATGGTATATTGATAGGTGAAGCGCCCGTGGCATTTTTTTGTATAGTGAGAGTGCCGAAACGGTGTGTAGGGGAGGATGCTGTTGTGTCGAGTGGTGCATAATATACCGTCGGAGGCAATGACGGCAGTGGGTGTATTAATTAAAAAATAGAAGGGTTCCGGTGAGACAATTCCAGCGAATAATGGCTGCTAATGGTATTGGTAATGAATTACCGTCGTAGTTATTTCACCGACCCCAGTGATTTCGGTGTAGTACACACGTGCCGGATGGGGTGGAGAGCGCTAACTTTGTGCCATGGTGTGATGGTTGATGGTGGTGAGGTGAAATGTGCATACTGTACCACTACAAAAAAGAATAAGTACCCATAAGGGCTCCCTCACATTATTTTAGAGCGTACTAGCCCTTAAAAACAAGCGACCCCGTAACCTTAAAAAAAACTCGAATCGATTTTCATTTTCATTTTGATGCATTGATTGCATTTTGCATGCAATGCAACCATAGAGAGCAATCGCTCCTGCCTGAATCAACAACCAAATCAATATCAATATATAGTATCAAGTATCAACCATGAGTGCCGCAGACGCAGCCGTAGGAATGATGGACGGAGCCTACTTCACCTCCCGCAACGAACTCCTCACCTTCTTCAACACCCTCCTCAACCTCCAACTTACCAAAATCGAACAAACCGCATCGGGCGCCGTGGCCTGTCAACTCACCGAATATCTCTTTCCCAACTCCATCCCCATGAGCAAGGTCAATTGGTCCGCGAAGAGTAGTCATGAATACGTGGGGAATTACAAATTGTTGCAAAAGGCATTTACCAAAAACAAGGTTCAGAGGTACGTCGATGTGGATAAGTTGATTCGGGGGAAGTATCAGGATAATTTGGAGTTTTGTCAGTGGCTCAAGGCTTTTTTTGATATGCAGAATGGTGCCAATGCGGATAGAAGAGAGGACTATGATCCGGTGGCGGTTAGGGCCAAGGGAAAGGGTGGGAAGACTGTGCCCGTTATGACCAAGGGTGGAAGTAGTGGAAGTAGTAGAGCGCGAGCTGCTGCTCCGGTACGGTCATCCTCTTCCATGTCTGTTTCATCGGGGAGGAGTGCAAATAATGCACCGCCGGTAGTTGGTAAGGCGAGGATTGTATCATCAGCTTCGTCATCGGACATCATTCGTCGTCAGCTCGTGCTGCTCCATCGGCTGCTGTACCATCAGCGAGATCATCTCCTCGTCGAATGACATCATCGTCATCCGCTACAACTACCACATCAACTGCAAGCACTGCTGTACGTTCTTCCCGTCCTGCACGTGAACGTCCCGTACCAACTCAAAAGGAAAACAACATTGCTACAAACCTCGTCCCAAAAACATCACGCAAACCAAGCACCACCACGTCAACAACCACCACCACAACCACCACCACCTCTTCTTCTTCTTCTTCTTCCACAATCTCCAATGCACAAATCAAAAAGTATCAAGAAGAAATCAAAACCCTCCGCACCCAAAATACCACCCTTCCAAACCCAACTAACCGACCTTGCAACTCCTCTCGACCGAACTTGAACTCAACATGACCACCGTGGAATCCGAACGTGATTTTTACTTTGAAAAATTACGTGGGATTGAAGTCATGTTGCAAGTTTATAAAGAAAAGGAGGAGAGTGGAGAGTTGTTGAGTCCACGGGGAAGTGGTGGTGGAGAGATGAAACGTGTGATTGAAAAGATTTTTAAAGTGATGTATGCTGCTGCGGAGGATAATGTTATGGTGGATGATGAGGGGAATGTAAGTGCTTTTTTGAAGTGAGAGAGAGTGTGTGTGTGTATTGTAGGACGTGTGTATGTTTGTCTCGTTCTTACATTTGTTCATTATTTGCTTGTCATTGTGACTGCAATCAACAGCTTGTTGGGGATATTACCATGGATGAATCTGTCGTTCAAAACAATGAGTCGTTTGGAAGCATTCGTCCACATGCGCAAGATGAACTTGTCAATGATGATGATGATGATGATGATGAGCTTCTCACATCTGGTATTGTTGATCCTGTCGAAGCACCACCTGTGGCTGTGGAACAACAAGTCAATGATGTGGCTCAATTGTCGGATGATGATGATGATGACGACGATGATGATGAATTGTTGACTTCTGGTATTATTAGTCCTGTCAACGAAGTGGTACTTGCATCATCATCATCTGATGCTGTTGAGCATATTGGTGTTGTTGCAGCACCGGATTTAGATGACGATGAAGACGATGATGATGAGGATGAGCTACTTACCTCTGGGATTGATAGTGGTGATGAGGCTGCGCCTGAGGTTGATGCATCGAATCGAGATGCTGAGAATGATAGAATTATTAGTCAGTTGGTGGGTAACAACGATCATGGTGGTGTTAGCGATGAGGAGTTGCTAGTTGACGATGCGTCTCAAGATGAGTATTAGATGTTCTTTTGCGGGGGTTATTGTCTCAGGGAATTCTGCTTTATAACGATTTATAAATATAATCTACCTTTAGGTTGATGAAGATGATCGAGCGCTGTTCATAATCCCAGGCTCATTATGTATCGCAGAGCAGTCTATTCCATATGGTCACTGTACTTGGTTCGCTGCATTGCCTCTACAAGTAGTCTCTTTTCCGTTCCCCAACACGGCTTTTCTTGGAGATGTGATTTGTTGCTGACTTTTCTTGAAGATGTGAATTCTGTCAGCAACAGAACATAGCTGTCAACCAATGAAAGTAATATGTTCATAAGAGTTATGTAATAAACTATTTACATTATTTTCTCATTTGATTGGTCGGAATTTATCCTTCTTTCCCATGAGGTAAGGAATGAGCACTTCCCAATGCTCTCTCCTCGCATAATCTAATGGCGTATGACCTCGTTTGTCACTAAGCATTAAGAGCTCCGGACATGAGCCGATCAGTAAATCCATGAGATCTAGATCAACCGTGGGACGCCAGCATGCATCGTGCATTGGAGTACGACCAAAGTCATCGCGAACCTTTATAGAGACTCCCGCTTCCTTAATGAGAAATGCTACCACGTCTTTATCACTTCTTCGACAAGCAAGATGAATCAAGGTCTCTCCAAACCGATTACCACATCGTAAGTTTTTACCAGCTTCTGCTAATTGTCTCAATGTATCCAAATCATTTGAGCGAATAGCATCCACTGCCTCTTGTACATACATTTCTTCACATTTTTCAAAGAAATCCGCTGGAATGTCTACCGTTGGTGTGATGTTTGCATCCTCACCACGTGACGAGAGTGCTTCCTTCACCACATCGATTGGTTTCTTGTCAATCTGTACATTCTGGAATTTGATCCGGTCGGGAAGGTCCGAAATGATCACAGTTTCACTTGATACTCGCTCTATTGGAGGAGCAGGACAGTCACCAGTCGTAACTTGAACTGGGGAAGCAATCGCTTTCAAGACCGCATCTTCTTCTTCTTTTACTGGTGGCGTAGGAACATTGATATTCACCGGCTTGAGCAAATGTTGTTGCAGGACTATTATTAATAGTTGCAGCAACCAAAGCTGCCTTCCCCGCGCTTTCCTGGGACGATATCATCGACTGCACCCAGCTACTACTCGATGTATTCCGTTTCATTGCAGATTTCGATGATGCACGGCGCATTCCTCCACCAGTCGCAGGGGGAACAATGCCATTCGAGTAGAAGTTTTGGTTTTGCATAGTTGAGACCTGATGACACACTGCTATTATTTCGAATGTTGAGTCCAGATGAAAAGCTTTGGTTGCGAATGTTCATTCCCGAGGATGAAAAGCGTTGGTTGTGCATATTCAACCTTGATGGTCTTGAGGAACATAATCGAAGGTTTTCCATACTACTACTCACATGAGTATGACTGTCCGATCTTTGAATTTTACTCGATGATGCGTATGATGTATTCGACGCAATTGAAGGTGATCGTGAGCTTCCGGGTGTGACTTCATCGAGAGTATTCGATGATCGACGTTTTCTCATGGCCATCGCATTCAGGTAATCCATTATTTGTAGAGACACGAACATCACCCGAAGAAGATTTTCTCTGATGCTGTAATAAACATTGTTGACTCAAACGCTCCTGCATAGCCACCTGCTGACGCAATTGTACTGATTGATTAGCTTTACGTAGGCGATCGATCTCTGCCAAAGAAACCGCGGAGCGAGCTGTGCCACGACGTGAGACTGGCGCGTACATTCCACCAACACCTCGATTTTGTTGTTGTTGTTGCTGCTGTTGTTGTTGCTGCTGTTGTTGGTGAAGTAGCATCTGCGCTACAAAGTCTTGTGCTGTTGAACCCAGTTGTATAGGCGAGGGTGATTGAGGTGGTGGTGTTTGTCGTACGCAAGAGTTGTCCGAGGGAGGACTCTGAGTTTGAATCAGCTCACGAAGTAGCTTTTCTTGTGAGGAATCTAAATGTTGCCTCGGCTGTCCTGAGCTATTATTCGACAATCGCCGTACAACCTCTGCTGGCCCAAGAATAGGGGATGGATTTGAAGTAGACTTTTCATGTACAGTTTTCAAGTGTGACATAGAAGTGCATTTCTTGCCAAGGCTTGTCGTCGCAGCCACCTGAGTTCCTATCCCAGACCATTTGTTTATTGAAGCGTTCAACGCAACTTTCTGTTCGTCCGTCATGGCAACCATGGCAGGTGCCTTCTTAGTCGTAGCGGCAGCTTCTGGTAAAGTTTTATCCACACCCAAGGCAGTAGCTTGCTGCCTTGCAGCCATGCGCTGCTCCATCATTTTCAATAGTGGATTATCTGCTGTCGCCCTTCTCACTGGATTAGACGCAATTGTTACAGGTGGTCTTGAAGACGAGCTTGCCGCATGAAACATCTGATTAGGTGAACCAGACTCAAGGGAGTTCCTTGACGCATGTCGAAACTCTTGCATGGATGCCACTCGAATGTTCGACATACCTGCAGCAGGACCAGATGCAGTGACCATTCTGGATAATATGCTAGCGTCAAGTTGTCGGCGACCAGCTTGATTTGTTTGCTGAGCATCCGACATCTGCTGCATTGGAGAGAGGCGCGCTTGTCCTGCAGATGCCATTTGATGGAGAGGAGAGTTTCGTCTCGAAGGTTCATCGTGCGAAGAAGTCCACGTCGTTGACGATTGACCTGCATCCTCAATGGACGCCGATGCTTTCACCAAAAGAGAAATTGAATCTGCGGCTGATGCAGTCGTCGATATCGAGCAACTTTGCTCTGGTTGGGGCAATGGTGACATGTTCCTTCAACACAACCAACAGCTTGAAGTTAAGGAATGCGATACGTTTAAGAGCACTGCTGCGTTTCAATTCGATATAGAGCCCCTCCTCTTCAGAATATATCAATTGTTTGTTGAATGGGATGCTTCTATCAGACGCTAAACTTTTATTAATGGTTGCATTGAGTAAGTTAGTTAGTTTACGACTACATACTCATCAAACGAGAGCAGTAATAACTACGCGTGGTGAAACTAAAGTTGAACAGCTGGCTCTAGAAAGCAGCAGGCAAAACAGCTCACAAGGGAACAACGATTCTTTCATGGTGTCCTGGTTCGAGCTAAACCAAATAATCACCACGTCGTGACGAATGACACGTCATGACCATTCGCTATTCGCAAATGTCATCTCAGAATGTATTTTCACCCACGGAAGCCCACGTCCATGGTTCCTACACAACTGCAAATAAGGGACTCCTCTTTAGTTGGGAAAGATCGAGGAGTGCGTGGCCTTCAACTTGACCTCCTGCCCTTGCCTTGAAACCTCCATGGCAAGAAGCACAAGCCCGTTGTCAAAACCTACCACTACGAATCGAAAGATCAATATGAAGACTGCTATCATTGCCTCTCTTGTCGCTGGCGCTGCTGCGTTTGCCCCTGCTGCCAACAAGGTGAGTGGCGGAGAAAACCTTGGGGTGGTGTTGACTCTTTCTGAAAGCCTACATATATATTTGGCATGTTGGAGAAGACACCTCTTCGATCAATGAAAAGAGCTCGATAGGAATGATTTGCTCTCGTCTAAGAGTACGAGACTGTTCAATATTTTTGATATGAAAATGCTCACATCATGTGCTCTTTTTGCATCCTTTCTTCATATAGCCTGCCAGCACCCAACTTTCTGCTTCTCTCAGCGAGCTCGATGGCGGATCATCCCTTCCTCTTCCCAACTTCGACCCCCTAAACCTCGCCGAGCAGGGATCCGATGAAACCCTCCGCTGGTACCGCGCCGCCGAGCTCAAGCACGGCCGTTGCGCCATGGTTGCCACCGTCGGATACCTCACCAACGCTGCTGGATTCCACTTCCCCGGACAACTCTCCAGCGATGTTAGCTTCGAATCCCTCGCTGCCATGAGCCCACCTGATGCATGGGCTGCCGTCCCCATCGCCGGAAAGGCTCAAATCTTGGCTACCATCTTCGCCGCCGAGTTGATTTCTGAGGGATACCAGGGAACTCACTACATGAAGGGAGGAGAATACCCCACCATGGTCTTCCCCGCTATTGACTTTTCTGGAGTTAGCAAGGAGACAATGGAAAGAAAGAGAACAAGTGAACTTAACAATGGACGTCTTGCTCAGATTGCTATTCTTTCTTTCATTTCGGAACATTACATTCCTGGATCTGTCCCAGTTCTTGCCAACAATCCTGGATGGCATTAAAACAAAAACACCTTGCTTTTTTGAACAAATAGGCAAGTTGCAAGCAGCTGATATCTTCTAACCACCACACAAAAAGAATATCTGACCCGGAGAGTATGTTGTAAATAGTTTACTTTCAGCAGTAGTAGATTACAATTGTTGTATTCTACACAATAAACAATTCAGTATTGAAACAAAGATTGTCCAGAACCCGTCTGAGGCCCATCTCGATTCAAGAACTCGTTACTTCCAAGTAGGTAGCTCGAGAAAGAAGTTACGTCCTAATAATATAACTAAAGAGTATAATTGAGCACAGTATGTTTTGTTTACCTCACTTCAAGTCGATTGACAAATCTTAACATTTATATTTCATGTAGAAGCGTCACGAGCGCTAACAAATTAGTTTAGTAGGTAGATACCAGACAAAGACAAGACATGATTTAGGCGGAGCGCAACAACGTCTCCAACGCAACCTTGGCCTGCATTCCAAACGCAATCTTTTCAGTCTTGAGGCAAACCTTGGCAGCATTAACTCCCTGCTTGAAAGTCAACTCTGCCATGAAGATCATTCCTGTAGTAGTCTTCATGGAGAAATAGGCAACTTCCTGACCGACCGCATTGGGCACTGGACGACGAGCAATCAAAAAGATATTGTACCCTTGGAATTTGGCAGCTACTTGATCAATGTCAGTAGATGAAGGTGGAAGATCAGATACAGTTGAGAATAGCTCCTTCTGGTCATCGATGGATTTCCAAGATTCAATAAAGGCAGCACGTTCCAATGCTCCATCCGAAGAGAAGAGAGCCTCGAAAGCAAAGTTGGCCGCGAAGTAAAAGACAAGTCCAGTTGCCATATTCTTGAACAGCCACTTGAATTTGAGGCGATGCAGGTTGGCCAGCAGGCGCCTGAACCAACATGTTGGGGTTGTTCACCAACTCAACAGTTTGCTTGCCCGATCCGCCCATTGGAATAGGAGGGTTGCAAATAATCTGCTGACTGGCAGGGCTGAAACCAAAGGCATTCTTGTTAAGTTGGATGGCCAAGTTGGAAACCGGAACATTGCTTGAAACGTTGCGGATATCAAGCTCGAGCTTAACAGCGCCACCGACTTGGCGAAACCCTGCCCATAGTTCGATACCTCCAGACTTTTCAGGGGTGCAGACTTTGGACATGCGTGCTTCTGGAGCAGGCTGGGGTGCCGCCACCGCCTCCAAAGAGATCATCCATTCCAGTGCCGTTCGCGCTAGAAGGGGTGTTGTCTTTCACAGAGAGACCACCCATATCGAGAAGATCCCCTCCTCCTCCTCCATTATTTACGTCGTTCTCGTCTTCGTACTCTTCTTCCTCGCCTTCAATGTCTTCTTCATCGTCATCCATACCCATAATGTCAGACGTGGGACTGCGCTTAGCCCTCACCACAAAGGCCTCAGGAGGCTTGTGATAAATACTACTCAATGTAGCAATCTGGCCAACCAAGACGTTCAACAAGTTAGGCTCCAAACGGAATGTATCATCTTCAATGACAGGCTTGTCACCCAACACAACCAACTTGGCAGCCTCAGGATCAGTAGATAACAATCTCCAATAGATGAAGCCACGGTCTCTCAAGTCAGGATTGTCACTCTCCTCAGTGGCCAAATCCAACACTCTTTGGACCATGTCTTGCGTCTCTTCAGGGTTCTTGAGGAAGCACTTCACAGTGGCCGTCAACAACTGCAACTGAACAGTTGGGTCTTCCTCCTCAAACGTTTCAAGGAAGGTTTCCAACAATTCATCAGCAGTTATCAATACGCTCGGCGTACTCCCCAATAATCCAAATCATGGATGCCTTCGCTTGGGGCTCATCCAGCGTATCAAGATTGTCACAAAGGGTGGCAATAATGGATTCATAGCGGTTGGGATAGCGGCGGAAAATATCCTTGATGACAATCACAGACTCTTGAACGACGTAGTTGACCTTGGTCTGGATCAATTCAAGGAGGACACCAATGCAACGCTCAGCGGCACGCTCCAACTTGACAGCACATCGACCAATAGCAGATACAGACTTGCGAACAAAGTCAACATCCACCTCCGTGGCATACTCCTTGAGTTCCAATAGGACTTGATCAATGTTCTTTTCTGACACAAGCTTGATAATGATCTCCAACTTCTCCATCTTGACGTAAATGGGATCATTGTACTTACAAAAGAAGACCTTAATCTCATTCTCAAGGATGCTGGGGCGCTTCTGCACAATCAAGTTGATGTTGCGTAGTGCCACATACTTGAATTTCCGGCTCAGAGTTGAGCAATGTTACCAATGGGGGAGCAAGCTTCCTAGTTAATGCGCGGATATTCTCGGCATTGGCCCCGCCACCCGCAGCCATAACGTCCATGTAGCTCAAGATCACCTTCACAGCACTCATCACCACAGGCACTGTTAGGCATGCTGCAAACGGGGAGTGACACGTTCAATAATCCCTTCTGCCTCACGTGCATCCCCAGGGACGTACTTGGCAAGAGAATCAAGAATGAAGACCTGCCCCCACTCGGTACACTCATTCAACGCAGCTAGTAGCTTTTGCAACACGGAGGCACTAATCTTCATGACATCACGTCCAGACGTTTCGGCAATTTCGGACTAAGGCAGCTACTCCAGTTAGCCACAACACTGGGATTAGAATCCGAGATCAAATCATGTAGCGTCTCAATAAATCCCCTCTCCTGCACCAACTCGGGGGCAATATCATACAACTTGGCCACACAAACGGCAGCTGTCTTCCTCACATACGGATCATCATCCCGAAGTGCCCTCCCTAGCGGCTCACAAAGATACTCCGTGATCCTATCCACGCGAATACACCCCATAGTCCTAACCGCCAAAGCCCGAATAAGCGGATTGCGATCATTGGCATCCTTTACAAACGTATTTACCGCCAACAACGTCAACTCTGGCTGACTCTTGGCATAATTAATCAAGTACAAATACACCAATTTCTTCAACTCAATATTTCCAGTCTGAGCGCAATTCAATACATCGGTAAAGAGACCTGAGACGTCTTTCCCCACCGTCATGGACGCGATGACTTTTTTTACAGCGTCGACTTTTGTGGTGCGGTCTGTGGAGTGGAGTTCGGTGCGGAGTTCGTGGAGTTCACCCTTTTTTTGAGTGGTGAAGAAGCGGGAGTCGCTCCCTCCTTGGTCTTTGGGGGCCATGGTGGAGTTTGCTTGAGTTGGTTGTGCCTAGATATGATAATATTATGTTCAATGAGAAGAGATGTGGGCTCATCTCATTGTTGTTATCTTTGGATTTTTGTAGGTCGGCGATCTACCTGTATACTTACCTTATCTACAGTACGATACATAGGAGTATTAATATGTTACATATTTCAATTTGGTAACGAGATCACTTCGAGAAAACGAGACGGATCTTGCGTTGCTTTGGGAAAACCTTATATGGAGGTGGTTTTTGTATTGGGACTCCTCAATCTCTGGGACCCACACAAACCAACAATCTGGACACACACCACGCCGTAGGCATAGCGCCACACCAATTTCGCCACTAGTTAAAAAAAAATTTCCTACCATCCCCCTTTTCGGGGGTCACATAGATAATCTTACTAGATATTACGTGTTTAGGTTTTATCCCCCCTAAGTGCCCCCTTTTTCTCACAGCTAACCGATCCGATTCCACCATGAACATGCCACCCGCTAGCTCAATACGACGTCCCATACAACATCCAATCCATGACATCGATCGAAATTGATACCCAAAACAGGTGCCGGATGCCATGCTCTATTAATGCCTAAATTTTCAGCGCTTCGTATAATCTCGATATCAACCAATTATTCGTTATTTTGTTTGTACTTTCCTCGTGGCCTCTTCGTATCTCTAGTTTTTGCCATGATATCTTCATTGTTCTGACTCGCTCTCTTCTTCCCAACGGCTTCTGCATGTTTATCTGCGTCTTTGACAAACCTTTGCTTCAAGTAACGAGCATGCAATCTTTGCACCAAATTTATGTCTCAGATGCCTCATTATAGTGTTCCATTGTTCATCGATCAAATTAGCCTCAGTGTAGAGAGCAGCACTCTCTGTCTCATCTAACACACCACATACTGCGACACCTGCCGCATTTGCAGCATCAATGAACTCATTCTCGTGGTGTTTTGCAAGGAAGTCTGCCAATCTCGTTGCGCCTACTTTTGCATCCTCCTTGTGAAGACAACGTACCACATCCTTGAGGTACGGATTCTTTCGGTGGAAACTCATGAATGCCTCCTCCGACTTGTGCGAACGAATGGTAACTGCGGTTGTAGTAGTATTCTGTTGCAGTTGGAAATAATCAATTACATTCTTTTCTTCCGTGTGTTGCTGTTGCTTTGCCACCATTTCCCCCAAGATACGCTTGAAATAATCGTTGCTTGCGTTGTCCGACAAATCAAGATCTGCCAACCCATATTTTTCTAGAAGTGGAAACTTTGTGTTGCCCACCGAAGGCCGTTCTGTTGCATGTGGATTGGCAGCTTCGCTGTCAGCGCATTTGTTGCTGTTGAAATTGTCGCCGACATTATCATTGTTGTCTTTTTCGCAGGTGTCGTCACAGACCCAGTCATCTTCCTCGGGGTAGTTTTGTTCCTCATACCAAACACGCAATTCTGCATTTACTCTCCGACCGATCACTTCCATCCCTGGGCAACGAGGCGGATACAGCTTTCCGTCATTCGCCTGTTTTAATACACTGGGGTAACATTTTTCCCACTTATCTGTTTTTCGTCCTAGACGAATGTACCACCGCGTACTTGATTTCAATGGTGCGGCGGAGACGACCTCTGCATCAATCGTGTGTTCCTCAAAAAATGCTTTCCATTTATCAGCGCCTGCACAGATGACTTTATCAGCTGCATTTACTTTCACCAACTTACATTGTTCTAATACCCATATCCAGAGGTCATCGTCTATTCCAGCGAATTTTTGTAATGATAATTTGTTCAATTGTAAAATATTTCCCAACTTGTCGGCGTCCATGATTTGACGTACTTCCGGTGGAGGGTTGTCCTCATCACGATCCCAGATGCGGTACCAATGGGAAATCATTGAGTACTTGCATATATACAATAGCATACCCGCTAATAATAATTCGGGTTTTTCTCGTGGACAATCTTTGACGTTGATTGTCTCCATTGCGCTCGTTGTGTTGAAAAAAGATGGCGAGGTGTGCAGGGTAGTTGTGTTTATGACCGTACTGTGCTGTCTTGACTGTTCAATGCGTCGTTGCGAAAATTTAACAGTAAGTTGAATATATGGTATAGATTGGATTCGTAAGTTTTCGCAACGGTCTACCGAATGATGCCGTTGTTATTGGTGGTTATGATGGTAACTTCCTCGATGCTATTGCAGCGCAAATTAAAAAAAAGTCGTGGTGCTGCTTGTTATTTTTGTACGTAAGACGGTATGTTATGTGACTGTACATTAGTTTACAAGTAAAAAAATTTAACACGGGATGCGCGATGTGAAATCGGTGTGATAGGGCTGGACTCGGGAGGGTCTATTAGGGTGTTATTATGGTGTAGTAATTGTTTTTCATGATGCCAAAGGCGTAGGGCTGGATTTTACAGGGAGGGTTGGGTTACCTACTTATAGGATTGGTTTTCGGCAGCCAAAAAAAAATTAGGGTTAACCCTAACAAAAAGCAAAAAAAAATCTGAGACAAATCACCTAATAAAATTTCCCAGGAGGGTTCACATCCACGGAGTCCCAATACAAAAACCACCTCCATAAAATTTGCCAAAAAGGTCGAGTAGCACGATCGAACAGTACCTAGGTACCCCCCTAACTTTGCTTGTACCCCCCTCCAAATCGCAGCTTAGTGGAAAGTTTTATACCCCCCTCACCGACAGTGTTGTGGATGTCGTGGTGATGTTTTAGTGTACCCCCCCTCGACCCTCGAACTCAGCATAGCCAAAATTTCTGTACCTCCCGGGGGTAGGTACTGTTCGTGATACTACTGGCTTTATTTAAGGTTATTTTTTCTGTGCTACGGTAAAATACGTATCACTGGTATTGCTTGTAAAAGTATATTTGCTTACGTCGCGATCGCAGAAGAAAGAAGGAGGCGTCGTATCGTAAGTAGAACCATACAAATTCCTCAGGGCCCACCAGACGTACCTATTTTCTGTTATCCCACATACAATAACACTCTATGGTAGAGAGAACTAAAACACAACTGTGAACCGAGCAATCCAAAGGTCGCCCTACTCGTGCATTGCATTGCAGTACAACATCAACATAGCATGTACCAAAACAATAGCGACGAATTAGCCACTATGACTACAACTCAAGTCAAGGATTGGTTTTTCAAACAAAAACAAAGTCACAGTCTTCCATTTAAGTAATGAAATGAAGCAGAACCAGAACTAGTGGTTTATTGGACCAAGGAGTTACACATGTCGAGCACCTGAAACTTTTGTGCCGGACGATATCGAACAAGTCGACGGAGCAAAATCGTTGAAGTCTCTCTATAATGTTCCAGAGAATGATGCAGAATGTGAGTTTCCTGAAGATGACATATGGAAATTGTCATTGGCATCGGCATCGAATAAGAGATCCAGATTACACACTCATATGTATGATTATGATATCATTTCAAAATTTACTCAGTTCTTACTTCTTTCAACTGTTTTCATTTTCTTTACAAGTAGCTAGCGGGTACATGTGATATGTTCATACATTCATGCTTTAGGTAGCGAGACTCGAGAGGACTTTCTCTTGCTCTTGCCGCTTGCTTTTTTACTAGAGCGGCCAGTGCCACTGCCACCACGCCCACTGCCAATTTTGAACTTGAAGCCAATTTCATCAAGTTTGCGAAACCTTGTCAAAAATTGCTCAGCATGGTCTTCACTCAGTTTTCCTAAGTGGAAGTCCTTGTGTTTCTTGCGTTGCGATGTCACCCATCGTCCTAATGACTTGTAAACTCCGTCTGAATTGACAGGTACATCACAATTCCCATGGATTGATTTATATCGGAGTAACTCGGCAAAGCGATTGTCCCATTCTTGGGTGTTGCGACAAGAGATGAATACACCCGATGCAGAGCTCTTCGTGACCTTCTTGGGAGAAGCTTGAAGACCAATGTTTGTTAAAAGTTTCATTTTCTCGTCAACATCAACTCCAGAACTGGGAAGAGCTGCTTTTGCTTCACCCTGTGCCTGCGCATCTAGGTATTGACGCATGAAGAAACGTTGGCGAGAGACCCATCGTCCAAGAGATAGGTTTGCGGGGAATCTCTGGGGTACGTTGCAGTGACCATTCACTCTTGTGTATGCTGTGTAGTGGATCAATTTGAAGCAACAACGTCTATGCTGTAAGCAAAAAATGAAAACACGACAAACTCAACAGGCAGACATCAAACCAAACACTCACCACGCAGTTCGTCAAACTTGTCCCTCCAGGCGCGGACACTTATTTTGTCCGTCTCCCTTTTCTTGCTTGATTGATGTGGCACCGTCATTTCATTTTCGCTGCTTGTGCTAGAGTCGAAGATGTAAGCTTCGATCAAAGGGTCATCCATTAGATCCATGGATGCAGCGTCAGCCACATCCAACATATCAATGGTCATTGTTTTACCATCATCTAGTTTCAAGCTCTCAGGTGTAACGAGATTTGTGCTTGATTCTTTCACTGCGGGTATTGCAGATTCCGGCGTAGAGTATCGTGATGGGTCCAAAATAGAAGAAATGCCCATCTGATCTCCATCAAGATCAAGATCAAGAAAGGAGCAAGTCGCTTTCATAGGGTTTGTTGGCTTGTCGAAGATAAATGCTGACGGATTAAGAGTGGCAGAATCAAGGATGTCTTCTTCGAACACAGGGTAATTTCTGTTTAGGAGTTGCCCGCTGTTGATAACAGTCGAGCTGTCTTCAGCTTCAAGGGATACAGAAGGAAGTAGAGAGGGCTGTTTCGCCTCTTCATAATTGGTAAAGTTGTCAGAAGAGCTTCCAGATACAAAAGAGGCAAAGCTTGGGCAATTCGAGAATGTCACAACTGGATCTTGATCAGCATCGTTAGTGAACCATCTAAACATACCGCCAGAACCAGAAAGATCGCCTTGCTTGGTATTCGCTTCAAAGTCGGCATCGCTATTCATTGATGGGCTAAGCTCAAGTTGTGAAGTAGCCATGCCAGCAGCAGTAGTAGTAGCAGCAGCAGCTTCAAATCTTTTCAACTTGAGCTTGAGGGCAGGAGGCCCTTGCTTGTCGACATCGATGCATCCAGAGCGTTCCCTCTTATGAAGGACGGAGACGATGGGGCGTTGCCTTGAAGTATGCAATCTACGCAACTGCATATCTTTGGCGTTTACACCAACATGTCCATGTGTTGACGGCTCTTGATGTTTCATCATAGTATCGATTGGGAGTGGTAGTGCTCGAGAAGGTTGACGAAGACGATAACGATAGCTGGGAGATTGTTTGTGCTTAATCTGTGACATGGCGATGCAATGCAATAACTGAAAGTGAAAGTGATGTATTAGCTTCAGTCCGGAAGAAGGATAATTGTAAATCCAATTATGACTCGCATTCAATAACACCAATAACGCGTGTTGGATTGTCTTGATAGTCGACGAAAATGATGTTTGAAAGATATGCTCAGCTAGCAGCCTGCTGACAGCAGATTTGCTCTGCAGCGTGCTGACAGGCCCAAAATCCAAAATATCTTCTGCATGTTCGCATAGATAAATAAGTGATTAGTTTAGGATGGTATTCAGGAGCTGTTACTGGGCAAGCTGGATCTGAACTTGCCCATTTTAGGTAATAAGAGGAGTGCAGTCTAGGTATCTCTAGTTCAGTGGCAAGTCCGCACTCCTCTTCGCATGACTTCACATATGCATATGATACAGCTGTCTTCACGAGATTGCGGACTAACATTCAAGGTTCTAATTCCTACGTAGGTTTGGTACAAATGACGTAATGAGTCTTATGAAAATCACTTGGGCCGATTTCCCTCAACTCATCTCTCATCGAGCACCTCTCCACACAAAATGATGCCAACCATGGCCAAATTCCGGCGCCTACCACACATACCACATTGACATCTGTCATATCCCTATGCACTAATTGAGTTCTAATATATGTTTAGATGTGATTGAACCTTTAGGGATATCCTGGAACATAAAATGTGAGCGAAGGAGATAAAAATTCTGAAGCACACGTCAGCATCACCTCCAGCGACAACCACATAACAACATCAATGGAGTATGGCGAGTCTTCGTACATATATGGTGCTATCAGCTCGTTAGACGACGTCCTATTACTATAGAGAGTCATTATTTCGTGATCTCTGCCTTGATCAGCAGGATTTGACGGCAGAAATATGAGTAAGATAGCCAGTCAAAATATTCATCTCCGTCGCGATATAGTCTCATAGTACTGAAGAATCAACGCCCCAACACTGCTTACACCGCAGATCAAGTTGGACACTTCATCAGCCGATAACAGTATAACATTATCGTGCTTGTGCAGCCGACAACACAATTACCAATCTTCAGAAGTCTTGAGTGTAGCCTCTTTGTTGGTATGACAGTCAATGACGATTATTGTTGGAGGAGGCATTCTCGGATAGAGGCAGATCTATGTACCAATACATTGTGGAAGTCTGTGATAAATAAAATCCCAACAAGAGTAATACGACTAGCGGTCAATTGATGTTTTGATCAGCATACAGGAATTTAGCAATAGAGATGACTCTCCGCTCGCGAATTGGAATCAAGTCCAGATGTTATGCTTCAATTTAATAATATCATTCATTGCCGACGGCATTGATATTACTGCAGACCATCCTGATTCCTTTATGAAAGATACACGAGGCTCTACGAAATCAGACTTATCATTAGGCGATCAATGTGGGCGACTTGCAACAATTCACGGCATGTGAGCAAGACTTGGAGTGGCCGAAGCAACCAGCAAACATGCGCTCAAAGAGAAGTGGACTGTGAAACTGTTTAGAAATGATATGCCGATAAGGCATAATGAAGAGTAATGCAATGGTAATGTGATATTTAAACTGAGTGATAGCAACAGCTTGGAGAAACTCATTACATTTTCATTTCGATCCATGTATACAACATATTATCTTCAAACAGCATGCGAAACAGCATGCGATGAGTAGTATCATTCATACGTTCTGAAATAATAACGTCACAAGGCCGCCAAATTCATAGATGTCTATACCTTGTCGCGTGTTGGTTTCTTCATTTGCATTCGTCAGTTTGGTGCTGCTGTAGTACTTCTGTCTTTTGAGTCATTCATGTAACAGTTGATGCCTACAATTCATTGGGTTTGTACTTGCAATAGATTCTGGCGACACAAAAATACTTCCATCAACTTGCCAAGATATATAATTGCATTGCTTGTCGATCAAATCACACCCATGGATTGTTGTTTGATGGGTGCTGGGTTTGTTATTGTTCGTCTTTTGAATCAGAGTTGTTGTGTCTCGTCATAACATCACTACACATTCATCATCATGAAGTAACCTCATAAAGCTTACAAAATAGAACCAAGCAATCAAGATCATATTCATTATTGGCGGTAGCGTAGCGAACGAAATCATTTTTCATTCATCCCATGATCGATTTGCTGCGGCGGTGCTATATTCCAGAAGAGGTAAACACTTATACTCAAAAATTGCATTTATCATCGACAACGCAACTTGTGTGAAATAATTTTTGTTGCATCCTCAAGGCCGGCGTTTTATACTCCTCGATTACATATATACTCATATTTCATATCACTAAGTCAGGCATGATCTCACTGCATTATTGTGTTCTTTATGGCCTAAAATAAGTCTTCGAAGGGTGGCGATGGAATGAGACGTACACGATTTTTGGGACTTGACGGTGGCAAGAGTTTCTCAGCAGTGGTTGGGTAAAAGACTCTGATATGTACTGAATATGAAGCCGATAGTATTTCTATTGTTGCCAAAGGATGAATTTGTTGTTTTGTATTTCTGTTGCGAGCTGCTGCTACCGGACTGATGTGAGTGTAATGTCACTATCATGGTGAAGATGTTGTGTTTTTGATGGGAGATGGGAGGTGAGTCGAGTCAATGGTATGTTTTTACAGTAGGAATTAAATTCTACGGGGATCCGCGATGAGCTGAAGACAGCTGTATCTATTTCTGGTCGGTTGGAAGTTTGAGATTTTCGAAGCCGCATCAACAAAAATAATGGACACAGCGAGAGGATACGGGATGTGTTTTTGTTGCATGTGCACATTTTGTCCCGATGGCCATTACTTATGCTTAGAGGGGATTGGTAGTTGTGTGTGTCTTACAGGTTTACTTGGTAGTATAGAATGTATCCTCCTAGAATGTACAACAAGAAACGGCTTTCTACATAGGAATTCATAATCAATTTTTCTGCCGCAATCTTAAACTGTCTCCTTCCCTCGCGAAGTGCAATCACGTGCAAGCAAGCTTTAACTCTTTTGGCACCCATATTTCTTCTTTCCATGAAAAATCATAAATATTATGATTTTTTCGGTGTTACTTTCAAGTACGTCTGGTATGAATAGATATTTTGTCTTCCAAACCACAAGCGCCTGTAAAACAATGAGGTAGAAGATTTTGTCATGACAGTTCGGAGTACCAATGCGGACAATAAATGGGTTTCTCGTAAGTATTGTACTTAGGTTAGTACTTACTTATACTGTTCATTTGAGAATTTGCCCTGGGCGGGTAGCACGTTGTGTCAGGACCCTGCTTGCAATTCTGCTGACAGAGAGGCTATGTACTTAGGTACTTATCTATCACATACAATTTCTGCTACATATATCTATCTACTAGCAGCGCAAGCGCGGCTAGCGCGTCCCGCGTCAGTACGCACAACAAATGTTACACTCTCAAGTCACTTCTTGTATTCCCTTGCAACATGCTTACCACTCGCTCCTGCCAAAGAAGAAGCTGCACCTCAAGAAGCCACTTCTCATGAATGCTTATGTTGCTTGTCCCGCGTCAGTACGCACAACAAATGTTACACTCTCAAGTCACTTCTTGTATTCCCTTGCAACATGCTTACCACTCGCTCCTGCCAAAGAAGAAGCTGCACCTCAAGAAGCCACTTCTCATGAATGCTTATGTTGCTTGTACCCACCGTCCAATCTATTCTTGCTCCTACCCTGAACTCGTTGCCGCTGCAAGAAAAGCGCTTCTACTGGGCACCTGCATCCACTACTTCACAATCGTCGCGTCAGAATGTAATATTTAGTTACACATGTAACATGGTATTATAATTATTCTCTGCTGTACAGTAGTATGAGAATTGCCTCATTCTAATTTACTTATCTGCCTTTCGTTTGCGTGCAGCTCTTGTGGTTTGGCTGTTCATGTTCTCACATGCTTACCACTCGCTCCTGCCAAAGAAGAAGCTGCACCTCAAGAAGCCACTTCTCATGAATGCTTATGTTGCTTGTACCCACCGTCCAATCTATTCTTGCTCCTACCCTGAACTCGTTGCCGCTGCAAGAAAAGCGCTTCTACTGGGCACCTGCATCCACTACACTTCTAAAAGTACGATTGTGCACTGTGATATGTAATAATAATTATTTGTGACACTCCCAAACTCAACCCCCTGAATGTGACACTTTTACCAAACTCAATCAATCCGCTTCGTGTTACATACACCTCAAAATGTGACACTGGGACTGGCTGTCACATGCCTCGCCAATAGACTTTTAGGAACTAATTCCTACGTATTACTTTGTGTAAATTGAGAAGAAACAACCTCGCCGAAATTGGCGGATATGCTAATTTTGGCCAGCAATTTTTGGCTACCTCACTAACCAACGGACTAACGGACATGATATACACACAAGATCTATCTACATATTATATTTATCTATATCACATCCACAAAATTTCTGTTACATATATATATATCACATCCACAACATTTCGTTCACATGTGTGTGGGAAGGAGATACATGCACTTTTTTTAGCAGTATGTAAGGTACAATATGATACCAGTTGTACCTTCCTCTACTTAGAGAGAACTAAAACACAACTGTGAACCGAGCAATCCAAAATGGGCTACCAAACTACATTACACTACTCGTGCATTGTATTGCAGTACAACATCAACATACTTAGCATGTACCAAAACAATAGCGACGATTTAGCCACTATGACTACAACTCAAGTCAAGGATTGGTTTTTCAAACGAAAACAAAGTCACAGTCTTCCATTTAAGTAATGAAATGAAGCAGAACTAATGGTTTATTGGACCAAGGAGTTACACATCATGTCGAGCACCTAAAACTTTTGTGCCGGACGATATCGAACAAGTCGACGGAGCAAAATCGTTGAAGTCTCTCTATAATGTTCCAGAGAATGATGCAGAATGTGAGTTTCCGGAAGATGACATATGGAAATTGTCATTGGCATCGGCATCGAATAAGAGATCCAGATTACACACTCATATGTATGATTATGATATCATTTCAAAATTTACTCAGTTCTTACTTCTTTCAACTGTTTTCATTTTCTTTACAAGTAGCTAGCGGGTACATGTGATATGTTCATACATTCATGCTTTAGGTAGCGAGACTCGAGAGGACTTTCTCTTGCTCTTGCCGCTTGCTTTTTTACTAGAGCGGCCAGTGCCACTGCCACCACGCCCACTGCCAATTTTGAACTTGAAGCCAATTTCATCAAGTTTGCGAAACCTTGTCAAAAATTGCTCAGCATGGTCTTCACTCAGTTTTCCTAAGTGGAAGTCCTTGTGTTTCTTGCGTTGCGATGTCACCCATCGTCCTAATGACTTGTAAACTCCGTCTGACTTGACTGGTACATCACAATTCCCATGGATTGATTTATATCGGAGTAACTCGGCAAAGCGATTGTCCCATTCTTGGGTGTTGCGACAAGAGATGAATACACCCGATGCAGAGCTCTTCGTGACCTTCTTGGGAGAAGCTTGAAGACCAATGTTTGTTAAAAGTTTCATTTTCTCGTCAACATCAACTCCAGAACTGGGAAGAGCTGCTTTTGCTTCACCCTGTGCCTGCGCATCTAGGTATTGACGCATGAAGAAACGTTGGCGAGAGACCCATCGTCCAAGAGATAGGTTTGCGGGGAATCTCTGGGGTACGTTGCAGTGACCATTCACTCTTGTGTATGCTGTGTAGTGGATCAATTTGAAGCAACAACGTCTATGCTGTAAGCAAAAAATGAAAACACGACAAACTCAACAGGCAGACAACAAACCAAACACTCACCACGCAGTTCGTCAAACTTGTCCCTCCAGGCGCGGACACTTATTTTGTCCGTCTCCCTTTTCTTGCTTGATTGATGTGACACCGTCATTTCATTTTCGCTGCTTGTGCTAGAGTCGAAGATGTAAGCTTCGATCAAAGGGTCATCCATTAGATCCATGGATGCAGCGTCAGCCACATCCAACATATCAATGGTCATTGTTTTACCATCATCTAGTTTCAAGCTCTCAGGTGTAACGAGATTTGTGCTTGATTCTTTCACTGCGGGTATTGCAGATTCCGGCGTAGAGTATCGTGATGGGTCCAAAATAGAAGAAATGCCCATCTGATCTCCATCAAGATCAAGATCAAGAAAGGAGCAAGTCGCTTTCATAGGGTTTGTTGGCTTGTCGAAGATAAATGCTGACGGATTAAGAGTGGCAGAATCAAGGATGTCTTCTTCGAACACAGGGTAATTTCTGTTTAGGAGTTGCCCGCTGTTGATAACAGTCGAGCTGTCTTCAGCTTCAAGGGATACAGAAGGAAGTAGAGAGGGCTGTTTCGCCTCTTCATAATTGGTAAAGTTGTCAGAAGAGCTTCCAGATACAAAAGAGGCAAAGCTTGGGCAATTCGAGAATGTCACAACTGGATCTTGATCAGCATCGTTAGTGAACCATCTAAACATACCTCCAGAACCAGAAAGATCGCCTTGCTTGGTATTCGCTTCAAAGTCGGCATCGCTATTCATTGATGGGCTAAGCTCAAGTTGTGAAGTAGCCATGCCAGCAGCAGTAGTAGTAGCAGCAGCAGCTTCAAATCTTTTCAACTTGAGCTTGAGGGCAGGAGGCCCTTGCTTGTCGACATCGATGCATCCAGAGCGTTCCCTCTTATGAAGGACGGAGACGATGGGGCGTTGCCTTGAAGTATGCAATCTACGCAACTGCATATCTTTGGCGTTTACACCAACATGTCCATGTGTTGACGGCTCTTGATGTTTCATCATAGTATCGATTGGGAGTGGTAGTGCTCGAGAAGGTTGACGAAGACGATAACGATAGCTGGGAGATTGTTTGTGCTTAATCTGTGACATGGCGATGCAATGCAACTAAATGAAAGAGATGTATTAGCTTCAGTCCGGAAGAAGGATAATTGTAAATCCAATTATGACTCGCATTCAATAACACCAATAACGCGTGTTGGATTGTCTTGATAGTCGACGAAAATGATGTTTGAAAGAAATGCTCAGCTAGCAGCCTGCTGACAGCAGATTTGCTCTGCAGCGTGCTGACAGGCCCAAAATCCAAAATATCTTCTGCATGTTCGCATGACTTCACATATGCATATGATATCTATTTCTGGTCGGTTCGAAGTTTGAGATTTTCGAAAGAGGATACGGGATGTGTTTTTGTTGCATGTGCACATTTTGTCCCGATGGCCATTACTTATGCTTAGAGGGGATTGGTAGTTGTGTGTGTCTTACAGGTTTACTTGGTAGTATAGAATGTATCCTCCTAGAATGTACAACAAGAAACGGCTTTCTACATAGGAATTCATAATCAATTTTTCTGCCGCAATCTTAAACTGTCTCCTTCCCTCGCGAAGTGCAATCACGTGCAAGCAAGCTTTAACTCTTTTGGCACCCATATTTCTTCTTTCCATGAAAAATCATAAATATTATGATTTTTTCGGTGTTACTTTCAAGTACGTCTGGTATGAATAGATATTTTGTCTTCCAAACCACAAGCGCCTGTAAAACAATGAGGTAGAAGATTTTGTCATGACAGTTCGGAGTACCAATGCGGACAATAAATGGGTTTCTCGTAAGTATTGTACTTAGGTTAGTACTTACTTACTGTTCATTTGAGAATTTGCCCTGGGCGGGTAGCACGTTGTGTCAGGACCCTGCTTGCAATTCTGCTGACAGAGAGGCTATGTACTTAGGTACTTATCTATCACATACAATTTCTGCTACATATATCTATCTACTAGCAGCGCAAGCGCGGCTAGCGCGTCCCGCGTCAGTACGCACAACAAATGTTACACTCTCAAGTCACTTCTTGTATTCCCTTGCAACATGCTATGTAAGGTACAATATGTGATATACCAGTTGTACCTTCCTCTACTTAGAGAGAACTAAAACACAACTGTGAACCGAGCAATCCAAAATGGGCGACCAAACTACATTACACTACTCGTGCATTGTATTGCAGTACAACATCAACATACTTAGCATGTACCAAAACAATAGCGACGATTTAGCCATTATGACTACAACTCAAGTCAAGGATGGTTTTGAATAAGAAGTCACTCCATGAAGCGCCCCCGGAGGGACGGTTGGCACGCCAAAGTAGTTTTGTTGGTACGTGTAAAACAGAGAAGCGAGAGCAAACAGGAAAGATGGTCAAATGTAAGAGTTGATTAATTTGTCCAGTTGTCCAAGCATGACAAGCTTATTAGTTTATATAAGTATATTGATTATACTTTAGTGTTACAAGTTTTCATTATTTGATGTGATGTCATTGTACCAGTCAAGAAGAAAATCACAGCCACCTTGGTAAGTCCTCTCTTCTGCGTTAGGGTTTGGATCTACTGCAGCAATCCTCTCCTCTATTAGTGTTTTTGATGTTGCTGCTCTGACTCTAATATCTTCTAGGTATGCCTTCCGGGTTGCATAGTATGCCTATTGGGACTTCATGAGCACCTGCCTTGACAGCTCAGTAGCAGGAGGTTTGTTACCGATTGCAAGACAGCTCAAATCTTCCACCCTAGATGTGGCCACAAGCTCCAACCCAGGAGTGGACGTTGTTCCTGTATTGCCTGTTGGGTAGTGTACTGTTAGACACTCAAATTGCTTGCCAGGCCCTACAGTCATTCATGTATACAGGATGAAGAGTCACTCCCAAGACACGAGATGATTAGGAACACAATCCATCATGCATTATGAGATACTATCTATTCTATCAACGTAGATGACATCCTAAGCCCGAACGAGGTGATGATTAAGCTCTGAGAGAATACTAAACGACCTCGGGCAGGAAGAAGGACATGGCAAACTTACGAAGAACCTCTGAGACAAAACGATGCATGAGAAGAAGGAGAGAGAACTCAATCAATCAAGTTGACACAGGAAGATTCCAGGCTACCTTATATCCAGAAGGTTAGAGCTAGACACCAAACTAAAGCGGTGAGAGAGGTAAAGATACCAGCAACTCATGTGTACGACGATCAATTGGCTTGTAGCAATAAGACCGTTTTTACGATGTCGTCAAAGCATCTCACGACACTCGGGAATACAAAACCCCGATGCATCTGAGAAGTTACGTCGAAAGGTGTTTACGGGGAAACCGTTGTCGATCGATTGGATTTGGACACAATTATATCCAGATTGAGGATGTCGCCATCATGTCACAATACATGACCGCACACCTCGAAAGCTGTTTACGGAATTATACGTTACCTGGATAGGTATCCATATAGGAGACTTGCTATGTGACTACAATGCATGTCGAAGAAGCCAGTACAGATTGGAAGGATTTTTACGGGAGATAATTGAGGAAGACCCAACGGAAATATCAGTTCCATTGGGAGAGAAGGCAAGGATCAGAATCTTATCGTTCAATTAAGGAGAAGCAGAGTATGGTTGAATCTGTAAAATTTTGGAGCCGCGACCGAGATGGTAGCGATACGGGCGATCTGTTTATAATGCTGCGCCGTCAATGATTGTTTGGCACGATGTAAGATCCCAAAAAGCGACCGCTGAGGAGGGTGTAATCCAGACAGTTGGCACGACGTGTAATCAATAATAATCACAGTTCGGGCGAAGCCCTCACAAAATACACTTCTCGTAATGCTGCGCCGTCAATGATTGGTTGGCACAATGTAAGATCCCAAAAAGCGACCGCTGAGGAGGGTGTAATCCAGACAGTTGGCACGACGTGTAATCAATAATAATCACTGTTCGGGCGAAGCCCTCACAAAATACACTTCTCGTAATGCTGCGCCGTCTATGATTGGTTGGCACAATGTAAGATCCCAAAAAGCGACTGCTGAGGAGGGTGTAATCCAGACAGTTGGCACGACGTGTAATCAATGATAATCACTGTTCGGGCGAAGCCCTCACAAAATACACTTCTCGTAATGCTGCGCCGTCTATGATTGGTTGGCACGATGTAAGATCCCAAAAAGCGACTGCTGAGGAGGGTGTAATCCAGACAGTTGGCACGACGTGTAATCAATAATAATCACTGTTCGGGCGAAGCCCTCACAAAATACACTTCTCGTAATGCTGCGCCGTCTATGATTGGTTGGCACAATGTAAGATCCCAAAAAGCGACTGCTGAGGAGGGTGTAATCCAGACAGTTGGCACGACGTGTAATCAATGATAATCACTGTTCGGGCGAAGCCCTCACAAAATACACTTCTCGTAATGCTGCGCCGTCTATGATTGGTTGGCACGATGTAAGATCCCAAAAAGCGACTGCTGAGGAGGGTGTAATCCAGACAGTTGGCACGACGTGTAATCAATGATAATCACTGTTCGGGCGAAGCCCTCACAAAATACACTTCTCGTAATGCCGCGCCGTCAATGATTGGTTGGCACGATGGAAGATCCCAAAAAGGACCGCATGCGCAGGCCGCAGGAGGGTGTACGATAATCTACGATAATCCAGACAGTTGGCATGACGGGTACACGCTGATTCACAGCGCGATTTTAAGTGAAAGTGGTGGTACGGTAAAAATGGATGGTAATATTTCTTATCTACATACCTACATACAAAATCAACCATTTTTATCAACACCCACCGCACAAAAAAACCACCTCCATGGTCGATTATTCGGCGTACCCTAGTACCTTAGGAAGTGGTTATCATCACGGAACTAACGGCCTTGTTGTCTTCATAAACATCATAGCAATCGATTTAGGCCATTAGTTCCGTGATCATAAGCAATATTGAGAGAGCTAGAGCGCATTTTCAGCACACAGGTGACGACGCCGAATTCCTGCACCATGTCGGTCCTTGAAAGGGTGTTCGAGGATGTCTACAGCAATGACACTTGGCTGATCGATACAATATATTTATTTGAATGTATCGACCAAGTATCATTGCCACAGCCACCCCCCAAGTCTCTCAAAGCACTGCCTTGCGGTCAAAAATCGACGTATCATCACAACATTTGACCCCCTATCCGAACGGCCTCTCGTCGGAATTATTAATGTTCTGACCAAATAATCTTGTTATTACATATTAATAGAAGCGATTTAATCTATCAAACTTAATTAGGGACTTGGTATTAGCTGAGATATAGGCGACGGCGTCTACGCTGTCGGATGCCATGGCTGGTCATGATGGCTTTTTGATGTACAGTAGCTTGTGTAAGGGTACGGTAGCTAACTTAAGGTAAGAAATAATGCACATAGAAGCTAGCATAAAATCGCGATTTACTAGCGCGGTGAATCAGCGTGGGTATGAAGTTCTTCGCCTCCGACAACGACAGCAGCAACGACGTTGGGGTTAGCCACTTATCATAGGGATACTGTACGTTTGCCCTCAAATCCTACCTTTGGCTTCAATTACGGGAGTTAGTGGACAAGTGAGGTATCAATGAGCTTCTACGGACAAAATAAATAACATTGACGCTTTGAAATAGGGTCAACATCCTATATAGTAGTTACTGTGTTATGGCTAGTCGTAGGGAGCCCATTTTCACCATGGTTGTGTCGTTTTAGATGCCATAATCGGAGGTGAGTCAGGGCAAAAGACTTAGTTTTACATAAAATACGTAGGAATTAGTATTGTAGTGCCAGTTATTGTCACACAGACAGACTAAACTGATCTGTGACGTGTCAAGGGTAAAAACTTAAAGTTAGACATTGGCAACCACTTTAAAGGTACTGGAGCGTAAAAATAGTAATTTTGGGCTCCATAGCGCGATTCTACCAACTACGACGGTATGCGCTAAAAAAAGAATTGTCGTAAAATTCGTTCTGGAAGTCACAAAAAGGGGTTGCCAAAATTTTATGTAGGATTTGAAAGCAAACGTACAGTAGCGCAGGCTCATCTTTAGCGGGGAGATAGCCGAAAAACAAAGGGGAACTGCGAAATTATCCAAACGTATATCGATAAATATATACTAATAATAAAAGATCACCCTCATTGACTTTAGCAGATAAAGTTGATTTAATAGCCGTGCTTCATTAGTAAAACCTTCTATTTATTATGATGGTTTAATCTTATTTGTATTAGTTGCAACTGAATAATATTATAATCGAGTTGCTGTACGCTCGATGCCTTCACATCATACTCATCAGCGAGTCTCCTACTCGGTCTATTAGATTTGCCACGATCACATCCAGCGGTCGCCGGTGTATCCGCAGCTGATGTGGTCCGGAGATGCTCACCGAGCCAACAACCTCCTCCCGCTGCAGAAGGATTAATATAATGATTTCTATGATGCGGGGCCGCACAACAACAGTTTTTGTGCAGTTCCCCTTCGTTTTTCGGCTATCTCCCCGCCCCGCCATAGCGAGGAAGAAGACGAGCCTGCGCTATCCCTATGATAAGTGGCTAACCCCCCCAACGTCGTTGCTGCCGTCGTTGTTAATCATATCCCAGGTAAATTTGTTGGAGACTAGCTGATAGCAATCTCCGGTTTCCAGGAAACTTTCCGGTAAACACGACACCGATCGAGGACTCCTCGCCAATTTCATCCAAGTGCATAAACAACAAACCGACAAGGTCACTTTATCGTTTAATCATGTACTAGAAGATCATTACCAAGTAGTAGTAGTGTTTTAGCATACATGATTAAACGTATGAGTCCACAACAACAAAAATGAACTCGAAAGAGTACATAGATTTGCTGCAATGGCAGTTGAAAATGAAAACGGGGAAAGTGCAGCTCATGCAGCTCATTCTGGAGCTGACGATGGAGGCCGTGCAACAAAAGAACGCAGCACGAGTGCAGACCCTGGCAGATATAGCCTCTGAACTCATGAAGATACCGGATGATATCCACGAACTCATGAGGAATGGTGAAAATTTAAGGGGTGGCGGAAAGCACAAACACAACAATTGCGAGCTGACGGCACAGCACAGTAAAGCAAGGTGCCCTGAAGAAGAGGAGAATGACGGCTGGATTCGTTTGGGAAAATGGCAGGCAGGAAGGTGGTCGGAGAGACACACAATCGTTAACAGTTTAGAGAAGAACAAGATGACATCTGAGAACCAACTACTCCAAAACAACTATTACACTCTGCTTGAATTGGCCGATAGTCATTATGCAACAGCAGCCCTTGACACAGGGGCAACAGCATCCGCAAGTCATCCTATGGCACCAACAATTGACACCGGACGAGAATCGTCCAAACTTTTCCAATCAGCATTAGGAAGAATACAACCCGCAACAAAAGAAGTCAAATTTGACATTCCGCTTCGAGGCACAGCAACAACAGCGCATGAACTTCCAGGGGTAACGAACAATCTCGTAAGTGTCGGCAAGATTGCAGATGAAGATTACACAACTATTTTCACGAAGGAAGGGGTAGATATCTACGATAACCGGACAACCAAGATCACAATTAGCAAAGAGGCCGTCTTGAAAGGCTACAGATGCCGAGACACAGGGTTGTGGCGCATACCACTCCGGGAGACGGTGACGAATGAAAACACCCAAACCCTGCTTGTCCAATGTCCCAAAACAACTGAAGCAATACACAACGTGTATGAACTCCCGTCGACAGAACAAACCATTAAGTATCTCCATGCAGCAGCAGGTTTTCCCACAAAGAAGACTTGGATCGAAGCGATCAATCGGAATGCATATGCATCTTGGCCGGGACTCACGGCAACAGCAGTACGAAAATACTTCCCAGAAAGCGACGAAACAATGAAAGGGCATAGCAAAGGGCAGAGACAAGGCATCAGGTCAACGCAGACAGCATCGGCAGTCGAAGCCGAACAGGAGAATACGTCAGCATCGACGGAGCCGGAGACAACTGAAGCACTTCTATATGTAGGTGTCTATTCCATGCAGGAAATGCGTGAACAAGCGATGTTCACAGATCAGACGGGTAAACTTCCTGTCATGTCAGTAAGAGGAAATGAATACATCATGGTATGTTACGAATCGAAGAGCAATGCTATTCTAATGGAACCAATGAAATCTAGAAAAGAAGGAGATATGATCAAGGCCTACAGAGCAATCATGACGCGAATCAAAGCAGCAGGCATCCACCCAAAATTGCAAATACTAGACAATGAAGCATCAGCGAAATACAAAGAGGAAATAGTCAGACAAGTTGGAGCGTACGAACTTGTACCCAGTAATCAACATCGACGTAATATTGCCGAGCGAGCAATTCAAACAGCGAAAGCACACATCATTTCGGGCTTCAGCGGACTACCGGCGAATTTTCCAATGCAACTGTGGTGCTACATGATACCACAAATGGAACTCACCCTCAACATGCTTCGGCGTTCCAACATCACACCAAATGTATCAGCATCGGAACACCTCTATGGCCCCCACAATTACAATCGACAACCACTTGCACCGCTTGGGTGTGAGGTACAAGTCTATGAGCCACCACTGCAACGAAAATCGTGGGCTCCCAGAACCGTAAAAGGATGGTATGTAGGCACGTCAAAAGAACACTACAGGGCGTACAAAGTGTGGGTGGAGAAAACCAAGTCAACGCGAATTAGTGAGACAGTATTTTTCAAGCACAAATATCTCACAAATCCAACTGTATCACCACAAGATTGGGTGGTAAAAGCGGCAAACAACCTCAGCAGAGCATTGGCGAACAAGGGACCAGTACAAAGTACAGATATGACCGAACTTAAACGACTTGTCGAAATCTTCGAGCAGCAAGCGGCGAATATAGCAGCAGCAGAATCAAGTCAAGGCAATCAAGACGGTGTAGCATCTCCAAGGGTGCCCACAACAGCGGCGGCAGCAGCTCCTAGGGTGCAAACAACACAAGTGCAGACAGCACTTCCAAGGGTGTCGGACCCAGCAGCAGCACTACCTGTGACATTCACCAATTACGTCACACAAGAAGAAGAAGAAGAGCCGAGCAGCGAAACAAGAGCAACTCTGCTCATGTTACAAGCAATGGAAGTCAGTACGATCCAGCCTCAAGCAGGAACTTTGGCAGCGCGGAAGTATCCACTACAATTACTTTGTGAAATGGCGAATGCAGTATTAGATACGGACACAGGCGAACTAATGGAATACAGGCATCTCATGAAGAAACCGAAGTACAAAACCACGTGGGGAAACGCATTCGGAAATGAAGTCGGCCGATTGGCCCAAGGAATGCCAGGCAGGGTAAAAGGGACGGATACAATTGTCTTTATCCCGCAGAGCAATATTCCCCAAGATAGATGGAAGGATGTCACTTATGCAAGAATTTGTTGCAACTACCGACCAGAAAAGGCCGATCCAAATCGTGTACGTATAACCATAGGGGGTGATCGTATCAATTATCCAGGAGACTGCGGCACGCCAACAGCCGATCTAACAACAGTCAAACTCCTCTTTAACAGCATCATCTCCACACCAGGTGCAAAATTCATGTCCATCGACATCAAGGATTTCTACTTGAACACACCGTTACCAAGAAAGGAATACATTCGAATGAAGTTAGACACGTTCCCAGAGGACGTCATCGCACAGTACAACCTCAAACAACTGGCACACAACGGGCATGTCTATGCCGAATGCAATCGAGGAATCTACGGCCTACCACACGCAGGAATATTGGCGCAGCGTCTCCTGGAAGAACGACTTGAACAGCACGGGTACAAACAGAGCAAAATTACGCCAGGCTTTTGGCGCCATGAAACACGCCCGATTGCATTTACGCTCGTCGTAGATGATTTTGGAGTGAGATATGTAGGAAAAGAACATGCGGACCATCTTTTATCAGTGATACAGCAACATTACAAATGCACAGCGGACTGGAGTGGAAACAGGTATTTAGGCATGACGCTCGAATGGGACTATGACAAACGTGAGGTACACCTCTCGATGCCGGGCTACGTAAAAGAAGCGCTAGTGCGATTCAACCACCCACCACCGAAGAAACCACAACATCAACCACATCCGCATACACCAATAGTCTATGGTGCAAAACAACAATTGGCAAAAGGTCCAGACACGGCGCCACCACTTGACAAGACAGGTCAGAAATTCATCCAAGAGGTTACTGGAGTATTCAATTACTACGCGCGGGCAGTAGATGCAACAATGTTACCAGCACTCAGTGCAATTGCGTCCGAACAGGCCAACCCAACAGAAACGACATTAGCAAAAACAAAGCAATTCCTAGACTATGCAGCAACACATCCGAATGCAGTTCTAACTTATCGAAGCAGCGGCATGCACCTGGCAATACACAGTGATGCATCATACTTGTCGGAGCGACAAGCCAGAAGCAGAGCAGGGGGGCACTACTTCCTATCAGAACAAGTTGAAGATCCAAAATTGAATGGAGCAATATTGAACATATCACAAATCATTAAAAATGTCATGTCATCGTCAGCGGAAGCAGAAACAGGAGCTCTATATCTCAACGCAACAAATGCTATTCCAATCCGTCAAATCTTGAATGAAATGGGCCACAAGCAAGGCAGAACACCAATACAAACAGACAATTCCACGGCGGGCGGCTATGTCAACAAAACAATCCAACCTAAGCAATCCAAGCAGTGGGACATGCGTCACCACTGGCTACGGGATCGAGAATGTCAAGGACAATTCAACATTTATTGGAGACCAGGAAAATCGAATCATGGAGACTACTGGACTAAACATCACCCAGCAAAGCATCACCAAATAATGCGACAAAAATATCTAAATGTGAAAAAAGAAATCGAAATCTTACAGATGATGAAGGAAGTCCTTCAGGCAACCACGACCAACTGATCGGTTCACCGCAAGGGTGTGTTGGAGACTAGCTGATAGCAATCTCCGGTTTCCAGGAAACTTTCCGGTAAACACGACACCGATCGAGGACTCCTCGCCAATTTCATCCAAGTGCATAAACAACAAACCGACAAGGTCACTTTATCGTTTAATCATGTACTAGAAGATCATTACCAAGTAGTAGTAGTGTTTTAGCAAAATTTAACCAGCAATTTTATTGCTGGTAAGAAAATGGCGGTAAAGCGGTCTGTCCCTTACCAGCAATTTAATTGCTGGTAAGGGACATACTGTTCCTACGTAGATCGTACAGAGGGGGAGAAGAGAAAAAAGAGAGTTCGATCTGAGGGTGTAGAACGGGGGCAAAGGTACATAGGAATTAGTATTTTTAACCAGCAATTTTATTGCTGGTAAGGCATTTCTACGTAGCCTGGTATGTTTTCTACGGTAACCAGCAATAAAATTGCTGGTAAGAAATTTACCTGGGATATCATGATAACATGTTGTGTTATTTCCTCATCTCTCACCTCTAAGGATCGGCAAAAATCCGGGTCCCAAACCCCATAAATCCGGAAAAAATCCGGAATGACTCCCTACGTAGTCATTACACGTGAATAGTACTAGTTCCAGTACCGCACACCACCACAAACCTCCTCCTCCAATCAAGGTAGAAAGCTCGAACTGATCATTCACCCACCCCACATCGGTTATCTCTGCTCAGCGATGGTGGCAACGTTCTCAGTTCTCAGGCTGTGGGCTGCAACTCTCGTCACGTTGGGGATGCAACTCTCGTCACGTAGAAGATGCAACTCTCGTCACGCTATTATCACGCAATTCAACTCTCGTCTATGTGGGATTAGTAAAAATTCAAGATCCGTTCCATCACACATGTTGACACCCATCATGAACGTGACATTCCAGATCTTTTGCTGGAGGGCATGGGGCTTGCCCCCTTGCGAAACTTGCTGCCGCTGCAACTTGTCCGCAATGATGCAATAAAAGTATTACATCAACTTCACGACGCATAAAACGCCACTGATGGTGAGTCAAATAGTAATCTAGATTACAGATTACCCGCAATACCAAAATATCATTTAGATTTTATTGTTGCACCTCATGGGCTGGTTACTGCAACGGTCGCTGTCGTATTATTACATAGTTACGATGCTTGTAATTTTGCACAATTTTCACCACCTCACTTCATATAGTGCACAAATGCTACTCCATAGCAGTGCACAAATGCTACTCCATAGCATGTCACAGGGAATGACTCTCTTCCGGTATTCCAATACCGTTACGACAGTCATTCTTCCTGTTCACACGTGTCAAGTACTCCCTCTGTCCCACAAAAAATGAGCTTTTTGATTTAAAATAGTTAAAATTTGGTCAATTTTCGTCCAAAAAATTGCTATGGCACATCGTTGGAAAGCTTATTTCACGCCGGTTACGATTATATGGAGGTTGGAGGTTGTTAAGCAATTATTTGTAATGATATTGTGACAAAAGGCGTTAAAATATCCTTATATCTAACCCTATTGTGAAAATGAAGAGGCCTCTCGGACACTTGTGTAGGACCTGACGTAGGAATAAGTACGTCAAATAGCTAGTTTTTTGTGGGACTACGATTAACTTCAAATAGCTCATTTTTTTTGGGACAGAGGGAGTAGCAACCACGGTAAGAACCCGTGATTGATCCTCTCACACAAGATGACGTCGCACGTTGGTGCTCCTTCATCACCTTTGGGAATAGCCCACTCTTCTTCTTTAGCTCTTAAGCTTAGTCACCATGATATCCGTGTTCCTAGTGGTCTCTTCTGGCTCTAGTTGCACAATCAATACCGGTCCTATTTGCTTGTGACATTATTTATAAATATTTCCATCCAGTTTACTGGGTGCAAAGCAAAAGAATCCTTCATCGGTCGGGAAAGATCGACCTTTGAGAAGAAAAAAATTAATATTATTCAGCGCATATCCACATTGGTGGGTTTGTGAACCATGAGCTAGTACAACAAAATCGATTGGCTTCTAGAAGATCCATTTCGTCAACACATGGATGTGCGATGAACGCTCGGCGTTTCGTGCTACCATGGAGATGTGACGGCGTGCGATAGAAGTGTGTTTCGACGTTGACAGAAGTGCATCGGAGGTGAGAAAAGAATTTCGATTCTCCTCATGTAGAGGAAGTGCCCATGGCGAGAATGCACCGTTGCACAGCTCATCACAATAAGGAATTTCATTCCAATAAAAAGACTACGGTCATCTAAATCCAAAGGACATCAGCTGTTGAGCGATGGACTACGATTAGAATTACGTGTGGGGGGAGAAGTGTTCTCTCATCCAACCCTCACATATCGAGAGTCATCTGCTGTTAGGCGAGATGATACCCTCACAACAACAGAGTTTGCGGATATAGTTAGCAGACTTAGAAGTATTTATTCCTTATAAGACGCTGGTCGCAATTGGAAAAATACGCACTCTCTTGTCTACCTCTGAGAAGGTGTGGAGAGTTTTGATCTTTACAGCATGATAGTGCATGTAGCTGGAGCTATTGAGAGCATGTTTGTTGACGCATTCTGTACAGATTGTGATTGTCGCAGCCGCTTAGCCTTGATGGATTGTTGGTTATTACACAGTGTTGCCGGACTATACGCCTTGCTCAAGCGAGTACCTCAGGATGACGAGACGATTATACCCCACTGGGCGAAGTCGAACGTGCAATTGAACCACCTACCCTAATTAATAAAAATTATATTGCTGTGAAAGCAAATCGTGTTTATTTGTCCCTTTATTTGTCCCTGTTGATTCAACATGTGCAGCGACGTCCTGGTTAAAGAAAGATCAAGTCTATTCAGTTGCGCACAGCGTGCTGTTCAAAGAAAGGTCATGTCTATTCAGTTACGCACAGCGTACTGTTCAAGTCATTTCTATCCAGCGACGAACTATTTAGCGTAAATTCATCCTTATTCACTGGTGCATCTAGGATGACCAGCCTCTTGCTTGCATTGTGGGAGGAGGAGGAATGAGAGAAACAATTCAAGAGCAATCTGAACTGGAATTACCAAACCAAAATGGTCTGTGCCGCTGTGGCAGCCATGGATTGTCCATGTTCTCTAAATGTGGTTGGCCAACGTGGCAATCATGCCTAACATATTTCAGAAGACAAGGTCATGGGGGAGTAACGATTGTCTACTCTGCTTCTCCTAGATATCGGATTATATCCTTTGGTGTGCCGTTTCTTCCACCAAAGAGATCTTCCAAAATACTAATGAGCAATTCAGATGTTAGTCTGAAGGGAAGGGGACTTCCTTGGTACTTTGTGTCCATGGCAAGTGTCCCGAGTCCCGAATCTCGTACCTTGATTCTCTGTCTTGTTTACACGCGACAGTCGAAAGGAATCTCTTGCGCAAGCTCAAATTCAAACATTATCCGGAGTGGTGGGTCTCGTAGGAGAGACTACTCTATCAATACTAATACGGTGGTCATGCCTAGAAAAGGAAGACTACTTTCACAACGCAATCTCGCGTCGGCGAATATGATTGTGGTTGGAACCATGCTGCTGCAGATTACCTACGGTGTTCAAAAGGAACCTGCACACACCTCGATGCATCCGACTTAACTATCCTTGCTGGATGTACTTCTCACGTGAAGGAGAGGACGTTCAAGGATTGCTCGAGCAAGTGGAAAAGCACATGCGGAAATCAAGGCAGGGTCGCAAACAGGCGCATACCAGCACAACGAGATGATAACTACAAGACATCGTCCTTCTAAACCGCTGTTGTTGAAGACAACTAGTGGAGGACTTGCGAGAAAGCTGGCTGCTTGCTCAATGCTCGTCCTACAGTCCGAGAGTGGCTGAGATCCGTAGCCGACTGCTCACCGTGTTTCGGGAGGTTCACCTTCTTCCAATGCACTTGAGACATTCATCGGCTGATGGTAAATTTCGTTCATAGTTCGGTGACCTGATTATTGGATACTCAGATGGGACAGAGCTCGCCAAGCCTGCGTCATGGAGGGTTCAGTACAGAGCAGGCCATCGAGGGAGCTACACTTGCACCCGGACATCTTCTACTGAAATGTTGTAATACATGATGAGAAAGTGTTTAAATCTATCGGAACGACCTGTTGTGTGGTGTACACAACGCAGGTAATAATGATCAAATAAGAGAGAAGCGTGCTCAAGGCAGTTCTCGAGGCTTCCAAGTAAATGCTGCAAAAGACACTTACCATGCCCAGGAAGTGACTAACACTTGGATACACCATCTGGAAATTGTTCTTTCGACGATGGTGGTTGCCATCTTAGTTCTTGTGTGTTGTACCAAGACTACCAATAGATCTGCTCCGCTGCTTTTAGTGGCAAATGTGGGGCCTCCTCGAAATTCGGTCAATATGGTACGGGGAGGAGGGATGCTGACCAAACAAGGAAGCGTTCCCATGATCAATCGCCAGCGACTAGATGCATGTCTAAGGCGTTTCCAAATTCAGAGTTGATCGGCATTTTGGCTGAGCTTACTTCATTCAAGCGCAAGGCTTGGGGGAGTATCGATTCTTGAAGACACTCATCGACTGGCATCTGTCGTGGTGCACAACAGGAGATGAAGTGATGAAGCTTGAACTTCGAAAAGAAGTTCAAGGGCGCGTGTCGGAGTGCGGGTGAGTAATGTGCTATCACCTCCTCTCGGCATTTGTGCCTGGAGTTCTTCCGGTCTAAAGACAGGGCGAGGGCCGCCATACCCTCCGGGAGACAATCTCTACTCATATTTATCAAATCAACCTCAAACTAATTGCAAGGGGAAGATATTACGACTGCGACGGGGCTAGTGCTAGCGAGGCTGCGCTGCCTCAGTTGAGATCCTCAGTGGTCGAGGGTGTGATGCTTCAGCGTAAAGGAAAGTAGTACATACATTACCAGCGTTTGACAGCGTCATCCTTCACGACACATGCCACACCTACAAAGGAAGAGGTACCGACAGCAGCTCATTGGAGTGCGCTGTTATAATGCAGACTTGGGAAGACAGCAGCTCTTTGAGTGGCTGATCTAAAGATGACGAAGACAAATGGTAAGCTCTTGTGACTGCGCATAGTCACACACGACATGGAAGTAGAAGATAGTGTTCTGATATAAACGTTGATGAAGCAAAGCTAGCTACGTATGTTCCTGGACCTGCCGCAACATTCTAATGGGATCGAGAAATATTCTAATGATCTTCGACAGAGATGATGTATGCAGAGCCTATGCAACGATGCAAAAGGAGATACCTCTGTGGTGATTCCGGCAGCTCTTCAATCCAAGATCCAAGACCTTGCTTAGGGGATCTGGTATATCACGACCGTTTTGTGCCTTAGGCCGATGGATCGTAAGAACGCACTTTACGTCAACGAGGTTCTGACAGGTACTGATGCAAGTACGCTTATTTTATCAGGAAGTTATGCAGTTGTGCATGCAGTTGTTGTTGCCCTATCGTCTGATCTGATATTAGATTCGATTGAGGTAGAGGTGCCAAAGAAGGCTGAGGAGGGAGCTCAGGATGCGCTTACCCCTTTGCAACATTCAAATTGCCATTATTATGTGTGAAACTATGATCGACCTTCCACGGCTCGTTCAAAGTGGTTGACTTTCCCACTACCAAAGATTCGAACGGGATGTTGGTGAATCCGCGAGATAGAGTGACTCCTCTTCTCACACTTCAAGTGAAGTTCAAGCGGACTCTCTACCTGTTCTTCAAGACTCTTGATTAAATCGTTTTAGGCAGAAGTGATGAATGCACATGAAGCCAGTGATACTCTTCCAACACGTAAGTCACGATATTCAAGAATACAGAGATGATACAACCTCTCTGGACGGAGTGCAATATGTACTTGTTACAATTACAATGCACCCACCGCAGTACTACTGCCGCAAAAACAGAGTCACTTGTGAACCTGTTGATGCAGCCCGATCGTCAAATCCGAATGCAGCCGGAAGACAATCTGGTCTCTTCGTACCACACCGTTTAACGCAGCCTTGCGAAGCCAGTAAAGCGTTGTCCAAGATAGACACTTGTTATACTCTGGTCGCCAGGATGGCCGCTGCCGAAAGAAATTGGTGGATAGTTCCAAACGCTCGAAAGAACTTCGAAGCGTCGCGATCCCAAATACTGATTTGGTTCGTAGGCTTTGATCTAGCCGTTTTTAAAGTCTTAAATCTGCCGAAAGCAGAGACTCCAACGGAGGTCTCTTCTTCAAGCGACTGAAGTTGACACGAAAGGAACTGTACGATACAAAAACGAGCCTCAGTTAGTTTAGTCTAGTGAGCGCTACAACAATTGATAAAGACCCCATAGTATTGAGGAGTACAGGGGGTGTGTATAGAGAAATTATTCGAATTGGAAATGGAAACTGAACGTTGAACAACGGCGTCTTGGCCAAATCCTATGCACACACAACCGATGTCAAGGAAAGTACATTTGGTTGCTCTAATATCACAAAAGAACTTACGTCCTTGATTCGATCGAAATTGACATTGCCTGGAGGTCTTTTTTTCCCAAGTTGGGTTTTGGTTTCTATCTGTTAGACTGGTTTTTTATCCGGATGGCTTGCCATGGGTTTTCCAGTCTTGACAGCTCGTTTTTGGTTCACACAAGTTCGGGGGAGAATGTCACAGGATATGACTCTCTTCCGGTATTCCAATACCGTTACGACAGTCATTCTTCCTGTTCACACGTGTCAAGTAGCAACCACGGTAAGAACCCGTGATTGATCCTCTCACACAAGATGGCGTCGCACGTTGGTGCTCCTTCATCACCTTTGGGAATAGCCCACTCTTCTTCTTTAGCTCTTAAGCTTAGTCACCATGATATCCGTGTTCCTAGTGGTCTCTTCTGGCTCTAGTTGCACAATCAATACCGGTCCTATTTGCTTGTGACATTAGAGCACACTTGAAACACGTCTCATGCAACTTGTGAATGACTACGGTCCTATAATATGAGGAAATTAAAGGGAGGGAGTAGCTGTAATGTTGATAATTTCACTAATCTATCTGTTTTGGGCAACTGCAGAGGCATAGATGGATTTCTACTAGCTTCTACTGCATCAGATAAAATCCGGATTTTCCGGATTTTTCCAAACCTGAAATGGCCCAAAAGGTAAGAAATCCGATTCGGATTTTTGCCGATGCTTACTCACCTCGTTCAATCATGAACGGATGTCAGCGGTCAGCGGACGTCCGCTGATGAGCGGACATCAGCGGACGTCAGCTGTTTTCCTACGGAAAACCGGCGTCGCGCCTTGATCCTCCTGTGTGGCTGTCACGTGTGATTGGAAAGAGAGAAACTAGAGAAGACTCAAATACTGCTTTAGTAGTATGCTTGGAATCTCAAGTGATTAGGCTCTACAGAGTGAACACTATGTTAGTGCCTGATCTCGAGAGCCAAAGTCCGAAATGGACTTCGACAGTGTCAACCATCATGCGAAGATGTGGCGAGCAGGGGATGAACTGTCAGAATGAAAGAGAGTGTCGTGGTCGACACAAAAAACGGCGAAGAACCGTAGGACTCAAGTCGTGACAAGCCACAAAGGAAGAGCATGGTGAAACAAAAGAGAAAAGAAGAAGATATTGGAGTGTAGGAATGTAGCAATAGAAGATAACCGAAATTCTGCAGCTGGTACTGATTGTGAAGGCGATTCTCAGGTAGAAGAGTAGAATTTTAATTTGAGAATATTGAAGTAGAGAGAAGGAGAGGGGTGGGAGACGAAAGGGGTGACGAAGGAGGACGGATACTAGTGGTAGAGCTTGGAGCAACCCAACTCGGACCGTTCGATAATGGAGGTAAAAAGATGTACACATGTAATAGTAATAGGATGAGTCGTGCGAGTCGGCCAATACAGGTCGGCAAGACGCAACGATGGTATGGAAGAAAAACTCTCCATTAAGGGCGTCTGAAGAATGTTGAGTCGAGTTTGTTCAGTCTGAGAGTCAAAAGCGTTTATCAAGTGACTTCATAAAATGTGATTGGGAAGTGACGTAGGTAGAATAGTGTAGAGGAGAGTGACCACCGATTCATGATGTAGGTGGCGAAGGAAAGGAAGGAAATGCCTGAGAAAACAGACATACGCAAGATGAAGGCCGAGAAAAAGACTGATCTTGTCTGGTTTGAATGGTGAGTTCGACACGAAGCCAGTGGGGCGGAGGGAATTAGTACTGGTCCCTTTATTGATGGTCAGGGAGAAAACAAAATGATGAAAGCAATGATTGTTGTTTGGTGTTAGCTACGTGAGGAAGTTGACAAAACAATGATCATTGCGGCTACCAAGCTATCCCCCAAAAGAGCGGGAAGTGTCCAAGAGATAGTGCCTAACTACAATACTAGAGCGATACGCTCCGCTGGAATCGAGGAAAATGGGTATGTAGGTGAAAGGCCAGCAGCAAGTGCGGATCTTGGCTCCCTATGAACATCAGCTGATGTACAGGTACATAGCGTAAGGTACTACATACCTTATGTAGATATGTAGCTACTTATTGTACCGTAGATAGGTACCTAATAGTATACTACTTTACGTACCAGTAGTGTACATACGTTTTTCGGGGATCTTCCGGGGATTCTAATTTATCAATAGATATTCTTCCAGATGGGAGTCTTTCTGTCAATTTTGATCCAGGGCGTGGTAAGAGCATTAACCCCCATTAACCCTATATGCCCACACCCACGTGAAAAAGGGCCCCCTCCGGGGGCAAAAATCAGCTATGACCCCTGCCTTTACAGTAAATAACGGACGACGGACAGGACCATGACAGCCTTCCCAATCATGCAGCAATAGCATGCAACTCAGAAACCATGCAACTCAGAAACCATGCAACAATCGTGTCCTCACTGTATTGGACGTTGTTTTCACCTCTCTAGCCAGTACTTAAAAGTAGAGAAAGGAGAACCAGGAGGGGCTCGACCCAAGACGCCTTGGGGCCTGCTGGGCATAGATAGATAGATAGATTATTTTAGTCACTACTCTCTAGACACCAGTGTCAGTAGAGAATTCTATCTATACACATAGATAGATATATACATAGATAGATAGATTATATTAGTTGCTACTCTTGTATAGATAGATAGATAGATTATTTTAGTTAGATAGATAGATTATTATGAGGCGTAGGAATTTGGACGCCACCACGATGGAATGGAAGAAGATGCGGAAACGTTTTTACAGCAGATAACCAAAGAACACGGAAGTTTGGTCGCTTACCATTCATCTCCAATTCGACCCAATACTTCTTCGTTGTAATATTACAAATATGTTCGCGACATTGAAGTCGTTCTTCTCCCATACGAAGTAGATTATCATTGGATGGGGTAGTATTATCAGCTTCCAACTTGACAGCATCAACTGTCAACTTCTCGCGAGTCAATGTGGCAGCCTTTTCAATATGAGCTTCCAACTGAATTGCAATATTCTTCTTATCTTGACCTCTTCTGCCTCTGTTTTTAATCTCCGTCAGAGATGGAATCCCGTGGTTAGGTTGTTGCAAGAGCTCTTCTGCTTCTTTCAACCACTGCGGAAGATATTTGGTAAGTTGTGCACTAATCATAACCAGCTGATCTTTTGTATTGTCATGTTTGTGTGATACCTTCTGACGCTTTGCTTCCCTGCTGTTTAAATCCTTTTCTCTTCGTTCCTGCTTGAACAAGTAGTTGTGGAGACATGGAAGCAAGGCGCAGCCTTTCTTCGCCAGACTGAAATGTGTTTGGAAGGCTTACATTTAAGTCTATCATTTGCTCTTTTGTCTTCTCTACTGCTTCATTTGCATCCTCATACAATCGTGAGTTTGTAGTATATAAATCAAACAACAACTCCAGTGATGCTAGCTGTTTGACTTGCGGCATGTTGATGAATCCCTCATCATTTGTACAGCGAATCTCTTCTAACCTCAAAGCGCCAAAAGCTTTCTTCGGTGTTGGCGTGACTGCACTTGCATTTGGAGCGCATTGTTCAGTTGTTCTTTTCTTGGAAGCTGGTGTGACCGCTGTTTGTGTTTTTGTTGTTGTGTCTACGATATCACCTCTTGCCGCACGCAACGATTTGTTAGGCACAAGTTGTCCATTCCTCACTTCTAACTTGCCAGCCTTGCCAGAAGCAACAATCATCAATCTTAACACATCCTTTACTCGCTCTAGATCGTCTGAATGATAACGTTCGCTTGCATTTCTGCATATGTCCAATTCATCTTCATAGTCGGAAATAATATGCATGACATCTTTCCTTTCATATCCTGCATCATCAGTTCCATCATTTCTCACGAACGCAGCGAAGTTATTGGGTCTGCGAGATGCCACGGACGTTTCCAATTCGTTACTTTCGCCTATGAGCTCATCAACAACATCAGTTTGTGTGTTCACATCAAAGGGAGCAACACCCTTTTGAAACCATCGCGGCTGGACATTTTGTTCTTTCTTACAAAGACTACCCCTTTGGAACTTCTCACGTACCCCATAATGTTGACATGTCATGTTGTATTCATTGTTGTTGCTCTCCTCGAATAAATTAGATGCACCGTAAGTAAGGGTAATCACATCCTTGTCTCTTGTGTTGCCAAAATAGCCCTTTTTAATGCCTTGCAACAAGTATGTCAACACTTCATTCCTTCCATATGTCCTGCCACCAGTGATGCCTACTAAATTGTATAATGCCTTTTCATGAATCCAAACAGGGGCTTGAGGCAAATTCATCATCGCTTCTACGAGCCCAACTAGTTTATCCTTTAGTGGGCCGTATAAAGACTTCATTATTAATGTGATCGAGGGTTATGTGTCGTGTAGTCGATGACGAAGTGTGAGACACAAAATCTAATGCCTATTACAGGTACTCGTCTCCCTGTGCCAAATATGCATTCAAATCAAAAGCCACAGCAATACTATCGATCTTCAGTATATTCGAAAGGAGTTATTGACAGTGGCGGTGTTGTCGGCGCCGTGGTGATAGTACAAACTGCGTGTCGGAGTCGACCAATCGTGTAAGATCGGCATTTTTTGTGTATTGGTCGGAAGGAAAAAAGCATGCGAAAAGTGTCTTTTTGTTAGAGCCCGCCATTTATTTTTAATACACTAGAAACTCATCTCTCCAACTACTTTGGGAGAATGAATACTGCTCCTCAATACCATTGACCGAACTTGAATCAATGGCCATTCCGTATGCCCAACTCGATGGTAGACATGAAATGCCCATTGGTTCAAGCTGGGGCAAGAGTTATCGACACAATAGATAGGTGTGTATGATATAGGAATTCCTACGTGGCTCACGTAGAAATCGGTATGCTAGAGCGGAAGCTACCGGGCAAGGGTATAGCCGCAGAGAAGTCACCACCAATACAATGTTAAGAGAAGACGTTCTTCGAACCCTCCACGCAGACGCCAAACACCTCCAAATGTGGGCAATATGTCCCTTCGGCGGCATGGGCCCAATGCACCGCAGATTCCTTTTCGGTGAATGGGACTCTTTTCCGCCAACTGGCCCCAAGCTGTAAAGATGTACCTCGACTCCCTCCAAAGTTCGGCCCCGCATGGCATCCTCACTCTCGCAAACTCCTCCTGGTCCTCATCCAAACCAGCTGACCAGAAAATTTATGGTCATTCCTACACGGCACCCACCCCCAAAATCCACTTCCTCCAGCAGTTTGGCCTTGCTTGCACCAAAGCCTTCGCGTTCCACATCCGTCGACCAATTCCCTCCCAACAGGCACCACAGGCGCCTTCGGGACCAGCCCTGGTTTAAGTTCACCTTTCTCTACTGGCACTAGTGCCTCTAGAGAGAGAGTATTGTAGCAACTAAAATAATCTATCTATCTACTTCTATCTATGTATCTATCTATCTACTTACGTAAGGCTCCTTAGTAGTACTAAAATCTACATATCATCTGGCGGGAGTTGAGATTCGTTCGTGGCTCGTATCGTGGCTTGCTTTTTCGGCGGCCGTCGCGTCCGTCACACCACGGACAAAAAGTAAAATTTTAGGGGTTATGCCCCCTAAACCGTTAACATTTAGCCGTTGCACGTTACTTTCCAACACACGATTTCCTTGGCAACAGATCAAACAGAAAACATTACTGCGCCCCCCGCGCGCACTTGTCGTGGCCACTCCGCCCACTTTTCAAAATGTACCTGCACGCAATCCAGCTGACCAGCTTGTTGGCCGCTGTTGTATTAGGCTAAGTAGAACACACAACACATCACCAAAAATTTGAAGAACCAGGCGATCTCTCGACTCGGGCACGTGCACTCATAAAGCTAAAGCTTTAACCCGGCCATCAATTGTATTGATATGCCAAATGCAAGAGTTGGGGCCATGCCCCAGCCTAATAACTATCAAAATAAATATCCTCCGGGAAGAGGAACCTGGAGGAATCGGGGACAGCAGGGTGGTGGACTGTCAATAGAGGTAAGATAATGGTTCAGTTGTGTTGACATCTTGACACTTCTGCGGGGCTGATGATTCATGATTATGACCGCCTATTCGGAAGTAGTGATGAAAAGATGAGGTAATCAGTGTATTCTTGATGATGTATAGACACAAACGCTTTTACATATACATTAAATACTGTATCCATACACTTGTTGATTGCTATGCAGTCTCGGATGCTCACGTTCCTACGATCGGTTTTCCTCACACAATATCACAGGATCTGAAACGCCAAACTGCTCTAAGACTGGCCCAGGAAGGAGGAGAAAACTCAGACACTGCAGTAAAATCAGAATACGATCCGTCTTACCAACGGCATCATCCATCTCAGCATCGCTATAACCCGCCTTCGCATTATCCATCGAATTCGAATGCAAGACCTCAATACAACATGGCTCCAAATGCAAATCAATATTCACAACCGCAGGATTATGCACAGCATCATGCGACAAATTATTATCCTCAAAACTACTCTCATTCACATCAGGAGCAACATGTGTCGAGAAATTACACTGATTCCCAATTAGGCTTGGGCGGAAGAGGAGGAGGAGGAGGTGCTGCAGCTCGGGGTGGACAACCACCACAGCAGTACCCTTCTGTGAGATCCCCGTCACACCAACACCAACATCAACAACAGCAACAATATAGCACACCAAGAGTGCCCAGTCATGAATTAGCGTTGAAAGATCGTGGGAGTGCGGAGAATAGTGATGCATCGGAGGGGGGATATAATATTGTGTCGAAGGGATCAACGAGTAGCAGTTCATCCCATCACCGACATGAAGATCGTAATGCGAAGCAATTTAAAGCACGTGGGATTCAATCTCCTGATGGGAGACGAACGCCTGTTCGAGATGGAAATGTTCAGGTGAGATCCATTTATTTCGTCATGTTTTTTGCAATGGATTTCACTTAAAATCATGCAGTTTCTAATTTCATTTCACGTTGTTCAATACATAAATCAGGGACAAAAGATTATCTTTTCTCCTCATCGTCAAATTGATCACCAAAGAGATCATGCGTCGACTCCAACTTCAGCGTATTCGGAACCTCCTCGCGATCGTTCTAACCCCAATAGTCCCCACAACATGCAGCAGCAACGTGGCGGAGGTAGGAGACCACAAAATCATCTAGGGTATCATCGCTGTCGCAATGAGCCTCCTCCGCCCAATAGTAATAGGTATGGGCCGCAGCAGCCTCAGCAGCAAAGTAAACTACCACACGGTCTAACAGTGCAAGAGCTCAAGGAAATGACTCGAGCAAGACTAGCTGCTGATGCGGAAGCAGCCGAAGTTTCCTCCGTTCACTCGGGGGGCACCCACGGTTCATCGAATAATGGATCAATATATGCCAATGTGATTCCATCTCATTCGAGTGATCAATTAACCCGGAATCTTGTTCAGACAAATGATTCCATAAGGCACACTCAATCGTATGGGGCGAAACCTGTGCAGCACCAATATCAACAGCATCCGCAGCAGCAGCAGCAACAACAGCGTCAGTTTCAGCAATATCCGAACAACGCTAGGTACCCTAGCCCTGTATTTGATGCTGCAGCCCCTAGCCAATTTAATGGTGCGATGCAGAGTCCGAGGCGAATCAGCCCGTTATCGGATTTTCAGGGGCCAGATGCAGGCATGCTAAATACTGCAAATGGAGGCAATGGTGGGACAAACGCGCCCTTTTCACCACCACCCATCAGCTGGGCTAGCGGCGAGGCAAGTGCAATGATGAATCGCTCTCGATGCCACTCTGCCGAGGCCAATCTTTCCCCACTACGAAGTGTCGGGGGCTCCGTCAATGTATCAATGAGTATGGAAGGCAACAGACGCCGTTGCCTTACCACATCTCCCCTCGCACAAATGACTAGGATGGATCGTGTCAGTGAAGACAAGCCATTTTGGTTTGATGATGATGAGAAAGATCGCTTGGCTATTCCACAATTGGGATTGAGGTCTAGTCTCAATTCAGCACCGCCAACCTTTTCAGATAGCGCATTCCAGCCAATTGGGAAGCCGAGAGGTCTTTCCTTCTCGGATCAAAAGCCTCAACAGCTGTCTCACGCGGATCGAATGGTTTCGATGGAGAGCCAGGGTCATGGTGATCTCCCCTCCTCAATGGCGGAAGCTGTTTTGAATAGTTTGACAGGTGCCCCACAAGGCGTTAGTGCGATTGGGGGTGATGTGATTGGGTCACCATTCCGTCCAGTGAAAAATCATAGTGATACTGTGGGAGATTTACGATTCCGTACTCTGTCGGATAACCTACTGTCCGCAAGTGCCTCTGGCAGTGAGTTAGGAACTCTTTCGTGGGGTGGTGACACAGGAGATGAAGAAACATCCAACAACAATCTTAGTCTGAGCGATGACTTTAACAGTTTGTTGAATATCGGTGAACCATCATCGTTAGCTCCGTTGCGAGGAAGGGCAAACACGGACCCTCCTCACATTCATAGGTGGAAATAGTAGAGAATGAGAATCATATGTGTAGTGTATTGGCTACCTCGGGGAAGAATACAAATCTTGGGGGATGTTTGTGATTTGTTTGAAGAAAAAAATTGTTGAATCTTTTTGATGGGATTATATATTATATTTTGTTTGAGTGTGTTATTTGGGGTTCACGCACAGCTTTGATGAACTAGAAACGAAAAAGAGAATTTTGTAGAATGATAGGATAGGCGACGAAATAACTATTACTTCTTTGCACTATTTATTTTAGCTTTCTTCAACTCCTACGGGAGCACCCGTCTTGCTGTCTGGCTACTTATCCTTTCAGCAATCCAAAAGACCGTACGTGGTATCTAAGCAGGAATCATCAGATTGTTGTCGTAGATATCCATTCTGATTAACTTTGCATTTATTTATTAGCTTTCTTTTCTCTACTTTTTATCTCTCTCTCTCTCTTTGCGTTGTTTTATTTCCTTTAAGTACTTGGTTTACCTTACTTGTTTACTTCTTCTTACTGGCTTTTGCTTCTGCCTCCTTCTTCTCTCTCAACTGCTGCTGCTCCTCCTCCACAGCCTCCTCCTTGGCCACAATCGCCTTATCCGCCTTTTCAAACGCAGCACCATGCAACTTCTTCAACAAGAATGATCTTGCACCCTTATCCCAATCACTATTCAACATACCATAAATGATACTATCTCTATTTGCTTCCTTGACAATCATATGCTTGGGAATTTGTCCTTCTTGTGTAAATCCAAGACGTTGCGGCAGTCTCTTCCCACGTACATCCAATGCATCCACACAGATTTGAACACGACGATATCCATGTGCAAACAACCGATCCAACAACAGAAAACATGCCTCAAGTTGTTCAATGGATCCATCACTGGAAGGTTTGACAATCGGCAAGTCCAATTGCACATTCAAGTTCTTGGGATCATCCTTACTCAAATGTATCACGCCGACCAATCGATCCGTGACAAATTCCACAATTGCAAATCCCGCTGCAGTATGTTCCAACTGAAACACTTCTGACTCTTGCAACTCCGTTACATTCTTGAATGGACCACAGTCCAAAAATCCCCATACCTCATCCGCATTATACGCCTTGTGCTCATTACATGCATTTCCCGAAGTAATCTCCCATAATTCCTTGGCATGCCTCGATCCCACTAAAGGTTCCAATCGACAATTCTTCCCAATAACATCGTGTGGTCGCTCCTTATACAACGTTGTATACCGTTCCTCACTCTCATGTGATTTTCCCGCCATGGATTCATACATTCGAGCGTAGGACCATCGATATTGTAATGTGGTGTGTGATCCACACCCCGCAAAGGCACGTGCATATGCTTCAAAGCGGTGGTTTGGTCGACCTCCTAATATGGCCCCGCCGGGTTTATCTTGACATCGTTTGTAGGCCTTGATGTAATTTTCCTTGTAGTCGTTGGACATGGAGGATGAGTCTGATGGGGCTACGGTCATTAACATTTTGGTCAAGTTGGTCAATACCTCCTCCTCCTCGTTTGACTTCTTGGTGGTTGCATTCTTCAAACTCTGATTATAATTCGTCTTCATCATCCACTCCCGCCCCTCCAAAAGTCGTTCCAACAACAATGGCCTTCTCTTCCTTTGAGTCACACTATCCGGAGCAGTCACCAATTCTCCACTCTTGGCCTGTTCTTCAATCCGTTGAAAGCTCCCCCCCAAATACAGCAGTGTGAGTACGGCAACGACGGTGAGGGTGAATGTGAGACAGCCAAAGACGATTCCGTACTTTTGAGCGATGGGGAGATCGAGGAGGCCGAATGCGCCGAGGATGTCGTTGAGAGAGGTGATGGAGGTTATGTGGGAGAAGGCATGGAGGAGTTTGTCAAGGTCGGAGAGCTCGCTGGTGGTGGTGGTGGACGCCATGGTTGCGTTGGTGGTGAGCTGGGTGCAATTATGGCATTGCTTTGCGCTCTGCGCTGCGTGCGAGAGAAGCGAAGATTTAGCGGTCCGAAATTAGAAATGGGCCCGTATTTGCATTTTGAAAACGTGCCCATCTTCGACCTGCTTCTTTGATTTTCGACAACTCGAGCGATCGAATCCAACTCCATGAAATCAAACAACACGCTACACTATCAAATCTAACCAATCAGCTGACAGAGACGACAATAATAACGCTTCATATTCAAGTACATCACCATGGATACAGTATTCGGAGTTTGCTATAATGGCGGAGGTGCGTAGAGACATCAAAAGGTGGTGATGAAGTGTAGGCGTTTTGGCACATGTCGAAAAACTTGGTTTCGATTGGCATTGTCACGCCTTTTTTGGGTCGACAGACTATATTGGCACGTGTCAAAGTACTCATCTTTGTGTTCTAATGATAACTGGTATTTTATCACTTTGTTACCGTCAAAAACTTACACACTTCATTTTTGTATCTTCAATTTTCATCCGCTATCCATTCGAACAATAAAAACTACAATCCAACACAACAACAACAACAACAGTCGTCCTAGCCACCGATCAAGTCAACGCCCGCTCCATCCTAATGTACCAACAAAACCTCGACAAAATCGCCCAACTATCCTCCCATTCCGCCATGGGCGTCTCGGGTCCCAACTGTGACCTAGTCAACTTTTCCGAATACATTTCCAAAAACCTCGCCCTGTACGAATTATCCAACGATGGTCTCCGATTATCGACACATGCCCAAGCCAACTTTTGCCGGGGCGAGTTGGCCAAGGCACTACGTAAGGGACCATTTCAAGTCAATATTATTTTGGGGGGATATGATGACAAGACACCCACGGGTGGATCACTCTACGTCATGGATTACTTGGGGTCGTGCTGCAAGCTCAACTATGGTGCACAGGGATATGCATCCAACTTTTGTCTATCGATTATGGATCGAGATTGGGATGAGAATTTGACGGAAGATGCGGCCGTGGCACTGGTAGAAAAGTGTGTGAAGGAGTTGCAGATGAGGTTTTTGATTAATCAATCGAATTTCATTATTAAGGTTGTGGATAAGGAGGGGGTGAGGACGCTCAAGTTTGGTGCGGATCCGACGGATAATTAGATGCTGCAATACATTTATGTGGTGGATTGGAAAAAAAAAATGATGGTTTTGAGGGAGAGGAACAACTTTTGCGAGAGGGTAATACTCTAAATATTTATATTTATGATTGCTGTAGAGTGAGGCTCAATTTCAAGTAGATTCTCACTCTGAACGAATGAGAATCTGATCCGCAACGACCAATATACACTTGGTGGTGATAGTATAGAAGCACAGTAGCGCCTCCCAGAAGGATTGCGCTCTTCGGCTTGATGCTACGGCGTGTAGCTGATCTGTAGGTGAAGGAGTTTGTGTGTCATAGATGGTCTTTGCCACTGCTAAAGCTGTTGCCTGTGTACTTCGCAAGCTTCCGGTACACGTAACACCGATGCTTTTACATTGGATAGCCGCCATTTCCTGCAACATCATGACCATGCAAATGTTTACTCCAATTGCCCTGATGGATTCTGATGGCCTGAAATCATCAACGAACCAAGCACTGGGGCATTTTATCGTGCAACCGCAAATGCAGATACAACTAACTTTTCAAATTCTCCGCTTCGGCCGGTTGCCGATGTTGAGCGTTTCGGAAGTGATTCTCTAGCTCCAACAAAATCGAATGCATGCTCAAAAGCTGCACATCGTGTCGTTGTTGAGGGAAGTGGTATTTACATAAAATCTACGTCCTCCATCTGTAATGTCTCCAACCAATCAGACCTATTAAAGTCCCAGAATATCCACCTCAACATCTAATGATGTTATGATATACAGTGTGTTCAGAGAAGGTAGGGGAATTCTTTCTTGTCTCTGAACGAATATGATAATCTATTCAGGTGTGAATCAATGCCGTTTAGTATTGGGGGATAGGATCCATGGCTGATGAAGACGATATGATCCAAAGTGGTCTAAAATAATGCATATATCTTTCCAATTTTCCTATACCCTTGAGCGCAAGCTCATGTAAAGTTAACTCCAAGGCAGCAACGGCACTGTAGAGTCCATAAGTACTTGGTCAGTATATAAGCTAGCGTCGCATTTGACATAACTGTGTGACAGTGCAACACATATTATATTGGTATTGAAGCCCTCGCCGCTGCCAAATCCGCCGAGGGAAGGCGCAGCATGGAGGCAATATTAGACGGTGACGTCCGGCGAGCGCCGGTCACTGAACAGAGCTTATTGAACGTCCCATCGAGCGTTTCTGCTGGATCCAAACACGATAAAGTTATCATATTAATCCATAGTAACGATCAGCCACCAATCGTCCCATACATCACGGCTGTCAACTTGGTCTATTATTCTAGCGGCGCAACGTCGACCAGCATGCTCTCGTTTCAGTGAAAGGCAGGAAAACGGGAAACGACGAGGCAAGCGAGACTCAATGCTTATGTATGACACGATGAGACGACGCAAACGAGACTCAACCATAAGGAACCAAAGTCGTAAGAAGTCTTCGACTTTTGAAGCGTACCTACATCCTCTAGAGAGGTACAACGTAGGAATACGTAAGAATGACCTCAGTCACATTTTGAGTTTGACCAGAGAAAGGTAAGCTCATCTGTCGTGACATACCCTTGATTATTTGTTTCATCATATACGTAGGAATATATATATATGTAACAGAAATTTTAAAGTACGTCTGGTGAGCCACGTATTATATAGTGTAGCGATGGCCAGTCGGGTTGAACCTGAATGGGGTACCCATGAACGTGAACAATGTCGAACTTCATGGAACGGCATATATTGTACGGTATTCGAGTTCTCAAGAGAACTGCTTCTCACAAATTCCTCGGACAAGCTTTATCTAAACCCAAAGGGTACATATAACTAATAAGCATCATATCTAAGAATAAATAGGTCGAAAATAAGGTTAACTCCTTTATTTTTTGATGAATGATATCTAATAACATCATATCTAAGAATAAAATCGGTTAAAAAGAGGTTAACTCCTTTGTCGTTGAAGTTAACTACTTTATTTTTTCTTAAAAGACATAACGATATATACCAGCTGCAAAGGTCGAAGCGTTCCTTATTGCATTATATCGGATTATTTCATTCTTTGTTTAAGCCTCAACTTACTTAGGGTGCTCTTTTGCCTGACGTACTTATACCGTAAGAGCAGAACCGCATCCGCTTCTTTATTTCCCAATGTGCTTCTCCATACTTAATAAGGAAGTATATATATGTAGTGAAACGTGATTTGTAAGCATTTTTTAGAGTACGTTTTCATCTTTCACTTGATGATTCTCGGCGTCATACTATCTACAATATTCTCGGCAGAACATAAAAGCATTGACTTACCAAGATGGATGGGCTACAGAGTCTTTCAGCGATAGCAGCAGATATGCCTCGTCTTGATTGCCACAGTAATCATCCAGCACAGGCACGATCAAGAGAAGACAACTCCAAACCGCAAGGAAAAGACACTCCCGAGGGTGCGCTCCTCCGTCGTCTTTCATTATGCACTGAAAACCCGCATCAGAAGAAGCTGTCCAGCCGTGGAGGAGAGATGAATTCTATTCATTCGTCATCTCAGCTAGCCCCTTTCAATTTGAGCGCCAGGAATGGTAGTAGCGTGTCGTCGGTTGGAGCTACTAAGCTGCCCTCCTCATCCGCCAGCATGGCAGCGACATCAATAATTGGAGGGCTCGATCAGTTCCCAGCATCCATGTTGAATGAGTATTACAGGAGCCAGGCAAAAATAAATCAGGTCTACGTCAACAACGCAGTTGCGGCATCCGCTGTAGCCGCCGCATCCTTGTCACACACCTTGCCAACAGCACCCTTTCACAACGGGTTAGGTGCCCCGTCAATACCTGCGACCTTATCGATGATTGGGGGGTCACCGTTCGATCAACATCATCGAAGCGCAGCGGATGAGTTGGCAATCCTACAACATTACTACGGTCTACAACAACCAGTTTTAGGGCAACTGAACAATCACCGCCTTCCACACTACGGCCAAAGTAATGATGTTGCTTCTACAAGCATACCAGATCAAAAAATGAAAGCTAATACTGCGGCGAATTATGCTTCAATCTTGGGCCAGCAGCAACAGCATCAGGAATTTTGTCAACCAGCTGGTCCAAGCCATAGCACTCTCTACCTTCCCTCGGACTCTAACTTCCTAAGCGAGGCACACTGCTTCATCCGGTTCGTATGCATTGAACTCTTCACCTCGACTGAACATCACTTAACTGCTGGGGGACGAGGAGCACGTCCCTCTCACGTAGGTCAAGTCGGCTTCCGCTGCATACACTGTAAGCACCAGCCACGCGATGATCAAGCCAACCAAGCCGTGTCCTTCCCCTCCACTTGTGACAACATCTTTGAATCCGTACGGAATTTCCAAAGGGTCCACATGAAATCATGTCGATTCATCCCGCCTAAGATCAAGATGACCTTTCAAGATATTATTCAAAAGGGGAATCTTACTCCCAAGCGCTCCCACAAGTTGGTCCGAGCGTACTACTCCCAGGCTGCGAGAGAGAGTGGTCTGGTTGATACTCCATTAGGGTTGAGGTATAGAGATGAGTGTGGGTATAAGCAACGTCAAACTCCAAGTTTGGAAATGTTGAAGATAATGGAAGCGGCAAAGGCGGAGGAGCAGGTTGGGTCGAAGTTTGTGGAACCAATCAAGGTAAAGAAGAGGGATTCTCCCAAGAATGATGATGCCAAAAATTCATCATCATCGTCCTCATCGGGAGGTAGAGGTAAAGCTGCGGCTGCCACAAACGATATCAAATATGGCAAGTTTGATGCTCTTTCTTCCGAGGTTACCAAGCAAGTCATCCTCAATGCACGAAAGGAGCCCAGCGTCTTTGTACACCCACAAGATTTTCCAACCATTTCGGACTTCATCTTTCTACTTTTTCATCAGTTGAAGCCTTGTAAACCCACGTTCCACAAGAAGCGTCGACGAGTTCCTTCTTCTTCGATTAGTTCTTCAGGATCAATACTCAATCTTGACTATCCACCCTTTGCAGGCTTATGCTGCAAACATTGCCAAAAAGATGACAATGAAAATGCCAACGGGATGTACTTCCCATCCAACGTGGAATGTGTCGGTGATTCTTCCTTTTCTCAAACCTTCTTACTGCATTTGATGAACAGTTGTGATCATGTCCCTCAAGATATCAAACATGCCTTGAGGGAGTTGAAGAATTTGGCACGGGAGTATAGTGCCAGTGTGAAACGGGGGAGTAAGAAGGCTTTCGTGGCGAAAGTTTGGAAGAGGTTGGAGATTTATGCCGAGAAGAATTGTGCTGCTGCAGGGGTGTGATAAAGCGTCAAGGATGCAAGAATAAATATCTGTAAAAATAACAACTTTGGAGTATAGATTTTGCTATTAATGTAATCTCCTCTTGATTTGAGTCCTGTTGTCAAGTTTATTCGGCTTTTAAGTGTTTGTGTTGAAATGTGTATACAACCACAATGTGTATAATAAGAAAGCCACTATGGTAGTCTACGTGATCACAGGCAATTCTGTTGCATTACTTTCATCATCAACACCTCCACTTTGATGAATTTTGGTCGACATGAACATTCCAGCTACAGCCAAGACGGCAAAAAAGGGGTATATATATCCTGGGGCAGTTGTGCTAACCTCTTGCACGAGTACAGTTGCCACCAAGGGGCTGAACGCTGAGGCGGTACAGTGTGCCAAGTCATAGCCCAGAGCTGCAGAGGTTAGCCGGATGTTTGGCGGAAATTTTTCCACAAGCCATGCTGAATCAAATGAGAAATAACAAAAAAAGACGTATGTGAGCACGAAGAGTTTCACACAGCCCCTTTTTGAACCGAAGAACAATAACTCACCATTCATTGGCCCACCAAAAAGTGACAGAAACACTCCCAAAGTACACTGAGCAAAGAAGGCTTCTACTGGGTTGCCAGCAGAAATGACCTTGATCATTAATGGCCCAAGGATGGCCATGCCAATAACTCCAAATCCCATAGTTTTGTCTCGTCCAATCTTATCGCTGAGCATTCCAGTCAAAGGTAGAGGCAGAATGATACCAAATAGTAAGGCTGCAGCGTTGATCCAAAACGCGTGCTCATATGGTGGATTGCATAAAACTTTCATGTAGATAGCCATCCAGACAAAAGTGGTATAGAACCCTGCTCCCCACAGCATTGGTGTCAAGGTTGCACTTCCCAAGGCCGGTAGATTTTCTCTCTTGAAGACCTCACTCAGCAGATGCTTCTTGGAAACAGCTGGTTTGGATACATCATTGCTATCTTCAACGTCCTCATCATACTCTCCTTCATTTGGATTGTGATCTACTCCATGATCCCGCAGGTACATTGCGACAAAGGCAATCAAGATGCCCGATAAGAAAGGTATTCTCCACCCCCATGATAAAAGTTGCTCGTCTGTTAAAGTGGCCCTCATGAATGCACCGACAAGGTTTCCTAAAAGAGTTCCGCAATTCGAAGCCACTGCAACAACGACACAGAAACGATATGATGCTGTGAGATATGGACATGATCAAGATGTGAAAATTCAAAAGGGTATTCATAGACTTACTCATTACTAGTGCTCCATAGTATCCCCAGTGAGCTTTTGGTCGAATCTCTACAGTATATATAAGACTGGCTGGAAGCTGGCCTCCAACGCTCATGCCTTGCAACAGCCTGCAAACTACCAATAATATCGTACTCAGCGCTCCAACTTTTTCATAGGTCGGAAGCAGACCCATCAATGCCGTAGGAAAAGCCATCAAGAACAGACTCAAAACCAATGCATGCTTCCGTCCATATCTGTCTCCAACATACCCAATCGTTAGGCCGCCCACAGGACGCATTAGAAATGCTCCTCCATATACCGCGAAGCTGTTGATGAGATTGGAAGTGTCAATCTCGGCACCATAGTCTATGGCATCATCATCATCAGCTGCTGCTGCGTCAGATGGAGGGAAGAATACTTGAGCAATTATATCGCTGAAGAAGCCAAACAGGGCGAAGTCGTACCATTCCAGAACACTATGATGATGGAAGTTGTGTAGAGTATCATGAGCGAGAGAGGAAACATTGTTGTTAGTCGAGAGGAGCACTTGAGCTTCTAGGCTGTCAATCAGACTCTGTCTATATATGCGATAATATATATGTTCTGCAGACTCACTTGCCCATTACACCTGCAATGGTTTGCATTGTGCTTGGAGTCTTCGTCGTACTATCTTCTCCATCATCGCGGCAATGATCCGATTTCAACAGAGATATTTCACGAGAGCTCATTTGCGATATTTGATGTTTTGTTGCAATGGTCACGAAGTCAATATTCAACTGGTAACATCATTATCCAAGCAGTTAGTCGATAGGAATAATCAATACTTCAAGCGTGCCGGTGGAATCCGGAATCCGACAAACCGCTCGTACAAAAATGCCATTGTCATTGCGCATGCACACTGAACACAAAATTGCTTCTTGTTGTTGGCTTTGCGGGCCGGGTCTTTCCTCCAACACAGAAAGTGAGAACACTTCATCATGCCGTCTCACTTTCTCCCAAGTCACAACTCACAACCTGTCACTCTCGACCTCTCTCATGATGAAGTGTTGTAGGAGTACCATATACTGTCATCAAAATAATATATCGTTATGGCAATAATGAAGTGGAAATCCTTGGTACAACGGATACTGATAAAAACCTAATTACATATATTTTTAATTTACAACAGCAGTCACCTGCTTAATGATCTTAGGGTGTCACGGGAGTACACCTATCTTTGATTGACTTTGCTCTAGTCCACGTACACGCAGTATTTTTCTCGCACTTGGCCTTTCTCTTATACAAAGAAGCACATCCTTGTAGATCAGCAGTAGCAGATCCAGAGTTGGGCTCCATCTCTTCATCGTCGTCTGCCTCTTGAATGCACGTCATTGCAGTCCTATCCCAATCACATTTTTGTGCCTTGGCTCGTTCGCAAGGCTTCCTTGTTGTGTGGATTGAACATACATTACCATCAGCAGTAGCAGATCCAGAGTTGGGCTCCATCTCTTCAAAACACTTCATTTCAGACTGATTCCAATCGCACTTTTGTGCCTTGGCTCTTTCGCAAGCCCTCTTTTTTGTGTGAAGTGAACATACGCTAGTTGGGGCTCCTGACGGAGAACCAAGAGAACCAGAATTCTGTTCCATGTCACCTGGATTTGAAGTTGTTGTTGTTGTTGTGGAGGTAGTAGAAGTAGTTGTAGTGGTCTCAGGAGTCGTAGAGTGTGTGATAGTGGTGGTTGTGGTAGCAGGAGTTGTTGTAGTTGTGGTGGTTTCAGGCGTCGTCGTAGTAGTTGTGGTGGTGGTGGTTGCAGGTCCCAGGGCAGATCCAGAGTTGGGCTCCATCTCTTCATCGCCGTCTGCCTCCTTGAATGCACGTCAATGCAGTCCTATCCCAATCGCATTTTTGTGCCTTGGCTCGTTCGCAAGGCTTCCTTGTTGTGTGGATTGAACAATCAGCAGTAGCAGATCCAGAGTTGGGCTCCATCTCTTCATCGTCGTCTGCCTCTTGAATGCACGTCAATGCAGTCCTATCCCAATCACATTTTTGTGCCTTGGCTCGTTCACAAGGCTTCCTTGTTGTGTGGGTTGAACAATCAGCAGTAGCAGATCCAGAGTTGGGCTCCATCTCTTCAAAGCACTTCATTTCAGACTTATTCCAATCGCACTTTTGTGCCTTGGCTCTTTCGCAAGCCCTCTTCTTTGTGTGAAGTGAACATACGCTAGTTGGGGCTCCTGACGGAGAACCAAGAGAACCAGAATTCTGTTCCATGTCACCTGGATTTGAAGTTGTTGTTGTTGTTGTGGAGGTAGTAGAAGTAGTTGTGGTGGTCTCAGGAGTCGTAGAGTGTGTGATAGTGGTGGTAGCAGGAGTTGTTGTAGTTGTGTTGGTTTCAGGCGTAGTAGTAGTAGTAGTGGTGGTGGTTTCAGGCGTCGTAGTAGTTGTGGTAGTAGTAGTAGTAGTAGTGGCCAGATCTTCACATGTGCCGCTCACGTACTCAACGATTCCAGCTGCCCTTGCTTTGCACTTGTTTCCATAAGTTGAACCATCTGACCCACAGACAGGTACATAATTTTCAGTGCATACAGTACAAACGTCGACAGCCCTGCAATCCTCTACCTCTTCGCAGCAAGCCTCAGCTGTTCCATAGAAAAACTCATCATAGTAGTACTCCTTCCACACTGAAGGATAGTCTTCCGAGTTCGTGCATACACTTCGATCATTTCGATCAATATGCCACTCCTCGCAAGGAGAAAGTGGTAATGTAGGCAATGTAGTCGTTGACGTAGTATCGCTTGATACATCAATCATGGGGCACTCTCTGCCAAGGTAGCTAGAGCAACACTCTTCTCCAGTTTCATACCATCCAGCACAGCCTGGTGTCGGCTCTTTCATTCCTACCTTGCTGTTAGTGCTGAGATCATAGAGCAGATGATGAAGGATGACAGTGAGTGGCAAGGTAAATAGGATGTTCGCCCTTAGAGTTCAAACTCAATCACTTACCAAGACATGGGGGCTTCTCTTGAGACATGCCAACTTCCACATGATAGAGCTGTAGCTTCCGTCGTCGTGGCTGTTACGTCAACCTTGGGACAATCTTCTCGGCCGAGATACCCCATGCAGCACTCTTCTCCAGTTTGGAACCATCCAACGCAGTTTGTTGTCGGCTCTACCGTTCCGACCCCGCTATTAGTACTGCAACAAAGCAAACAGGTAATGACAAGATGATGATGTGAGTGAAACAAAAAGGTATAATGCATGGTCTGCACTGAGGCAATTAAATTACGTACCAAGTCATTGGCTCTTCTCTTGAAATGTGCCACTTTCCACACAACTCAGAACTATATGTAACCAAATCTCCAGTAGTTGTTGTTGATGTAGTGGTGGTGGTAGTAGTAGTTGTTGTTGTATCTACTGGCTGTGAAGTCGGAGTTATGGTGGGACTATAAGACGGAAAATTAGTTGTCGGTGAATAAGTTGGAACACAGGGCATACTACACGCTTCAGTGACAAGACAGGTCCAGCTGCCACTAATGCATTCGCATGTCATAGAATCATACGTCTGACCACAACATGACACCTCGCCAACTGCGCAAGAAGACCCTGCGGAACACGTGCCTCCTGGAGTACATGTCTCAATAACATCAGCGACTGGCTTGTCAGAAGGACGCTTGGTCGGACTATCTGATGGCGTTTGAGTAGGGCGGTTTGTTGGTTCCTTGGTCGGACGAGCTGATGGCGGAGGAGTTGGATCACTTGTTGGATTTCTCGATGGAATATTTGAAGGCGAAGGAGTTGGTAATGATGTAGGCCTTGTTGTAGGAGCTTTAGACGGCCTTGAGGTCGTGGAAACATCCTTACATTCTCCTTCATGCGCAATTTCTACGCCAGCTTTCATGGCTTCACAATCATTTGAATAGCTTACACCGTCACTTCCGCAGACAGGTTCATTCACTTCAACACAAAGCACATTGTCAAAGACTGGCTTGTTCGAAGGACGCTTGGTAGGACTATCTGATGGCGAATGAGTAGGGAGGTCTGTTGGTACGTTGGTCGGACGAGCTGATGGCGGAGGAGTTGGATAACTTGTTGGATGTTTCGATGGACTATTTGAAGGCAAATGAGTTGGAGAACTTGTCGGATGTTTCGATGGACCATTTGAAGGCAAATGAGTTGGAGCACTTGTCGGATGTTTCGATGGAACATTTGAAGGCAAAGGAGTTGGAGCACTTGTCGGATGTTTCGATGGAACATTTGAAGGCAAAGGAGTTGGAGCACTTGTCGGATGTTTCGATGGAACATTTGAAGGCAAAGGAGTTGGTAGTGGAGTTGGCTCTGTTGTAGGAACTTTCGACGGCAAGGGAGTTGGTGCATTCGTTGCCGGATTCGATCGTACTTCCATCACATTCACATAACTTCCGTCCGCGTTTTTCGTACATGCATACTTGTCACAACATGCGTAATAACCATTTCCGCCATCGTCAGGGAATAAATGATCTGCGGCTATTGGTGGCCAACTTGACGAGTACTGACAAATCAAAACACCCCCGTCTTCAGTTGAGATCAAATCAGGCCACCATGCGCACGCTTTTCCATCAGCAGATTCCTCGCAAGGTGGCGTCTCGATACTTGGCCTTGGCGTAGTGGTAGTGGGAAGTGTTGTCGTGGGGCACGCCTCCGGGAATGCAGCACAACAATCTTCTCTCTCCGAAAACTCTATACTAGAAGATAGTTCTGATGGAGGCACCTCATAAACGCATCCCTTCGACCCATCGTCGCCCAACTTCGGAAACCATGCCGGTTCCTTCGGGATGCAGTGGGATAGATCATATTTTTGACAGCATGCAATTTCACTGTCAAACAACATTTCATTTGCGACAGAGTAGGACGAAGGATAATCATTGCCATAATCACAATCTCTTTGACCATTCACAACCACAGGATACCACATATCATCCTTCACGAAGAACTTCAATCGACATGAAAGATTAAAAGCCTCGCAGCACTTCTGTTCCCCAGACATTGTGACTTCGCCATTTTCGTCCACAACATCGTCATATAACCAGCCATATTCACCGTATGACAGAGAGTAATCAGTGCCGTAACTACAAGTCGCCTCGCCATTTACTGTGTCAGGAAACCACTTCTCATCAATGGATGAAGCTATGGTGCTTGTCGTGGTGGTTGGGCAGGGTGACATGCACGCTTGTGTTTCCAAACACATCCAGCTGCCGTCCGAACATTCACACTGAATAGAGTTGTACGTCTGACCACAGCATGACACCTCGCCCACAGCACAAGAAGATCCATCGGAGCACCTGCCTCCTGGAGCGCAACTATCGTTAACTGCCTTTTCTGTAGGACTGTTGGTAGGACTAGCTGAAGGACTCTTAGTTGGACTATCTGAGGGACTCTTGGTAGGACTATCTGATGGCGAATGAGTAGGGAGGTCTGTTGGTACGTTGGTCGGAAGAGCTGATGGCGGAGGAGTTGGATAACTTGTTGGATGTTTCGATGGACTATTTGAAGGCAAATGAGTTGGAGAACTTGTCGGATGTTTCGATGGACCATTTGAAGGCAAAGGAGTTGGAGCACTTGTCGGATGTTTCGATGGAACATTTGAAGGCAAAGGAGTTGGAGCACTTGTCGGATGTTTCGATGGACCATTTGAAGGCAAAGGAGTTGGAGCACTTGTCGGATGTTTCGATGGAACATTTGAAGGCAAAGGAGTTGGAGCACTTGTCGGATGTTTCGATGGAACATTTGAAGGCAAAGGAGTTGGAGCACTTGTCGGATGTTTCGATGGACCATTTGAAGGCAAAGGAGTTGGAGCACTTGTCGGATGTTTCGATGGAACATTTGAAGGCAAAGGAGTTGGTAGTGGAGTTGGCTCTGTTGTAGGAACTTTCGACGGCAAGGGAGTTGGTGCATTCGTTGCCGGATTCGATCGTACTTCCATCACATTCACATAACTTCCGTCCGCGTTTTTCGTACATGCATACTTGTCACAACATGCGTAATAACCATTTCCGCCATCGTCAGGGAATAAATGATCTGCGGCTATTGGTGGCCAACTTGACGAGTACTGACAAATCATAACAAAACCCCCGTCTTCAGTTGAGATCAAATCAGGCCACCATGCGCACGCTTTTCCATCAGCAGATTCCTCGCAAGGTGGCGTCTCGATACTTGGCCTTGGCGTAGTGGTAGTGGGAAGTGTTGTCGTGGGGCACGCCTCCGGGAATGCAGCACAACAATCTTCTCTCTCCGAAAACTCTATACTAGAAGATAGTTCTGATGGAGGCACCTCATAAACGCATCCCTTCGACCCATCGTCGCCCAACTTCGGAAACCATGCCGGTTCCTTCGGGATGCAGTGGGATAGTTCAAATTTTTGACAGCATGCAATTTCACTGTCAAACAACATTTCATTTGCGACAGAGTAGGACGAAGGATAATCATTGCCATAATCACAATCTCTTTGACCATTCACAACCACAGGATACCACATATCATCCTTCACGAAGAACTTCAATCGACATGAAAGATTAAAAGCCTCGCAGCACTTCTGTTCCCCAGACATTGTGACTTCGCCATTTTCGTCCACAACATCGTCATATAACCAGCCATATTCACCGTATGATGACAAGTAATCAGAGCCGTATCTACAAGTCTCCTCACCGTCAACTGTGTCAGGAAACCACTTCTCATCAATGGATGAAGCTATGGTGCTTGTCGTCGTAATTGGCTGTTCTGAGGGACTCTTGGTCGGATTGGCTGAGGGGCTCTTGGTCGGACTGTCTGAGGGACTCTTGGTAGGATTGCCTGAAGGACTCTTGGTCGGACTTTCTGTTGGCGAATGAGTTGGAAGACTTGTTGGGTGCCCTGATGGACCATTTGAAGGCAAAGGAGTCGGTAGTGATGTTGGCTTATTTGAAGGCAAAGGAGTCGGTAGTGATGTTGGCTTATTTGAAGGCAAAGGAGTCGGTAGTGATGTTGGCTTATTTGAAGGCAAAGGAGTCGGTAGTGATGTTGGCTTATTTGAAGGCAAAGGAGTCGGTAGTGATGTTGGCTTATCTGATGGGCTCTTCGTCGGACTACCTGATGGCGCATTAGTTGGGAGTTTTGTTGGCAGCTTGGTCGGGCTGTCTGACGGTGGACTTGATGTAATGAGCTCATCCGATGCTAAACTCACCGACTTGGCGTCAGGGCATAAATCTTCCATCTCGCAATTTTCCTCGGGTATGTTAAAGAAGCCATAGTAATCTTTACAGCAATCTTCTGCAGATTCATAGAGAAATTTCGGTTCTGCACTAATGCTACGCCATGCTTCAGGATAATTAGGAGAGTTTGTGCTAGAAAAGTAAAATGATCGAGTGTATGTGAGGAAAGCAGTCGCAATGATACCTGAGGCACGAAACGCTGGGAAAGTCTAACTCACCATAAGACTTCATCTCCAAGGGATGGGTGCCAGTACAATGAAAACGAATGATCTTCGCATGATTCAGGAGCCTCCGTTGTCGTGGTGGTCGTTGTTGTTGTGCATCCACCTTCACACTGTTCGAAAGGCAATCCATTATCCTTCGTATTAGTACAACAGTCAGAAGAGCACACGTCAACTTCGCCACATGCTTCACGAGGCACGCCCGATGATTCGAAAAACTTGCAACAGTCATCGACATTGTCAAACAAGAACATCTTGTTACCATTGCCATCCAATACGTTATCCCAAGCAGGAGGATAGTCTTTCGAGTTCGTGCTGATTAATGATGAAGGCGCAACATAATGTGAGCAAGATCGCATTCCTACCATGGAACATATCCAATATCCAAGACATATAAAAATAGAGGTGTATGCTTACCAATAGGGATCATCCAAACTGGCAGGAGGATGGTAGTATTTCGAAGCCGCTTCACATTCTGGATCATTATTGGTGGTTGTCGTCGTCGTCGTTGTTGTCGTGGTGGTCGTTGCTGTTGTCGTGGTGCATCCACCTTCACACTCTTCGAAGGGCAATCCATTATCCTTCGAATAAGTACAACAGTCAGAAGAGCACACGTCAACTTCGCCACAAGCTTCACGAGGCACGCCCGATGATTCGAAAAACTTGCAACAGTCATCGATATTGTCAAACAAGAACATCTTGTTACCATTACCATCCAATACGTTATCCCAAACAGGAGGATAGTCTTTCGAGTTCGTGCTGATTAATGATTAGAGGACATAAGGGACATATAGTGTGAGTAAGACCGCAAAATGAAACCATGATAAATAGATAAAAACAAAGGTATGCTTACCAATAGGGATCATCCAAACTGGCAGGAGGATGATAGTATTTCGAAGCCGCTTCACATTCTGGATCATTATTGGTGGCCACTGTGGTGGTGGTGGTTGTTGTTGTCACCACGCACTCAGCCTCACACTGACCTGAAGTCAATCCATGTTCCTTCGTATAAGTACAACAGTCCGGAGAACACACATTCACAGTCTTAACCGTATCCCCAGCGTTGAGGTGTGGCTCAAAGTAACTCACACAGTCCTGCATAGTGTCAAACAGGAATTCATGGTCTCCATCAGCTTCTAACATGGAATCCCACGATGGTGGGTAGTCTTTGGAGTTCGTGCTAAAGAATAAAAAACGAAGAAAAAAGTCAGAGGTATGAGTTAGTAAGATAGCGATTCATCAAATGAAGGGTTGTCAAGTGTGAAGATTGTGACTCACCAAGATAATGTTCCATACTTATCAGGATGGAAACGGCCATTTGCAGAGGTTGACGCAGATGCACATTCATACACACTAGGAATCAAACAGGACTAGATTTTGAGGCGCTGGCGTAGGAGGCTTTGTTGGCACTGGTGTTGGCACTGGAGTCGGAGGTTTCGTGGGAATTGGAGCAGGAGTAGGAACTGGAGTCGGAGGTCTCGAGGGAGGTTTGGTTGGAGGGCCGCACGCATCGGCCTTGTGACAATCTTCATCGGGGATCAAAAATTTTTCGCAGCAAGTTTGATAATCCGGGAAGATGTAATGTTCTTCGTAGTTTGCCCAAACTTCATGAATCACCCCTGAATTCGTACACGTCCCCTCTTTGTGGAGCGGATCGTCGTTGTCACCTTTTTCAATGGCAAGATGCCATCTGTTACAATCCCATGCCTCATTGACATCACGAATATCACACGCCTGACCTGTCCTATCTTTAACTTTCTGGCAACACTTTGCGGCGGTTTCAAACAGGTGGTATATAGAAAGGTTGGGATCATTCCATGAATTAGGGTAATCACCCGAATTAGTACACGTCGTCGACTTAAACTTTGAAACGTGCCACTTAGACGCGACACATATATCCTTAACGTAACACTGTTCCGAAGGGACACCATGCCGGCCGTAGAATTTTTCGCAGCATTCTGCTCCAGTGGAGGAGAGGTATTGAGGGATACCTGGCATTACTGGAATCTCCTTCCATACCTGTGGGTAGTCATTTGAATTGGTGCTGAGGGGATCAAGGCGAAGAGAGAGGAAGAGGCGTTAGAGGTGACCAATCGTTCAAACAACATAAGATGTGCACATCAGTATTGTTCATCAACTTACCACACTGCACCGACATCCGTTTCCTGAGTCGGATGGAAATAGGTTTTACCTGCAGAGTCTACTGCTGCTGGGCAGATTTCCGCCGTTTTACGGTGTACTTCGGATCTGTGGATCAATTGGATGGGCTCTCCAGTCATTGGGTCCTTTGAAAGAGGACGTCTGCGCCGCCGCAAAGGCAAAGGACGCTAGCCCGAGCAGGATAGTGGCCACAGCTGACATGTTATTAAGTTGATGTTGAGTGTCCTTCATCTTCCATACATTATATTCTTTATAGCAACTTCTCCTTCGCTTGGTTAATTTGAATAGATACGATGGGCGGAGATGGGCTGCTACATACTCTTCGTCATCGGCAAGCAAACAGGAAGCGGCTTGAAAAGAGGTCGTGAATTGCCAATTTAAATTGAACAGCCCACACCTGAGCCTCCCCTTGACGTTAGAAGAAAGGCCCAATCTAAATAATCTAAACGATTCTGTTGGGCTCAATTAGTTAAGCCTATTACTTTTCAAATCGGCTGGGCGGGCCGGGCACCCTGGTCCAGAGGCTTCTTAAGGTCTCTTCGCCTTTTACCATTTCCCCACATAATTATATGTGATTATTTATTACCTACAAGTACTACCTACACCAACACTTCGAGAAACCATTTTTGTTAGCCACTCAACACACAAAATCCACAAAATACATCGCCACCATGGCGATACTTCGCCGCGCGCTAGTACCTCAGGGAGTGGTCGGCTACCCGGAACAAACACATTAAATCTCTCAAATACGTCTTTAGAATCGATTTAGTCTGTTAGTTCCGGGTACACAGTCAATATTGAGAGAGCGAGAGAGTATTTTCAGCAGTAGTGTCGTGTGTTGTGGAATGCAATGGGGTCAACACTACCGACGCTCTTTGTAGGTGACTTTCTTCATCGACGGTGTTGAGAGCACATCCTACCGATAGATGATTAGTAACATGGGACCTCCGCGGCCAAAGAGACGTACCGAGACCCTGATCCGTTAGAGAACTCCTTCGACACGAGATGTGTCATGTCTGAAGTCTGAAATAAAATATTAACGCCACTTCAACATGCGCTAGTACCTTGGGGAGTGGTCGGCTTCCCGGATCGATCACACTAAATCGTCTCGAATATTTCTTAAGAATCGATTAAGGCCAGTCGATCCGGGTTGCCAGTCACTATTGTGCGAGCTAGGGAGTATTTGCGCTTGGCATAAACGAATCTATGAATGAAAATGATCTCACTGTGTATTGTCACTCTCAAGGCCAACGCCGTCAATAGGAGTGCCGCGAGCGCATCCATCATGTAGCACTATCATCACCGAAACGAGACAGGGCAATCATATCTTCGACAGAGTCAATCGTAGTTATCTACTTATGCATATCAGAAATTAGAATTAAGATGCTGCAGGGAGGGAGGGAGGTTTACTCAACAATCAACAACAGGCATCCTTGATGAATTCATCACTTCATGTGCTTATGGTAGCATCTGTTGTTATTACAGGGAAAGACCCCCAGAAAGACAATTAATCTTATGAGAGACGTTGGTGTGATTGTATAGTGCATCCGTTAAAAGTTGTGACGTCAAGAGAATCTAACTCCAGCGACAAGCCAGAGAGGCATATGTCTTAGAAGAGGGAAGAGATCAATAGAGTGTTGAGTCATCATCGCGGCTTCATGTTATTGAAAAGATAATTCATTACACATGGTTACAAAATAATGTTCATTGATATCAACACTAAGTATGTATTTGACTTGATTGGAATTGAAGTTTGTACCCAACAGGGTGGTCACGGTTACACTGAGTTAGACCCTGAAATCTTACACGCTATTATTCATGGGAGGTTATGGCTGTTGATGGTACTGTTTTGCACTCTCGTACATTTTATCATGCTGCGTAGGTGTCAAGTGACGGAAGCTGACGGAAGCCATGGTTGAAAAGTACTTCATGGTAGCTTGTCTACAGGTAATAAGTATCAAAACTTACGTATGTTCTATCATTATGTAGTCTGCCCTCGGGGGCATGCCCGAATGTTACTCTAAAATGGAGACAAAAAGGTAAAACAGAAAAAAGATATTATGAAGCAAAATCTCGATTTTGGACCAGGGTGCGGGGGCCGCTCCCCAAAAACTGACTTATATTCACGTGTTGACACAGTGTCACAAGAACTTTGACAGTAGTGAACTATTATACAATCCTGCCAAGGGTAAATAAATAGGGTATGACTCAAATTTTGGCGGGAAATCTCCACCGCGAGGTTTACGCGTGAAAAAATAAATTATTCGGATTTACCGTCTCGTGGTCAAACTCAGATGCGAAAGTCAGTGCCGGTCAACAAGATGACCAGCACCAACACGCAAGCCCCACACACAGTCAACACGCCGCTCATCGAGGCAGGCAACCATGGTCTACGTTGCCGCTGTTGAAATAGACCAAGTTAACAGCCGACCTATGGGCCGATCGGTGGCTGATCGTTACTATGGATTATTATGTTGGTGTTGACGCCCTCGCCGCTGCCAAATACCTCAAGGGAAGGCAGCATGGAGGCAATATTATACGGTGACGTCCGGCGAGCGCCGGCCACTGAACAGTGCTTACTGAACGTCCCATCGAGCGTTTCTGCTGGATCCAAGCACGATAACATAAACATAATAATCCATAGTAACGATCAGCCATCAATCGTCCCATATTACGGCTAATAACTAGGTCTATTTCAGCAGCGGCAGTGTTGACCATGGTAGCCGTTGCCTTGAGCGGTGAATGATCAATTCGAGCTTTCAATGACGGGAAACGACGAGGCAAGCGAGACTCAACCATATGTAACACAAAGTCGTAACGCCACTGTACTTAGGAGTGTACCTGAACATTTGTGAACAGTACTAGGTACAACGTAGGAATACGTACACATGGCCCTTGTGACAAAGTTGAGTTTGACCACGAGACGGTAAGCGTCACACTCTTTGTGACATACCCTATTTATTTACCCTTGGATCCTGCCATGCTCATGCTTTGAGTACTGGTGCATTGTCCGGATCAATTAGAAGACATCTCATGTAAGATACTCTAATGGCATTCATTTTGGAACATGCATCCATCCTCCTCTCTTGTCTGCCTGGAGATTGGGAAGTTCTCCGCTCTCATTCGTGAAGTCTATGCACTTCCTAGATGATAAGCAATAGCTCACAAAAGTAGCTGGAAACAAATACAATTAGCTTACCATACTCTAACATACTTCCATGCAAGAAAGTGATTGCTCAACTTCCAAATAGCAAAACATCAACTCATCAAATTCACTTTTTAGTGGACACTGACTTCAGTGACCTTGAATAGAAATCGAGATGCTGATAAAATTCTTCTCCGTTCAGCTGCTGTGCATTGTTACTGCTGTCGCGATGATCTAATCCAGGCTTAGCTGCAGCTTGTCTTTCACGAAACTTTTGTTTCAGCCTACTCTTTGCGGCAGCTCTAGCCCCCTCTGGCTCTCGGTCAAATGAGCTCTCTATGATTGACTTGGCATCAAGCTTATCCAGATACGATTTACCTTGTGCGACTAAACGCTGGTTCTCAGAGTTGGCCAGTACTATTGATTTTGATTCCATATGCGCCAGTTTTTCTTTCAGAAGGTCAATCTCTTGTTGCTTCTCGGTCTTCACCTTTTCAGCTTTTTTTTTCGCTAATAAAGCCTCTCTCACAGCAACTTCGGTGCTGAGCTCGGCCCTCTTCGCTCTTTCCTCAAGTTTTTGTTTTTCTTCGTCCTCTCGTCTACTGCGTGAGTTGTTATTGTCATATGGGTCGTCATCCTCTGCGAGAATTGATGGAACTGAGCCTTCTTGTGAGTCTGCGTTGTCTTCCATTTGCACAAGAAGAGTTTCTATTGTCTTTACCAACTTCTCCATCTCCATTCGGCTTCTCACTAATGTGAATGCCTTGTCTGCGAGTACAAGTTTCATAGACAGATTTTTGACCTCATGAGTTGCTTTTCGAAAGAGATGTTCTGTTTCAGCCACTACATTTTCATCGCCATCTAGATCAATTTCCGCTTGCATTAGTTCTTCTGCTTGTATCTGGCGTATCATAGCTAATTGCAACTCTCGTCGAAGTTCCTGAAAAATCCAAGAGTGAGGAAGGTTGGGTAAGCATTTGCATAAAAACCTAATTACATATATTGTTAATTTACAAAGCATTCGCACTGCTTAATGATCTTAGGTTGCCACAGGAGTACACCTATCTTTGATTGACTTTGCTCTTGTCCACGTACACGCAGCATTTTTCTCGCACTTGGCCTTTCTCTTATACAAAGAAGCACATCCTTGTAGATCAGAAGTAGCAGATTCAGAGTTGGGCTCCATCTCTTCATCGTCAGCCTCCTGAATGCACGTCATTGCAGTCCTATCCCAATCACATTTTTGTGCCTTGGCTCCTTCGCAAGCCCTCTTTTTTGTGTGAAGTGAACATACGCTAGTTGGGGCTCCTGACGGAGAACCAAGAGAACCAGAATTCAGTTCCATGTCACCTGGATTTGAAGTTGTTGTTGTTGTGGACGTAGAAGTAGTTGTAGTTGTGGTGGTTTCAGGCGTCGTCGTAGTAGTTGTGGTGGTGGTGGTTGCAGGTCCCAGGGCAGATCCAGAGTTGGGCTCCATCTCTTCATCGCCGTCTGCCTCCTGAATGCACGTCAATGCAGTCCTATCCCAATCGCATTTTTGTGCCTTGGCTCTTTCACAAGGCTTCCTTGTTGTGTGGATTGAACATACATTATCAGTAGCAGATCCAGAGTTGGGCTCCATCTCTTCATCGTCGTCTGCCTCATGAATGCACGTCATTGCAGTCTTATCCCAATCACATTTTTGTGCCTTGGCTCGTTCGCAAGGCTTCCTTGTTGTGTGGATTGAACATACATTACCATCAGCAGTAGCAGATCCAGAGTTGGGCTCCATCTCTTCAAAGCACTTCATTTCAGACTTATTCCAATCGCACTTTTGTGCCTTGGCTCTCTCACAAGCCCTCTTCTTTGTGTGAAGTGAACATACGCTAGTTGGGGCTCCTGACGGAGAACCAAGAGAACCAGAATTCTGTTCCATGTCACCTGGATTTGAAGTTGTTGTTGTTGTTGTTGTGGAGGTAGTAGAAGTAGTTGTGGTGGTCTCAGGAGTCGTAGAGTTTGTGATAGTGGTGGTAGCAGGAGTTGTTGTAGTTGTGGTGGTTTCAGGCGTTGTCGTAGAAGTAGTGGTGGTGGTGGTTTCAGGCGTAGTAGTAGTAGTAGTGGTGGTTGTTTCAGGCGTCGTAGTAGTGGTGGTGGTTTCAGGCGTCGTAGTAGTTGTGGTAGTAGTAGTAGTAGTGGCCAGATCTTCACATGTGCCGCTCACGTACTCAACGATTCCAGCTGCCCTTGCTTTGCACTTGTTTCCATAAGTTGAACCATCTGACCCACAGACAGGTACATAATTTTCAGTGCATACAGTACAAACGTCGACAGCCCTGCAATCCTCTACCTCTTCGCAGCAAGCCTCAGCTGTTCCATAGAAAAACTCATCATAGTAGTACTCCTTCCACACTGAAGGATAGTCTTCCGAGTTCGTGCATACACTTCGATCATTTCGATCAATATGCCACTCCTCGCAAGGAGAAAGTGGTAATGTAGGCAATGTAGTCGTTGACGTAGTATCGCTTGATACATCAATCATGGGGCACTCTCTGCCAAGGTAGCTAGAGCAACACTCTTCTCCAGTTTCATACCATCCAGCACAGCCTGGTGTCGGCTCTTTCATTCCTACCTTGCTGTTAGTGCTGAGATCATAGAGCAGATGATGAAGGATGACAGTGAGTGGCAAGGTAAATAGGATGTTAGCCCTTAGAGTTCAAACTCAATCACTTACCAAGACATGGGGGCTTCTCTTGAGACATGCCAACTTCCACATGATAGAGCTGTAGCTTCCGTCGTCGTGGCTGTTACGTCAACCTTGGGACAATCTTCTCGGCCGAGATACCCCATGCAGCACTCTTCTCCAGTTTGGAACCATCCAACGCAGTTTGTTGTCGGCTCTACCGTTCCGACCCCGCTATTAGTACTGCAACAAAGCAAACAGGTAATGACAAGATGATGATGTGAGTGAAACAAAAAGGTATAATGCATGGTCTGCACTGAGGCAATTAAATTACGTACCAAGTCATTGGCTCTTCTCTTGAAATGTGCCACTTTCCACACAACTCAGAACTATATGTAACCAAATCTCCAGTAGTTGTTGTTGATGTAGTGGTGGTGGTAGTAGTAGTTGTTGTTGTATCTACTGGCTGTGAAGTCGGAGTTATGGTGGGACTATAAGACGGAAAATTAGTTGTCGGTGAATAAGTTGGAACACAGGGCATACTACACGCTTCAGTGACAAGACAGGTCCAGCTGCCACTAATGCATTCGCATGTCATAGAATCATACGTCTGACCACAACATGACACCTCGCCCACTGCGCAAGAAGACCCTGCGGAACACGTGCCTCCTGGAGTACATGTCTCAATAACATCAGCGACTGGCTTGTCAGAAGGACGAGTCGGAGGTCTCGAGGGAGGTTTGGTTGGAGGGCCGCACGCATCGGCCTTGTGACAATCTTCATCGGGGATCAAAAATTTTTCGCAGCAAGTTTGATAATCCGGGAAGATGTAATGTTCTTCGTAGTTTGCCCAAACTTCATGAATCACCCCTGAATTCGTACACGTCCACTCTTTGTGGAGCGGATCGTCGTTGTCATCTTTTTCAATGGCAAGATGCCATCTGTTACAATCCCATGCCTCATTGACATCACGAATATCACACGCCTGACCTGTCCTATCTTTAACTTTCTGGCAACACTTTGCGGCGGTTTCAAACAGGTGGTATATAGAAAGGTTGGGATCATTCCATGAATTAGGGTAATCACCCGAATTAGTACACGTCGTCGACTTAAACTTTGAAACGTGCCACTTAGACGCGACACATATATCCTTAACGTAACACTGTTCCGAAGGGACACCATGCCGGCCGTAGAATTTTTCGCAGCATTCTGCTCCAGTGGAGGAGAGGTATTGAGGGATACCTGGCATTACTGGAATCTCCTTCCATAGCTGTGGGTAGTCATTTGAATTGGTGCTGAGGGGATCAAGTCGAAGAGAGAGGAAGAGGCGTTAGAGGTGACCAATCGTTCAAACAACATAAGATGTGCACATCAGTATTGTTCATCAACTTACCACACTGCACCGACATCCGAGTCCAGAGTCGGATGGAAATAGGTTTCACCTGCAGAGTCTACTGCTTCTGGGCAGATTTCCGCCGTTTTACGGTGTACTTCGGATCTGTGGATCAATTGGATGGGCTCTCCAGTCATTGGGTCTTTGAAAGAGGACGTCTGCGCCGCCGCAAAGGCAAAGGACGCTAGCCCGAGCAGGATAGTGGCCACAGCTGACATGTTATTAAGTTGATGTTGAGTGTCCTTCATCTTCCAACCATTATATCCTTTATACCATAGCAACTTCTTCTTCGCTTGGTCAATTTGAATAGATACGATGGGCGGAGATGGGCTGCTACTCTTCGTCATAATTTAAATTGAACGGCCCACATACCTCAGCCTCCCCTTGCTAATGGAAGAAAGGCCCAATCTAAATACAGTCGTCGTACAGTTATTTTGACACACTGTGTTCTGGCTCAGCGTGTCAAAATAACCGTACTTGTCAAAACATCCGTGTAGCAAGTAAATAGGCATCGGTACATAAGCTTAAATACCAGTACATAGGTATGTACATAGGTTTCAGACAAAGGAGGAGACAAAGCAAGGTTGCTTACATATTTAGAAGTCTTCATGCTCCCACGTCAATTTCAGTTGTTCCAGAGTCAACGATAAATCTTTCACCAATTCATCAGATTTGCTGTTTAAGACCATAATCAATTCGACGTTACGAGAGCGTAGATGACCAAATGAATTGAAGAAGATATTGTACCGTGCATCTGCATCATCATCCTCGTCGTCATTCTCGTCGTCCTCCTCTGAACCCGCATTCTCATTCTCACGGAGTTTCTTGATTGCGTCTAATGCTGCCTCTGCAAGCAGCAATGGTGTCTCGGACGAATCTTTGATATGCTTTTTACATTGATCCAATAACCAATACGCATTGTCGTGCCGTGAGTAAGGCTTGGATGCAGCTTTCTGAACCCTAAAGTATGGCGCCACATTCGGTTGTCGCAACTTATTGCCTGCAAGCTTCTTCTCCAACTTTTTCGCTTCGAAAAGGCGACACTTTGACAAGAAAATGTTTGACAAATCACTTAAATCCTGCGCAAAGTCCTCACCAAAGACCTCAGCAAAGATTTCTTCCTCAAATCCGTCAACTTCGATGGAAAGTTGCTTCACTTGTGCTGCCATTTCCCTAAGTCGTTCTGCTTTAGGAGGCACTTTTGGCGCTTGCTGATCCTCTACCTCGCCTTCGGCGTCATCAATCTCATCATCCTCGTTCTGCAAATCAAGCAACAAATCACAGTCCTCCAGAAGTTCTGAAACTTCTTCCCTCTGCAACTCTCTGCAGTAATCATTCTCCTCCATATTCATCCAATCACGCATCATCTTCTGGGCATCTTCTGGTGGTGTACTCTTCATGGTCATTACTAGTTCGTTAATCATGACATCGTAGTCCGACATGTTGTCCAGACAACGTTGCCGATCGTTGTTGTCTTTGGCAAACTGGTTCGCCAACTCGTAGAGTCGTTCCATTTCAGCATCATCGCCATCAGAAGTCTCACTATCATCTCCAGCCGCTGCAACGACTTCTGGCTCCATATTGACATCACCATCCGCATCAGTAGTCGTGGCAGCATCAGCAACTGCTTCACTATCGACACTATCGTTTCCAGGAGCGATCGCAGATAAACTAGTGATATCGTCTCGACCAATCAGTTGAGACTTAATCCAACACTTCTTAACAGCCTCTGGCTTCACTTCTTCCCAAACCTTATAAGGCATCGTTTTATTGAGTTCATAGAACGCACTGATACCAATTTTTATTCGCAACAATGGATCGTTTTTCACGATCCTATTTTTGTTGCCGCTATGATTTACCACGTTCAAGTATTCCGCTTTTTGCTGCTCCCAATAACTAAGATTTTGTCTGGAACACTTATATTTCCTCACAGCTGGCCCACCACCATATTTAGCTTTGTACTCCAATATCTCAAGCCTTTTTTGAATTGAATAATTTGTTCGCTCCTTCCTTGGCTTCGGCGGCTTCTCCTTTCTTTTTCCTCCAGAAGGGGGCTTTAGTTTTGTTTGCTTTGATTTCTTCTTCTTTGGTGCATCGGCAGTTAAGTCAACGACACCTCCTCCATTACTTTTCTTTGCAGCGGAAGCGGTAGAGGAAGGCAAAGGAGCGGCTGCCGCTGAAACATCTGCTGCATTTGCTGACGCTGAACTTCTCGCTGTGGTTTGGACCGAAGAGTTCGTGGTGGTGGTGGTGGCTGGAGTTTCGACGGGCATAGGTGAGGGTGCGGGTGCAGCTGCCGGTGTTGTTGTCAATGACCGGATTTGATGAACACAGTTAAAACAAATTTCAAGTTGCGGACCTTTTTTCCCCGCTGGCTTAGGATTAGGTCGATCACCATCCTTTTTAGGCGCAATGACATCAAGGATATCTTTGTATTCTTCTTCGTTACCTCGCAAATCATCAAATTGGTGCCCACACGGCGCATGCTTCTGATGTCCGCAACGAAGACAAAAGTGTCTCGAATCCCTGCTGCCTTCAGGCGGCAAGGGGAGGCCTTCCATGTCGCAATAATCGCCCGCAGCACATCTAGCAGCACTCATTGTCGTTTACTTTATTAATTTGTCTCGCTGTATTGTGTAAGTATTGTGTATGGTAATGTCATGGTCATGGTCATGGTGGTTTGTGTGGCTGAGCTGCCTCTTCTCCCTCCTCGGGAGAAGCGGGGAAGCCAGCGATAAGAGAAGGTAGTGTTCTCTGCTGCTGTGTCAAAATAACTGTAATGTCAAAATAAGCGTGTGTCAAAATAACCGTACGACGACTGTATGGTATTATCGCGGCAGAAAAAGCGCGCCGATCTGCCGCCGAACAATTTTGCCCGAGCAAGAGTCTCTTCTGATTTTTTTTCAAAAATAAAATAAAAAAACCATGGCGAAAAGTCACCATAGAATCGGCACATAATCGCCCACAGCTTGTTCCATAGGTAAGATGAGACCATATCAAGATAAGCGCCGTGATCGCGCAGGAATTTTGGATAAGGCTGATGTTTCTCATCATGATCGACGGTTCATGTGACGTGCTGCATGTGTGTTTTATGCCTCTCATCTGTTGCCATTTCCGCATGCTCCGACATCGATACTAACATCATTATTGGCTTTTCTTCAGTTGCACGTGTCGGTAGATTAGATTCCCTACAGCCTATCGCCATGTCTCAACATTTGTAACAATCGACGAGCTATCAGGGGGGACTTTCCCCCATGTCAAACGTTTCCAGCGCCAACGTCGCTAAAACAACATTGCCATCACCGGCCCCGGGCAACGGCTTATGTCTCCAGTTAAACCATATTTGTTTGGAGGCAAACCAAGGAAGACGAATGAAAACAAGCAGAAGGCGGCATTTATGAAAAAGATGGAGGACGAGATTGAGAAGTTGAGGAAGGATAATGAGAAGTTGAGGATTGCAGCCGCAGATGGAGGGGGAGGGAAAAGGAGTGGCACTACGCTTGAGGACAAGATTGCACTTGAAACGCACAAAAGACTTCTTCATGATTAACTTAAGAGTAACGCGAAGAAAGGAATGAGAATAGACATATTTATGATGTTGCGTGAGATGATACGTGTGTACATAACAATGTATGTTAACGAGATTGAGTGATGAAAAGGAGTGAAAGGGGGCTGCCGTGGAAAGGTCAATAGGTGTAACGTATATACATCCCAAATCAATGATTACATTTATCTGCATTAGTTACAAGTATTTACAGCGCTTGTAGCATCCTACTACGGTTCCCAATTCCCTATCTCTCGACGACATAGACATGCTTATTCTGTATCAACTTCATCTGAGGAGTCAAGCATAACACGCGCTAGCTATGTTGAATGGTTGTTTTATCTCACTGGCGAGTAAGAGAGTAAGCGAAAGTACGATCTCTTCATTCTTCAATAAGTGTTTCATAAACAAGGAGGAGTCATTGAACGCATGCGGCAGGAGTCATTCTCTCAAGTATTACACATCTTGACGTAGTAGGATGCTACAAGCACTGTGACTATTTGTAACTTATGTACATTGATTTGGGTAATACGTTACAACTATACTTTCTATACATCTATACACTCCCTTCTTTTTAACATACATTGTTACACACTTCGGCTCTTTTTCCCACTCTTACTCTTACAGCTGCTGCTCGTCTTGATAAGCTTAAAAGATGCAAAGTTATCAGACGCTTTCATTTTCCTTGGTTTGCCTCCAAACAAATATGGTTTAACTGGAGACATAAGCCGTTGCCCGGGGCCGGTGATCCGGTGATGGCAATGTTGTTTATAACGACGTTGGCGCTGGAAACGTTTGACATGGGGGAAAGTCCCCCCTGAGAGTTCGTCGATTGTGACAAATGTTGAGACATGGCAATAGGCTGTAGGGAATCTAATCTACCGGCACGTGCAACTGAAGAAAAGCCAATAATGGATGTTAGTATCGATGTCGGAGCATGCGGAAATGGCAACAGATGAGAGGCATAAAATACACATGCAGCACGTCACATGAACCGTCGATCATGATGAGAAACATCAGCCTTATCCAGAATTCTTGCGCGATCACGGCGCTTATCCTGATATGGTCTCATCTTACCTATGGAACAAGCTGTGACCGATTATGTGCGATTTTATATATGTTGACTTTTCGCCATGGTTTTTATGATTTGAATTTGAAAAAAACAATCGGAACTTTCCTGTTTGGGCAAAAATGTTCGGCGGCGCAGATCGGCGCGCTTTTTCTGCCGCCATAATAATCTTCTAAACAATTCTATTGAATATACAGGGACCTGCCATGTACATATGCCGCAACTAAACCCCCTGGTCGGCTTAAACCCCCCCTCCAAATCACAGCCTATGGTAGCCAAAATATTTAAACCCCCCTCCTCCGGTTTCGACTAGTAGGTAACTTAGTAAGGCGATCACTAGAAGGGATCAATTACACGTTAATTTATGTCTTCACATCTGCTTCTTCTTGTGTGCAGAACAGATAGGAGCTCCGTGCTCTGCACAGCATGGCTTGCACATATTTTCATTCCTATTTTTGGTCAAGCACTTGACATTTTTCTTTACTGACAATCTTGTAATACGTTTTCTCCTTCTTGCACATGTGTGTAAGGAAAGGGCTGTTATGCCAACACGCCATCTGATCCATTTTCACCTTCTGAGATTCTGCAACAGTACCACCAACACCTTCTGGTGTTAAGTCACCAAACGTGAAAGGAAAACCAAGATTTCCAAGATCATATGCATATGCCTTGTAGGCAACCTGAACAAGAAAAAGAGTAGTTGCTCCGTAATCCAATGTATCATATGGCTTTGATTGACGGCGGGCAATCAAACGGATGCTTTCGCGATTTTAACAAGATCCGTCCAGCCACTGCATCAACACACAACATCATGATGTTATCAGCAGGTGGTGGTGGTGGGGGGGGGGTCTCTTGGGTGAAACTGAAACTCAATAAGTTAGACCCCCCTACAGCAGACTAGCCAAAATTTTTAGACCCCCCGGGGGGTTTAGTTGCGGCAGGTCCCTGTATTGAACGCACGGCCCACACCTCAGCCGCAGATGAGAACTTAACGCATGCTGACAGATCCGTGTACTTTGGGATTGTTACGGATCACTCAACCTCATTCCACCACATCACATCCTTCTATAGGTTATATGAAGTGATGTGAAGCAGTTTCTTATGGTGTGTAGTCTATGATGTAAGAGACATAGCCCCATAACACAAAAATTCGATTATTTTGGAGAGCTAAATTTGACACCGAAATTTGCAAATATTAAAAGGGACAATCAATACGTGTGACATAGATCCGCGCAAACAATGCCTATATATATACGTCGAGAGTAGTTGCCGTTCTATTCGTTATTGATAATCATCCCGTCATGCTATTGCAGAATATACGAGCGAAAATTCATGAGAGTCGATTCGGATGTCATGCTTCGCTCACGGAATATATATCACTGCTATGAAGACCAGAACGGGCACTCCAGCCTTTGCGAATCCACCTTATATATCAATAGAAAGAGGTTGTGTGCTGACTTGGGTGTATTACGTCTCAAGGGGGATGATATGCTCCATCTTCATGGTGATGACAAGATATTGTGGCCACTTGCCAGCTCATTCTACATGATTACAGTGCAGGAACATGAATGAATAGCCCAAAAATTTATCAAATATCATTGCATATACACTGGTACATGAGTTCCGCATATAGTTTACATCATGAGATAGGTTTTATCTGTGGTAAGCGACGATATGGGGGCAAAGATACAATGGTTAGAGCCATTTTTTTTGGTCTTGTGAGATATGATGATGGATGGCGCCATTATTTTCATAACCGGTTGGTATCCTCCTACAATAGGCATATTTAATTCCAACATAGGATGTGTAAATGTCCAATACCAGATAAGTGATTTTCTTGTAATTGAATCTATTGATATCTTCGACCATGGTGGTGCTATGAACATAATTCTTCCTAAAAATCACTTCTAATACCCTTAGGTATGCATATAATCACTTGGTCGATGTTTTTTGGCAGCATAAAAAATTCAGAAAGTTATGAAAACACCCCCTAATTTCAGCTCTCGTCGAAGTTCCTGAAAAATCCAAGAATGAGGAAGGTTAGGTAGGCATTTGCATAAAAACCTGATAACATATATTATTAATTTACAAAGCATTCGCACTGCTTAATGATCTTAGGTTGCCACAGGAGTACACCTATCTTTGATTGACTTTGCTCTTGTCCACGTACACGCAGCATTTTTCTGGCACTTGGCCTTTCTCTTATACAAAGAAGCACATCCTTGTAGATCAGCAGTAGCAGATTCAGAGTTGGGCTCCATCTCTTCATCGTCGTCAGCCTCCTGAATGCACGTCATTGCAGTCCTATCCCAATCACATTTTTGTGCCTTGGCTCCTTCGCAAGCCCTCTTTTTTGTGTGAAGTGAACATACGCTAGTTGGGGCTCCTGACGGAGAACCAAGAGAACCAGAATTCAGTTCCATGTCACCTGGATTTGAAGTTGTTGTTGTTGTTGTTGTGGACGTAGAAGTAGATGTAGTGGTCTCAGGAGTCGTAGAGTGTGTGATAGTGGTGGTGGTGGTAGCAGGAGTTGTTGTAGTTGTGGTGGTATCTACTGGCTGTGAAGTCGGAGGTATGTAGGGCCTATAAGACGGAAAATTAGTTGTCGGTGAATTAGTTGGAACACAGGGCATACTACACGCTTCATTGACAAGACAGGTCCAGCTCCCACTAATGCATTCGCATGTCATAGAATCATACGTCTGACCACAACATGACACCTCGCCCACTGCGCAAGAAGACCCTGCGGAACACGTGCCTCCTGGAGTACATGTCTCAGTAACATCAGCGACTGGCTTGTCAGAAGGACGCTTGGTCGGACTATCTGATGGCTTTTGAGTAGGGCGGTGAGCAGGAGTAGGAACTGGAGTCGGAGGTCTCGAGGGAGGTTTGGTTGGAGGGCCGCACGCATCGGCCTTGTGACAATCTTCATCGGGGATCAAAAAATTTTCGCAGCAAGTTTGATAATCCGGGAAGATGTAATGTTCTTCGTAGGTTGCCCAAACTTCATGAAGCACCCCTGAATTCGTACACGTCCCCTCTTTGTGGAGCGGATCGTCGTTGTCACCTTTTTCAATGGCAAGATGCCATTTGTTACAATCCCATGGCTCATTGACGTCACGAATATCACACGCCTGACCTGTCCTATCTTTAACTTTCTGGCAACACTTTTCAGCGGTTTCAAACAGGAAGTTTACAGAAAGCTTGGGATCATTCCAAGAATCAGGGTAATCACCCGAATTAGTACACGTCGTCAACTTAAACCTTGAAACGTGCCACTTAGACGCGACACATACATCCTTAACGAAACACTGTTCCAAAGGGACACCATGCCGGCCGTAGAATTTTTCGCAGCATTCTGCTCCAGTGGAGGAGAGGTATTGAGGGATACCTGGCATTACTGGAATCTCCTTCCATAGCTGTGGGTAGTCATTTGAATTGGTGCTGAGGGGATCAAGTCGAAGAGAGAGGAAGAGGCGTTAGAGGTGACCAATCGTTCAAACAACATAAGATGTGCACATCAGTATTGTTCATCAACTTACCACACTGCACCGACATCCGAGTCCAGAGTCGGATGGAAATAGGTTTCACCTGCAGAGTCTACTGCTTCTGGGCAGATTTCCGCCGTTTTACGGTGTACTTCGGATCTGTGGATCAATTGGATGGGCTCTCCAGTCATTGGGTCTTTGAAAGAGGACGTCTGCGCCGCCGCAAAGGCAAAGGACGCTAGCCCGAGCAGGATAGTGGCCACAGCTGACATGTTATTAAGTTGATGTTGAGTGTCCTTCATCTTCCAACCATTATATCCTTTATACCATAGCAACTTCTTCTTCGCTTGGTCAATTTGAATAGATACGATGGGCGGAGATGGGCTGCTACTCTTCGTCATAATTTAAATTGAACGGCCCACATACCTCAGCCTCCCCTTGCTAATGGAAGAAAGGCCCAATCTAAATACAGTCGTCGTACAGTTATTTTGACACACTGTGTTCTGGCTCAGCGTGTCAAAATAACCGTACTTGTCAAAACATCCGTGTAGCAAGTAAATAGGCATCGGTACATAAGCTTAAATACCAGTACATAGGTATGTACATAGGTTTCAGACAAAGGAGGAGACAAAGCAAGGTTGCTTACATATTTAGAAGTCTTCATGCTCCCACGTCAATTTCAGTTGTTCCAGAGTCAACGATAAATCTTTCACCAATTCATCAGATTTGCTGTTTAAGACCATAATCAATTCGACGTTACGAGAGCGTAGATGACCAAATGAATTGAAGAAGATATTGTACCGTGCATCTGCATCATCATCCTCGTCGTCATTCTCGTCGTCCTCCTCTGAACCCGCATTCTCATTCTCACGGAGTTTCTTGATTGCGTCTAATGCTGCCTCTGCAAGCAGCAATGGTGTCTCGGACGAATCTTTGATATGCTTTTTACATTGATCCAATAACCAATACGCATTGTCGTGCCGTGAGTAAGGCTTGGATGCAGCTTTCTGAACCCTAAAGTATGGCGCCACATTCGGTTGTCGCAACTTATTGCCTGCAAGCTTCTTCTCCAACTTTTTCGCTTCGAAAAGGCGACACTTTGACAAGAAAATGTTTGACAAATCACTTAAATCCTGCGCAAAGTCCTCACCAAAGACCTCAGCAAAGATTTCTTCCTCAAATCCGTCAACTTCGATGGAAAGTTGCTTCACTTGTGCTGCCATTTCCCTAAGTCGTTCTGCTTTAGGAGGCACTTTTGGCGCTTGCTGATCCTCTACCTCGCCTTCGGCGTCATCAATCTCATCATCCTCGTTCTGCAAATCAAGCAACAAATCACAGTCCTCCAGAAGTTCTGAAACTTCTTCCCTCTGCAACTCTCTGCAGTAATCATTCTCCTCCATATTCATCCAATCACGCATCATCTTCTGGGCATCTTCTGGTGGTGTACTCTTCATGGTCATTACTAGTTCGTTAATCATGACATCGTAGTCCGACATGTTGTCCAGACAACGTTGCCGATCGTTGTTGTCTTTGGCAAACTGGTTCGCCAACTCGTAGAGTCGTTCCATTTCAGCATCATCGCCATCAGAAGTCTCACTATCATCTCCAGCCGCTGCAACGACTTCTGGCTCCATATTGACATCACCATCCGCATCAGTAGTCGTGGCAGCATCAGCAACTGCTTCACTATCGACACTATCGTTTCCAGGAGCGATCGCAGATAAACTAGTGATATCGTCTCGACCAATCAGTTGAGACTTAATCCAACACTTCTTAACAGCCTCTGGCTTCACTTCTTCCCAAACCTTATAAGGCATCGTTTTATTGAGTTCATAGAACGCACTGATACCAATTTTTATTCGCAACAATGGATCGTTTTTCACGATCCTATTTTTGTTGCCGCTATGATTTACCACGTTCAAGTATTCCGCTTTTTGCTGCTCCCAATAACTAAGATTTTGTCTGGAACACTTATATTTCCTCACAGCTGGCCCACCACCATATTTAGCTTTGTACTCCAATATCTCAAGCCTTTTTTGAATTGAATAATTTGTTCGCTCCTTCCTTGGCTTCGGCGGCTTCTCCTTTCTTTTTCCTCCAGAAGGGGGCTTTAGTTTTGTTTGCTTTGATTTCTTCTTCTTTGGTGCATCGGCAGTTAAGTCAACGACACCTCCTCCATTACTTTTCTTTGCAGCGGAAGCGGTAGAGGAAGGCAAAGGAGCGGCTGCCGCTGAAACATCTGCTGCATTTGCTGACGCTGAACTTCTCGCTGTGGTTTGGACCGAAGAGTTCGTGGTGGTGGTGGTGGCTGGAGTTTCGACGGGCATAGGTGAGGGTGCGGGTGCAGCTGCCGGTGTTGTTGTCAATGACCGGATTTGATGAACACAGTTAAAACAAATTTCAAGTTGCGGACCTTTTTTCCCCGCTGGCTTAGGATTAGGTCGATCACCATCCTTTTTAGGCGCAATGACATCAAGGATATCTTTGTATTCTTCTTCGTTACCTCGCAAATCATCAAATTGGTGCCCACACGGCGCATGCTTCTGATGTCCGCAACGAAGACAAAAGTGTCTCGAATCCCTGCTGCCTTCAGGCGGCAAGGGGAGGCCTTCCATGTCGCAATAATCGCCCGCAGCACATCTAGCAGCACTCATTGTCGTTTACTTTATTAATTTGTCTCGCTGTATTGTGTAAGTATTGTGTATGGTAATGTCATGGTCATGGTCATGGTGGTTTGTGTGGCTGAGCTGCCTCTTCTCCCTCCTCGGGAGAAGCGGGGAAGCCAGCGATAAGAGAAGGTAGTGTTCTCTGCTGCTGTGTCAAAATAACTGTAATGTCAAAATAAGCGTGTGTCAAAATAACCGTACGACGACTGTATGGTATTATCGCGGCAGAAAAAGCGCGCCGATCTGCCGCCGAACAATTTTGCCCGAGCAAGAGTCTCTTCTGATTTTTTTTCAAAAATAAAATAAAAAAACCATGGCGAAAAGTCACCATAGAATCGGCACATAATCGCCCACAGCTTGTTCCATAGGTAAGATGAGACCATATCAAGATAAGCGCCGTGATCGCGCAGGAATTTTGGATAAGGCTGATGTTTCTCATCATGATCGACGGTTCATGTGACGTGCTGCATGTGTGTTTTATGCCTCTCATCTGTTGCCATTTCCGCATGCTCCGACATCGATACTAACATCATTATTGGCTTTTCTTCAGTTGCACGTGTCGGTAGATTAGATTCCCTACAGCCTATCGCCATGTCTCAACATTTGTAACAATCGACGAGCTATCAGGGGGGACTTTCCCCCATGTCAAACGTTTCCAGCGCCAACGTCGCTAAAACAACATTGCCATCACCGGCCCCGGGCAACGGCTTATGTCTCCAGTTAAACCATATTTGTTTGGAGGCAAACCAAGGAAGACGAATGAAAACAAGCAGAAGGCGGCATTTATGAAAAAGATGGAGGACGAGATTGAGAAGTTGAGGAAGGATAATGAGAAGTTGAGGATTGCAGCCGCAGATGGAGGGGGAGGGAAAAGGAGTGGCACTACGCTTGAGGACAAGATTGCACTTGAAACGCACAAAAGACTTCTTCATGATTAACTTAAGAGTAACGCGAAGAAAGGAATGAGAATAGACATATTTATGATGTTGCGTGAGATGATACGTGTGTACATAACAATGTATGTTAACGAGATTGAGTGATGAAAAGGAGTGAAAGGGGGCTGCCGTGGAAAGGTCAATAGGTGTAACGTATATACATCCCAAATCAATGATTACATTTATCTGCATTAGTTACAAGTATTTACAGCGCTTGTAGCATCCTACTACGGTTCCCAATTCCCTATCTCTCGACGACATAGACATGCTTATTCTGTATCAACTTCATCTGAGGAGTCAAGCATAACACGCGCTAGCTATGTTGAATGGTTGTTTTATCTCACTGGCGAGTAAGAGAGTAAGCGAAAGTACGATCTCTTCATTCTTCAATAAGTGTTTCATAAACAAGGAGGAGTCATTGAACGCATGCGGCAGGAGTCATTCTCTCAAGTATTACACATCTTGACGTAGTAGGATGCTACAAGCACTGTGACTATTTGTAACTTATGTACATTGATTTGGGTAATACGTTACAACTATACTTTCTATACATCTATACACTCCCTTCTTTTTAACATACATTGTTACACACTTCGGCTCTTTTTCCCACTCTTACTCTTACAGCTGCTGCTCGTCTTGATAAGCTTAAAAGATGCAAAGTTATCAGACGCTTTCATTTTCCTTGGTTTGCCTCCAAACAAATATGGTTTAACTGGAGACATAAGCCGTTGCCCGGGGCCGGTGATCCGGTGATGGCAATGTTGTTTATAACGACGTTGGCGCTGGAAACGTTTGACATGGGGGAAAGTCCCCCCTGAGAGTTCGTCGATTGTGACAAATGTTGAGACATGGCAATAGGCTGTAGGGAATCTAATCTACCGGCACGTGCAACTGAAGAAAAGCCAATAATGGATGTTAGTATCGATGTCGGAGCATGCGGAAATGGCAACAGATGAGAGGCATAAAATACACATGCAGCACGTCACATGAACCGTCGATCATGATGAGAAACATCAGCCTTATCCAGAATTCTTGCGCGATCACGGCGCTTATCCTGATATGGTCTCATCTTACCTATGGAACAAGCTGTGACCGATTATGTGCGATTTTATATATGTTGACTTTTCGCCATGGTTTTTATGATTTGAATTTGAAAAAAACAATCGGAACTTTCCTGTTTGGGCAAAAATGTTCGGCGGCGCAGATCGGCGCGCTTTTTCTGCCGCCATAATAATCTTCTAAACAATTCTATATTGAATACAGGGACCTGCCATGTACATATGCCGCAACTAAACCCCCTGGTCGGCTTAAACCCCCCCTCCAAATCACAGCCTATGGTAGCCAAAATATTTAAACCCCCCTCCTCCGGTTTCGACTAGTAGGTAACTTAGTAAGGCGATCACTAGAAGGGATCAATTACACGTTAATTTATGTCTTCACATCTGCTTCTTCTTGTGTGCAGAACAGATAGGAGCTCCGTGCTCTGCACAGCATGGCTTGCACATATTTTCATTCCTATTTTTGGTCAAGCACTTGACATTTTTCTTTACTGACAATCTTGTAATACGTTTTCTCCTTCTTGCACATGTGTGTAAGGAAAGGGCTGTTATGCCAACACGCCATCTGATCCATTTTCACCTTCTGAGATTCTGCAACAGTACCACCAACACCTTCTGGTGTTAAGTCACCAAACGTGAAAGGAAAACCAAGATTTCCAAGATCATATGCATATGCCTTGTAGGCAACCTGAACTAGAAAAAGAGTAGTTGCTCCGTAATCCAATGTATCATATGGCTTTGATTGACGGCGGGCAATCAAACGGATGCTTTCGCGATTTTAACAAGATCCGTCCAGCCACTGCATCAACACACAACATCATGATGTTATCAGCAGCAAACCCCAGAAAAATTAAATTTTAATTGATTGTCATCTGCGAGGTCCTGAAAATTAATTGACAATTACAATTAATTGCAATTAATTTCAATTATCACAATTATTACTATGCAACCTAATATTATTTAGTCAGAGCCTTCTTTCTCTTCCTCTTCCACAATCTCTTCCTCTTCAGTGATCTTCTGAAGCAATGTCTCCAGCTCCTGCTGTTCCCTCAATTTCTTTGCCAGACGCTCATCCCTCTTTACAGCTTTCCTGTCCTCATTCGCCTCATTAACATCTACAACATCCCACAGGTCCTTATTCTTTTTCAGAAAGAGGATGGCTTCATTGGTAATAGGGTTCATACCATGACGCCTCTTGCTCATCAATGCATCTTCTTCACTCCACAGACTCTCTACAACCGCAGCAGATCCCAGAATGAATCTACAATTGATATACTTACTCTCTCCCATAACTCGATCATATTCTTCTACCTTCGCTCTTTTGTAACCTCTCTCCAAACTCTCATCGTCTGAGTCCTCATCTGAAGATGACGAATCATCATCAGCAGCAGCAGCAGCAGCAGGATCCTTCAACAGACCTTTGCATGCCTTCTTCTCCGCTTCAGACATTGTCTGTTCGAACTTGACACCCTTCTGAATCTTCATTACTCCAGTGACAAAGTGTGGTTCTGTAGTCAAGCCATTATCAGGTTGCAGATACTTAAGATCCAAGTGGCAGTTCCTGAACTTCTTCCCCACCCTTCCCTTCTGCTTCAAAACCCTCCTCCTGAGATTATCTAGTCTGCCTTGAGTGTCTTGCACTTCCAAACCATGTTTCTGCATCGTCACGGACATTTTCTTGATCTCATTGATGTATTGGAGGTGTGACCTGATGCCATCGAGAATGTCAGGGTCAACGGATTCTTTGTGCTCCCGCATCTTGCCAACTCCCCTATTGCTCAAATCTTGATAGATTTCAGAAAGCTTTATGTGCTGCTGAAGAGTATTGGCACTACCCAACCATCTGCGTGTTACTGATTCACCCTTGGCAGTTATGTTGGCATGCTGAGGATTGGCGGCAGCTGCAGCATTTCGAAGAGCTGTGCTCACAACACAAGAGTTTCTTACATGGGCGGATACTGCATGGACCAAGTCTAGGATTCGCTTCAGATGTGCATCGTCATCAATCATCTTCGCACCACCCAGCGCCAAGTTGTGGTTGCCGCAAGAGATGTGCGCTCCATGAGTGTCTTTAGCGATCTTGATGTTGACTGCTGCACTATCGGCACATTGGCAGACTACCCAATCGCTGAAATCTACACCATAGAGTTCAAGTGTGACTATGAAGAAGTTAATATGAGCCTTAGCATTAAATGTTTCAGACTCCTCATTCTCATCATCATCATTTCCATCTTCAATAGCTGGGAGAGGTGCCATAGCAAGGAGGCGCAACTGATGTCGGTGCATTTCAACTTCCACCCTAATACAACAGAGGAATGAAAGTTAAAAGTAATATGAGCTTTTGGTGCATAATACAGAACATATCATAAAATAGTGCGACACTTACCCATCTTTCATCCCTTTGTACGGCTCCATGAACGATGCGAACAACCCCACGTAATGTTGGCCGCCAACAGTGTATCCATCAAAGAGAAGCTGTCCCTTGGGAGACTTCTTCATCATTGTGCTAATCTTATCCTCCACGATTCGAACAAGGCGATGAATGGTGTCCATGACCGTCTTGCTACTTTTGACGTGTCCATATTTTACAGTCTGTTGCATGATGGGGCAGTCGACATCACTGATGGGCATATTCTTCAATACAATTAAACGAATCCAATGAAATTCGGACATCACTTCTGCGCTTGGCACGAAGCCAAAATTTGCAAGGGTGCCTTGCACTTTTGGTTTAGATGCGTCATTGTCGTCATTGTCGTCTAAGGCTTCCTCGCGTTTTGCGGCTTCCATTTTTTGCTTCGTAGTAAAATATATACGTCGGACCGTGGCGTCATCATCAGCAGGTGGTGGTGGTGGGGGGGGGGTCTCTTGGGTGAAACTGAAACTCAATAAGTTAGACCCCCCTACAGCAGACTAGCCAAAATTTTTAGACCCCCCGGGGGGTTTAGTTGCGGCAGGTCCCTGTATTGAACGCACGGCCCACACCTCAGCCGCAGATGAGAACTTAACGCATGCTGACAGATCCGTGTACTTTGGGATTGTTACGGATCACTCAACCTCATTCCACCACATCACATCCTTCTATAGGTTATATGAAGTGATGTGAAGCAGTTTCTTATGGTGTGTAGTCTATGATGTAAGAGACATAGCCCCATAACACAAAAATTCGATTATTTTGGAGAGCTAAATTTGACACCGAAATTTGCAAATATTAAAAGGGACAATCAATACGTGTGACATAGATCCGCGCAAACAATGCCTATATATATACGTCGAGAGTAGTTGCCGTTCTATTCGTTATTGATAATCATCCCGTCATGCTATTGCAGAATATACGAGCGAAAATTCATGAGAGTCGATTCGGATGTCATGCTTCGCTCACGGAATATATATCACTGCTATGAAGACCAGAACGGGCACTCCAGCCTTTGCGAATCCACCTTATATATCAATAGAAAGAGGTTGTGTGCTGACTTGGGTGTATTACGTCTCAAGGGGGATGATATGCTCCATCTTCATGGTGATGACAAGATATTGTGGCCACTTGCCAGCTCATTCTACATGATTACAGTGCAGGAACATGAATGAATAGCCCAAAAATTTATCAAATATCATTGCATATACACTGGTACATGAGTTCCGCATATAGTTTACATCATGAGATAGGTTTTATCTGTGGTAAGCGACGATATGGGGGCAAAGATACAATGGTTAGAGCCATTTTTTTTGGTCTTGTGAGATATGATGATGGATGGCGCCATTATTTTCATAACCGGTTGGTATCCTCCTACAATAGGCATATTTAATTCCAACATAGGATGTGTAAATGTCCAATACCAGATAAGTGATTTTCTTGTAATTGAATCTATTGATATCTTCGACCATGGTGGTGCTATGAACATAATTCTTCCTAAAAATCACTTCTAATACCCTTAGGTATGCATATAATCACTTGGTCGATGTTTTTTGGCAGCATAAAAAATTCAGAAAGTTATGAAAACACCCCCTAATTTCAGCTCTCGTCGAAGTTCCTGAAAAATCCAAGAATGAGGAAGGTTAGGTAGGCATTTGCATAAAAACCTGATAACATATATTATTAATTTACAAAGCATTCGCACTGCTTAATGATCTTAGGTTGCCACAGGAGTACACCTATCTTTGATTGACTTTGCTCTTGTCCACGTACACGCAGCATTTTTCTGGCACTTGGCCTTTCTCTTATACAAAGAAGCACATCCTTGTAGATCAGCAGTAGCAGATTCAGAGTTGGGCTCCATCTCTTCATCGTCGTCAGCCTCCTGAATGCACGTCATTGCAGTCCTATCCCAATCACATTTTTGTGCCTTGGCTCCTTCGCAAGCCCTCTTTTTTGTGTGAAGTGAACATACGCTAGTTGGGGCTCCTGACGGAGAACCAAGAGAACCAGAATTCAGTTCCATGTCACCTGGATTTGAAGTTGTTGTTGTTGTTGTTGTGGACGTAGAAGTAGATGTAGTGGTCTCAGGAGTCGTAGAGTGTGTGATAGTGGTGGTGGTGGTAGCAGGAGTTGTTGTAGTTGTGGTGGTATCTACTGGCTGTGAAGTCGGAGGTATGTAGGGCCTATGACGGAAAATTAGTTGTCGGTGAATTAGTTGGAACACAGGGCATACTACACGCTTCATTGACAAGACAGGTCCAGCTCCCACTAATGCATTCGCATGTCATAGAATCATACGTCTGACCACAACATGACACCTCGCCCACTGCGCAAGAAGACCCTGCGGAACACGTGCCTCCTGGAGTACATGTCTCAGTAACATCAGCGACTGGCTTGTCAGAAGGACGCTTGGTCGGACTATCTGATGGCTTTTGAGTAGGGCGGTGAGCAGGAGTAGGAACTGGAGTCGGAGGTCTCGAGGGAGGTTTGGTTGGAGGGCCGCACGCATCGGCCTTGTGACAATCTTCATCGGGGATCAAAAAATTTTCGCAGCAAGTTTGATAATCCGGGAAGATGTAATGTTCTTCGTAGGTTGCCCAAACTTCATGAAGCACCTCTGAATTCGTACACGTCCCCTCTTTGTGGAGCGGATCGTCGTTGTCACCTTTTTTTAATGGCAAGATGCCATTTGTTACAATCCCATGGCTCATTGACGTCACGAATATCACACGCCTGACCTGTCCTATCTTTAACTTTCTGGCAACACTTTTCGGCGGTTTCAAACAGGAAGTATACAGAAAGCTTGGGATCATTCCAAGAATCAGGGTAATCACCCGAATTAGTACACGTCGTCAACTTAAACCTTGAAACGTGCCACTTAGACGCGACACATACATCCTTAACGTAACACTGTTCCAAAGGGACACCATGCCGGCCGTAGAATTTTTCGCAGCATTCTGCTCCAGTGGAGGAGAGGTATTGAGGGATACCTGGCATTACTGGAATCTCCTTCCATAGCTGTGGGTAGTCATTTGAATTGGTGCTGAGGGGATCAAGTCGAAGAGAGAGGAAGAGGCGTTAGAGGTGACCAATCGTTCAAACAACATAAGATGTGCACATCAGTATTGTTCATCAACTTACCACACTGCACCGACATCCGAGTCCTTAGTCGGATGGAAATAGGTTTCACCTGCAGAGTCTACTGCTTCTGGGCAGATTTCCGCCGTTTTACGGTGTACTTCGGATCTGTGGATCAATTGGATGGGCTCTCCAGTCATTGGGTCTTTGAAAGAGGACGTCTGCGCCGCCGCAAAGGCAAAGGACGCTAGCCCGAGCAGGATAGTGGCCACAGCTGACATGTTATTAACCAGAAGATGCCCAGCGGGGATAATGAAAAAAATCACCAGCGATCACCATGGCGCACCTCGACCCCGTACGTGCCGACATCAACAACACTAGCTACACATAAAATTAGACAGCCCAACTGCAGCAACTCCCTCTCCAATAGCCTTTCTATGAAGTGGTGTCGTCAGGTGGACATCGATCCACGCCATCGCTACTTATCATGACACCAAAGTAGAGGTGCCGGAAAATTGCGCTTTGACATCGGTGTGATGATGATGCACTTCCAATATGGTCTTCAGATGAATAGTTGGAGCTGCTCTGCCACTGAACTGGTTTGCAGACGCCATCTATATTCTATTAAGCGGCGATCGATCCCCTCTAGAGTGTGTCGGGGTGTTCTATGGCGCATGTAGTGGCATGGTGAATACAGTAGTTGAAAATTGATAATTTCCACAAAATACATCAAAAAGGAGAATGCATATATCTGACAGAAAATGAAATGAGAGGGTGCCAAAAGTCTGTGAGGTGATGACTATAATATAACAATCAACGTGGTTGGTGTAGATATCTCTATTTCATTGCGGCTACGACATTATTGGACTGGTTGATATGTAGCATATTTTGGTGGAAAATGAAGAGCCGAATGCAATTACATACACGAGTATTTGAAGTGATATTGAGTGTATTCATCCTGCAAGTTGGGGGCCTTTTCACCACACAACACCAATAGCCATCTGTTGCGAGCATTATACAGTGGTTTGAGGGTATCATATGACTCCTAACAGCACCATTCCTACCCGATGGGATCAAAGCAACAGCGGATGATTTGACCTACTACTCAATTATTACGTCTAATTTGTATGTAATCAATAAAACTGATAATAATAATCAATCATCATAGTATTCAGAAGGTGTCTGCAATGCACCATGGCTATTAAATAGCCGAAATCTATTAAATATGAGTATGTCATGATGTTGCCCGGCATGTGCAGATTTTGTGTCTCTGGCGGTTAGAGCCGTATACCATCACAACGACGCCGATTCGGCCGCCACCGCTTACAGAATCGGAATCTGCATAAAAAATGGGGTCAGGCACTATGTTGTTTATGTTGATTTTGGGAATATTGGCCCAATAGTACCATGGTTTGCCGTCGGATTCGTCATGGAGGAGATGTTTTTTGTTAGTGTGTGATGCGTGATGGCCGAGCACCCCGGGCCGACGATGCCAGTGCTACTGAATTAGTACCCCCAATATCTTGGAGAATGGTCGGAATACCACCATGTCACGTTGCAGAGGCGTTCTAAACTAACTAAATGGAAGGTTGTTGGTCTTTGAACCAAAAGAATCGACCTATTATTGACACAGTTACGTGGTAAAGACGCCACCCGGGGTGGATCCGGGGTGTGGGCATCTTCTGGTTAAAAGTTGATGTTGAGTGTCCTTCATCTTCCATACATTATATTCTTTATACCATAGCAACTTCTTCTTCGCTTGGTTAATTTGAATCCAAGCTTCGACTGATTGTCAAGCTTAGGCTGATTCTGTTGTACCCAATAAAAAATTTACGTGGTGGGTGTGGGTAGAGTGTGTACAAGGGGTGGGTAGAGTGTGTACAACGGGGTGGTAGAGTGTGTCACGTTGTCGTGGGCAGACCGCGCGCGGCAGACTCTCCATCCATCCCACGCAAGAGACGTTGCACGGTATTTGCAAAATCTCATTGGGCTGTTATGCCAACACGCTTTTCTCCTTCTTGCACATGTGTGTAAGGAAAGGGCTGTTATGCCAACACGCCATCTGATCCATTTTCACCTTCTGAGATTCTGCAGCAGTACCACCAACACCTTCTGGTGTTAAGTCACCAAACGTGAAAGGAAAACCAAGATTGCCAAGATCATAAGTACAGCTGTCTTCACGAGATTGCGGACTTTCATTCAAGTTTCCAATTTCCTACGTACTTATAGGTTTGGTACAAATGACGTAATGAGTCTTATGAAAATCACTTGGGCCGATTTCCCTCAACTCATCCCTCATCGAGCACCTCTTCACACAAAATGATGACAACCATGGCCAAATTCCGGCGCCTCCTACACATGAGATGTCGGATTCTTCGCCATCCCTACGCACTAATTGAGTTCAACTATATGTTTAGATTTGATTAAACCTTTAGGGATGGCGAAGAACCTCAAACATGGGTGACGGTGATAAAAATTCTGAAGCACACATCGACATCACCTCCAGCGACAACCACATATCAACATCAATGGAGTATGGCGAGTCTTAATACATGTATTGTGCTCTCAACTCGGTAGACGACGTCCTATTACTACAGCGAGTCATGATTTCGTGATCTCTGCCTTGATCAGCAGGTTTTGGCGGCAGAAATACGAGTAAGATAGCCAGTCAAAATATTCATCTCCGTCGCGATAAGTATAGTCTCACATAGTACTGAAGAATCAACGCCCCAACACTGCTGATACAGCAGATCAAGTTGGACACCTCATCAACCGATAGCAGTATAACATTATCGTGCTTGTGCAGCCGACAACACAATTGCTAATCTTCAGAAGTCTTGAGTGTAGCTCTTTGTTGAAACGACAGTCAATGACATTATTGTTGGAGGAGGCATTCTCGGATAGAGGCAGATCTATGTACCAATGCATTGTGGAAGTCTGTGATAAATAAAATCCCAACAAGAGTAATACGACTAGCGGTCAATTGATGTTTTGATCAGCATAGAGGAATTTAGCTATAGAGATGACTCTCCGCTCGCGAATTGGGATCAAGTCCAGATGTTATGCTTCAATTTAATAATATCATTCATTGCCGACGGCATTGATATTACTGCAGACCATGCTGATTCATTTATGAAAGTTACACGAGGCTCTACGAGATCAGACTTATCATTAGGCGATCAATGTGGGCGACTTGCAACAATTCACGGCATGTGAGCAAGACTTGGAGATTGGAGATGAGTCCATCCTGGACGAAGCAACCAGCAAACATGCGCTCAAAGAGAAGTGGACTGTGAAACTGTTTAGAAATAATGTGCCGATAATGAAGAGTAATACAATGGTAATGTGATATTTAAATTGAGTGATAGCAACAGCTTGGAGAAACTCATTACATTTTCATTTCGATCCATATATACAACATATTATCTTTAAACAGCATGCGATGAGTAGTATCATTTATACGTTCTGAAATAATATCGTCACAAGGCCGCCAAATTCATAGATGTCTATATCTTGTCGCGTGTTGGTTTCTTCATTTGCATTCGTCAGTATGGTGCTGCTGTAGTACTTCTGTCTTTTGAGTCATTTATGTAACAGTTGATGCCTACATTCATTGGGTTTGTACTTGCAATGGATTCTGGCGACACAAAAATATGTTCAATCAACTTGCCAAGATATATAATTGCATTGCTTGTCGATCACATTACACCTATGGATTGTTGGATGGGTGCTGGGTTTGTTATTGTTCGTCTTTTGAATCAGAGTTGTTGTGTCTCGTCATTACATCACTACACATTCATCATCATGATGTAACCTCATAAAGCTTACAAAATAGAACGAAGCAATCAAGATCATATTCATTATCGGCGGTAGCGTAACGAATGAAAACATTCTTCATTCATTCCATGATCGATTTGCTGCGGCGGTGCCATACTCCAGAAGAGGTAAATACCCAAAAATTGCATTTATCATCGACAACGCAACTTGTGTCAAATCATTTTTGTTGCATCCTCAAGGCCGGCGATTTATACTCCTCGATTACATATATACTCATCTTTCATATCACCGCTAAGTCAGGGATGATCTCACTGCATTATTGTGTTTTTTATCATGGCCTAAAATAAGTCTTCGAAGGGTGGCGATGGTACGAGACGTACACGATTTTTGGGACGTGACGGTGGCAAGAGTTTCTCAGCAGCGGTTGGGTAAGAGACTCTGATATATATCGAATATGAAGCCGATAGTATTTCTATTTGTTGCCAAAGGATGAATTTGTTGTTTTGTATTTCTGTTGCGAGCTGCTGCTACCGGACTATGTGAGTGAAATATATTACTATCATGGTGAAGATGTTGTGTTTTGTGTTTTGATGGGAGATGGGAGATGAGTCGAGTCAATGGTATATTTTAACGGTATTTTAACGGTAGGAATTAAATTCTATGGGGATCCGCGATGAGCTGAAGACAGCTGTACCGTACGTTTGCTTTCAAAAGTCGAGCAAAAGTTTGAAAACCACTTTTTGTAGCTTCCAGAAGGAATTTTTCGAAAATTCTTTTCGTCACGCCACACGTCGGAATGAGTAGAGTGGCGTGTCGAAGCCCAAAATAAATATTTTTGCACTCCTCTACTTCAAAAGTGGTTTTCAAAGCCTATTTTACCCTACTCGAGAAAGATCAGTTTATTTTGTCTGTGTGACAGTAACTGGTACCTACATACTAATTCCTACGTATAACTTTCACAGTAGAATAACTATTCAAGCCATTTTTTCTTCTGCACTCCACACTCCATCCATGATATTCATAATTGTATCCGATCCTGCCATGCTCATGCTTTGAGTACTGGTGCATTGTCCGGATCAATTAGAAGACATCTCATGTAAGATACTCTAATGGCATTCATTTTGGAAGTCTCATAAACGCGAACATGCATCCATCCTCCTCTCTTGTCTGCCTGGAGATTGGGAAGTTCTCCGCTCTCATTCGTGAAGTCTATGCACTTCCTAGATGATAAGCAATAGCTCACAAAAGTAGCTGGAAACAAATACAATTAGCTTACCATACTCTAACATACTTCCATGCAAAAAGTGATTGCTCAACTTCCAAATAGCAAAACATCAACTCATCAAATTCACTTTTTAGTGGACACTGACTTCAGTGACCTTGAATAGAAATCGAGATGCTGATAAAATTCTTCTCCGTTCAGCTGCTGTGCATTGTTACTGCTGTCGCGATGATCTAATCCAGGCTTAGCTGCAGCTTGTCTTTCACGAAACTTTTGTTTCAGCCTACTCTTTGCGGCAGCTCTAGCCCCCTCTGGCTCTCGGTCAAATGAGCTCTCTATGATTGACTTGGCATCAAGCTTATCCAGATACGATTTACCTTGTGCGACTAAACGCTGGTTCTCAGAGTTGGCCAGTACTATTGATTTTGATTCCATATGCGCCAGTTTTTCTTTCAGAAGGTCAATCTCTTGTTGCTTCTCGGTCTTCACCTTTTCAGCTTCTTGTTTCGCTAATAAAGCCTCTCTCACAGCAACTTCGGTGCTGAGCTCGGCCCTTTTCGCTCTTTCCTCAAGTTTTTGTTTTTCTTCGTCCTCTCGTCTACTGCGTGAGTTGTTATTGTCATATGGGTCGTCATCCTCTGCGAGAATTGATGGAACTGAGCCTTCTTGTGAGTCTGCGTTGTCTTCCATTTGCACAAGAAGAGATTCTATTGTCTTGACCAACTTCTCCATTCGGCTTCTCACTAATGTGAATGCCTTGTCTGCGAGTACAAGTTTCATAGACAGATTTTTGACCTCATGAGTTGCTTTTCGAAAGAGATGTTCTGCTTCAGCCACTACATTTTCATCGCCATCTAGATCAATTTCCGCTTGCATTAGTTCTTCTGCTTGTATTTGGCGTATCATTGCTGATTTCAGCTCTCGTCGAAGTTCCTGAAAGATCCAAGTTTGAGGAAGGTTAGGTAAGCATTTGCACAAAGTAAAGAGCATACCCACAATGTCATCCAGAAAGGCACTTACGGTTGCGTTATCGCTTGTCATCTTCAGCAAGATACTTTGGCAATCACCAATTGTAAACATCTCAAACCCCTTCATGGTACCAGCATCAAGTGATTGACATCTCATCATCATGAAATCTGTATCATCAAGCCAGTGCACTTCCTCCAGCCAGTATTGTTTGTAAAAAGGATTATTCGGACGTCGAATTCGCTCAATGAGTCTTGGTACAGAATATGCTTTGGCCGATCGGCGTGTGAGCAAATGAGCGGTAACTACATCTTTCGGTGTAGCACCATCTCTCCATGCTTTGCTAACGATAACCGCATCTCGAACTCTATGCGCCGCTTGGAAGTAAGGAGTCAAAACAATATCATCCACGACATTCGTTCCACCCCTTCGCTCTAAACCTCGGTCAATATCAGTCTCCATAATTCGACTCCTCATCTCAAACAGAGCAAATGCCTTTTTTGTGTCGACTAGGCTTTCAAATTCTGTCAACATATCATTCGAACTATTGATCTCCATTTGCGACGTGCAGATTTTGCGAAAAGCCCGTACCATTTTCCGTACTAGATCAGGGTCAACATAATATATTGAAAGGTCTGGAACACTCTCATAATCAGATTCAGAATCTTCGGCATGTAGAGAAGAAATATCCAAGGAAGGGTCCACGAAATCTGCACCAAATCCAGCATTGTTTATACCGCCACCAGATTCCCGATGAGCAGCAAAAGGATTGAATTCCGTTGAGAATTGTTCGAATTGGTCATCGGGGAAAGCATCAAATGTCTGATGAGCAGATCCATTTGTATGATTTGAAAAGGTATTCTCACTTTTCTGTCGTTGTTGTGGGAAGAAATCAGTTCGCTGTGCTTCAGTCTGCAATCCATCAAATACATCAGATTCAGTGTCAAAATTCGATGAGGGCGGTGACGACCTGAGGGTATTCCGGGATGCCTCTGTAATTGAAGGTAATACTAAACCCATACTTGTATTGCGGTTACCATCAACAGAGTAGGCAGCAGTATCAAGAGACGTGCTTGCCACAGATTCATCGTCCATAAGATTTGGCACATCCTTCGTCTTATCTAGGAAGCCACTGTATCCACGGAAATTCATTGATGCTCCGTCTCTAGGCGGTGCATTTCGACTATCTAAACTTCGAAGCGCTTCTTCAGTCATTATTTGTTGATGTCCTGATTGGTATTGTTGCGGTAAGAATGAATTATTGTCGTCTCTTGAGTTTTCAGTGTCCACATTTTTATTGGAAGCGGCTCTATCTGGTGATAGTCTCATGCCAGCGGCTAGGACTCGTTTCTCACTGCCACTAATATCGATGCCAAGGCGTCTAGCTTCCTCGTTGTCCATTCTTTTTGTAGGTGAAGATCTTTTTGTAGGTGAAGGAGTTTTGAAAGATGACTTCGTGCCAGATTGTCGCATAAAACCATTATTTGTACCAACATCACAAGCTGGAGGTCGAAGAGGATTGATTTTCGGTGTTGTTTGCCTCACTGAAGAAGAACTATTAGCAGTAGACATTGCCTCCAAAAAAACATTAGCAGCAGTCTTGGTTTCCGAAATTTCCTCCAGCAATGTTGTTGTTGTTGTTGTTGCATGATGTCTCCCATTTCTCCATCCAGAGTCACCGTCGGTTCTTCTATCAAATCGGCGCGCATATTGCTCATCAAGATCAACTGGACCACTACTCTTCCGTTCTTCTTCTTCTTCAACTCTTCTTCCATCATCGTCATCGTCATTGTTATTATTTTGATCCGTAACGGTAAATGCAATGCTATCACCATCACCACCACCTCCTGACATCCATGCTTCTAGCTCGGCTATCGCCGAGTCGTCACCACCATCAAATGATGGCTTGCGACTTGCTCCCGCCACTGCAGTAGTAGGAAACATCAACTGTGACGGATGAGGATTATTTTCGGCCGATGGTCGATACTGTTGAGAAGGGAACAAGCCAGTATTCAATGTCGTACTATGACTATTCCTCTGCTGATGATGATGATGAGAGTTGTTGTTGTTGGATTCATCCACCTCCTCCTCACTTTCACTATAACTTGGCTCCATTACAAATGCACGTCCACGTTTGTCAACTGTACCGGGCCATCTGACTGCTGCATTGTAGGAAGATGATTCTACAGAAAATCCAGTGACATCCGAATGAACATTTGATCTTGATGGTGATATTGTAGTGGGGTAAAAATTTGAAGTTGCATAATCATCATCTGGATCATCAATCGTTGTTGTTGTTGCATTTCCAACGTTTGTTCTAGCTGACATCATCTGCTGATGATGTTGTGTTTGTTGTTGTTGTTGAGATGATGGAGGTGGCATATTGAACTGAACACCCATCGTTTGTTTCAATTTCGACTTTGCAATTTCCAATGGTGATGGATTAGTACTAGTTTGTTGTTGTTGTTGTTGTTGCATTGAACTCAACTTTTTTTCTATCCCAGCTTTCAACTTATTCACCATTCCAGATCTATTGCGCAATAGTGGTGTTGCTGATGGTGTTGTAGTCGATAATGATGATGATGATTGCGGATGATGAGAAGAGGATGAGGTTGTAGTGTTGTTGGAATTATTCGCCACTGAAGACTTGGATGGTGATGATCTTTGAGATCTGGCAGTAGCTATTGATGGTTGGAATTTCGACTTGCTCGATGATGATTGGCTGATTATTCGACTATCAGATGTTGTCGGTGGTGGCACTCTGTTAGGAAGGAGATTTCCCCCCCGTGAACTAGAAGATGACTGTTGCGCAACCACTGTTTGTCGAGGAGGTGTGTTGTACTGACGGGCAGCATCGTATAGCGGATAGGTGCCTCCCATGTTGTTGTTGTTGACAGCAGTATTATTATTGCTTTTAGGCGGCGATGGCGGTTTATTGTCTGGTCTAATAATCTGGTCATTGCTTCTCCCTCTACCACTAGTATTGCTGCTGCTATCAAATGATCGTGAGAAGGAGGTGCCAACTCCCGACCGACGAAATATTTGTTGATCTCTGAGCTTCGGGGCTGGTGCTGCTGCTGCTGCTGCTGTTGGTGCTGGTGGTTCCCGATTTGTAGCAACTGCTAATGCAGCAGCGATTCTATCATGATTTTGACTTGTTGGAATAGACGACGATGAGACTCTACTACCGCCACCCCATCTATCGCCGACCATTATTGCAGATGTCGGCTCGTTGTTGGTTCGAACAGTATGATTGTTTCTTGTTACTGAAAATGCAGCATTATTAGGACTGTTGCTGTGATGATTATGAGTTGATGATGCAAACGAAGCGGACGGAAATCCATCCATGCCGGCAGAAGAAGACGTGTATGTTTGACCGGAAGGTGGACTTGTTCGTTTGTAGGAATATTGCATGTCGATAACGTCTTCCTAAAGCACTGCTTTCTGACGATACAAATTTAAATGTACCCAAGGATTGAAAGAGTGAGACTTTGTCACGTCTATTCAGGCAATTTTGAGTTCAGAAGAGTCATTGGTTTGTTAGAGTAGTAGCTGTTCTCAGACTATGATACAGCACACACAGCTCTTTCAAGGGAACGTCCATGATTCATTACTCATTACATGTTCGTAGCACAGGTGACTCCCGCCGGCCGTTGCATCGCGACAACATCGTGTTTTTTTTGGTTTTTTGGTGAGTGTCTTGAAGGTAAATAAGTCAAAGAGATACAAGTATGCTAAATAAAGGGTATGAATGATGTAAGTAGAAGTAGTGGGTACCTAGAACTCTCCGGAGAGTGGCGGTTGGTGGCTTCCTTATGGTAGCTCTCTCTCAGAGAAGATAGAGGCTACAATGCTCTTGTTTGCAGCAACAACAAGCATGAGTATGCATTGTATTTTGCATCTATTGTGGGTGTAGGGGGATCGAGTGTATTTATGAGCAATGTGAGGTACGATACATAAGCTTCAACACTACTGTGTACTTATAATATGCACGGTAGGTCACTGGAATGCACCATGAGTCAATTCAATTGATTAGTTTCAGTTCCACCTGCTCTAAAGACTCTTCTTCTTACAATCGTAGTTTGGGCATGTGGAAGTAGACATTTGTAGGCAATGATGTTGCGATGTAACATTGTTCCACTTCGCTTCCTCTACGTTCAGATGAGTAACTGTGGAAGGAATAGTCTCCAACTAACTCCAAAACCAAAACCAGGTGACTCATTTAGATCTTGGGTACAATATCCTTGCTTGCGTCTGCAAAATTGTCAGTGCGCTGGCTAACAACTAACCGTTCTCTCAATACATAAAGCATGTACTTATGGTGCGATGTAACAAAATGAAATCCATCCACTGCACAAGACCAAGAATCAAAAATTCTGCAAAAAATGCTTTGTCTGTGAATCGAACACAGGACCTTCAGATCTTCAGTCTGACGCTCTCCCAACTGAGCTAACAAAGCTGGCTGATTTTTGAAGTCGCATCAAAAATAATATAGCTTTATTTAATTGACTCAAGATCCAAAAAACAAAAAAGACATGCTTTGACCATGCTACATGCATGACACAAATAATTATGCAGAGATGCATTGACAACTGTTCTACACTGCATTCTATTTAACAGCGAAGCACCATGACGACAGCCTCACTAACCATGCCACAGGGCCTGCCCCCTCTCCCTCTCCAGTCCTCTCAACATTCCCACATCGCCGCCTTAACATCGAGCCTCCAAACAATGTCAGCTACCTCCCAATCAGCTTGCAGCTCCTGCGATGGTCTATCCCGTCGCTCTCGTCATCTCGACTCACTAACTTCCCCTGCCTCAGAAACATCCGCACTATTGGCATTGGCCAGTTCCAATTTACAATCGACCTCGGGCGCATTGAAAGATGCACGTGACAAATTCGACACAGTTGCCGATTGTGAACCGGCAGTCGAACGTTTGTTCTGGGGGGCACGTGAGGCGTGCAAGGAGGTGGCACTCCACGCCGAACGTCAGGGACGGGGTGGGGTGCTCCCAGCAAGTATGAAACGATTAGTCGATGGGAGTAGCAATAAAAGTGGGGGAGAGGGCACAATGTCGTTATTGAAACCGCGGCAAAATAATCATGAGAGTGATACAATGTCTCCGTTGACAGAGCAGGAATTGTATGCGGGTGCGGATGCAATGGAAATTGTGCGAGATGCACATGGATACTTTGCCAAACGGTTGGAGTGGACATCTACAAAAGATACAATGGCAGATTTGGAACGTGTTCATTTTATTGGTGTAGATGCCATGGGGTTATTGGTGACTGGACATTTGACTGGGGCTGGTGCTGCTGTTAGGAGGAAGGTGGATGCCCCTCCCGCTCCTGATACGAATAAAAAATCGCAAGCACAAAGGCGTTCGTCGACAAGAGTTACTGCTGCAGAACGATCGGAGGAAACTGCGTCAAAGACACGTGAAAGGCTTCAGGAGGCATTGCAGAATCGTGATCTTATGAAGAGTGTTGGTGAATATGAAGAGTATTTACCGTTGTCGACGCGGGTAGTTCGAGAATTACGTGCTATATTTGAGTGTTTGGGTGGAATGTACTCGGATGGAACTAGTCTTTTGTTATCTGCACCTAGTGTGCCATCCCACATTCCTCCTCCGGAGCCTTCCCTGCCACCTGGTGGTAAGGTACTACGAACAGAAAAGGTTGGTAGTGGACATTATACCCAATCGACAATGCAATCGTTGAAAACTGGTTTTCCTCAACTAGATTCGTATGGCGAGGCAAGGAGATCAGTTGCCTACGCGTCCGTCGATGGATATTGTCGTCAGCTGCGCACTGCTCGAAAGAAATTGATGCCCCCGGAGGGATCGGCCGGTTCTGCCATAGCACTGGCTCAGATCGTGGACTCTGCTGCACGTGATGCTGTCCGTTGTATTGAGCATACAATGGTGGTAGTTTCTGGTGAAAAGTCTGTGTATCGCTGTGTTGTCTCTCCAACTTCTTCAAATCATCATCATGACGAGTCTGGGCCACAATATCAACGTGCACTTGCGGGATGCTATTCATTTGTTGTGTCGGCAGCAGTAGATCGATTATTGGATCTCGTTGAGTACACGTTCCTTCGAGAGGCTGGATGCTCGATTAATCTTGGAAGTGTAGGCGATGGTGGAGCTGGTTCAGGCATCTCAGAGATGGACATTCGGGCGGCAGGGTCAGCCGCTGCTGCAGGACTACGAATTGTTGATGGGGTGAGAATGTTAGGACCATCCTTGTCAAGACTTTGTGATTTGGCAAGCATAGGAAGTGGTGAATCGACCATTGCATCTGCTCTTTGCATCAGTTTGCATCGCTCCACTGTCAAGAATTGTTCCAAGACACTTGAGAATCTGGCAAGATCCATACAGCTAGATCCCTTGGAAGGCACCAGGCACGTCCCTACGGATGCTCGCGTGGCCAAGGTTAGTTCTGACGTTGTCCATGCAATTCGCGTGATATCCCCATTTGCCAGTGCCTACAAATCAGTCTCGAAACGACGTACTTTGCCATGGGATGAAGGTATGGGAGATGATGCTGGTGAAATAGATATCTTCGTCCGTTTCTTGATCAAGCAATTAATTGTTAGTTTGCAGGGCAAGGCTCAAAACTACAAGAACGAAGAAAATCCAGATAATCATGTGAAGACGCATTTGTTCATGATGAACAACATGTATTACTTGCTGGACTCGCTGGGGCCAGATGGGTACGAACATATCAATGACGAGTCTGGTGAAAACTATCGCATCAAAGCACCGTGGTTCCAATCGAAGATGAATAAGATTTTTGAGGGTGAAAAGGCGAAGTATCTTGCTTCTTGGGAAGTTCTGAACAACCATTTAACCAGGGTTGATGAAAGAGAATTGAATTACAAGGACAAGAAAGATATTCTATCCTTAGAGAGTGGCCGTTTGATCAAGAGTCGGTTTTCTGGTTTCATTGAAGACTTCGAACGGGTCTATCTTGTTCACAGAACCTTCACCGTAATTGATCCCAAATTAAGAGAGACACTCCAGAATGATATTCGCAATGTCTTCATGGCTCGCTACAAGGCTTTCTTTGACAGATACGCCAGCATCAAATTCTCAAAGAAGAACATGGAAAACTACCTCAAGTACCCTCCGAACAAGCTTGACTCCCTAATTGGACAATTGTTTGCGTCAAAGTAAATAATACCTTATTAAATCTTAATACAAATCTGATCTGTACAATCGCCATTTCATTGACGATTATCGACATCGATTCATTAACCATTGAATCAAATCATCCTCTATAATCCCCAACAAGGGAGCCGGTTCACAGAGCAAACCATGGAGTGCTGGATATGACTTAAGGGTCTTATCTTTGGACGGTGACAACTTCATCAGTTTTTTTGTTTTGGAATTATCCACCACAACATCCTCCTCGGCGACCATACACAAAAACGGGACTTTAATTTGACTAAACTTCTTTTGAACCATCTCAGTTATTTCCACACACGTTAAGGCCGAAATTGGACGGAGTCCACTTTTGTTTGTCATGGTATTTCTGTCGCACTCTGCTCTTCTTTCTGGATCCCGATATTGTTTGGATGAATCTGTCGCAGAATGGGGGATGATTGGGAGGCTAGATAGAAATGGGAGACTGGATAATGTCCCCAATGCTGACCTAGCTGTACCCCCAACTTTCAATGATAACATTGGAGCTAGCATTACGACTCCGTTTACGCTACCTTCTGGCAAGGCATCGGCCACTGCCAGAGCAATCGCGCCTCCCATTGATGAACCAACAAAATAAAGCGGTAAATTGTTACCGTGTTCCCCCGATGAAGCTTCTTTTTGAGCTACCTTTGCCACCGCAATGCCATCTGTTACAAGATCATCGGCTCCTGATAGCAATCCTTTCTTTCCAGGTGAGGCCCCATGACCGGGAAAATCAAGCCCATACACAATAAAACCATTCTCGGCTAGTAGGCAAGACGCATACCTAACAGTCGGATATAGACTGTGAGCTCCAAATCCGTGATAGACAACAGCAACGCCACGGATCTTCACTTTGTCAGTTGTACCGTCACTGTTGGTGTTTTGGGGAGGAGTCCACTTGTACAATGCGCATTTGATTCCACGAGTCTTTAGGGTAAGAGATTTGGCTACCAGCACGGGATGGTCATCGGATATTGATATCCGTCTTGGTGCCTCAGCAGCGGAAGTCATGGTGAAGATGTTTTTTGTTTTATGTCTTTTCATTTTGATTCGCCACGATTACGATTTGTGTCTGATTTGTGTGTGGATCTCGGGTTCGTTATGTTGCAAGTGAATGAATGTGTGTGTGACAAGATGAAGATGTGTAAAAACTTCGACCGCTATATAGTTTACATACTAGGAGTAGACCGGACCAGCTCGGCTGCTGGTCCGCTATATAGCCCACACGGAAATGGTGTGAAATAAGAACGCTATATATACTAAACGCGGTACTAAACGGCTCTGATAAATATGTACTCCCTCTGTCCCACAAAAAATGAGCTTTTTGATTTAAAATAGTTAAAATTTGGTCAATTTTCGTCCAAAAAATTGCTATCGCACATCGTTGGAAAGCTTTTTTCACGCCGGTTACGATTATATGGAGGTTGGAGGTTGTTAAGCAAGTATTTGTAATCATATTGTGACAAAAGGCGTTAAAATATCCTTATATCTAACCCTATTGTGAAAATGAAGAGGCCTCTCGGACACTTGTGTAGGACCTTACGTAGGAATAAGTACGTCAAATAGCTAGTTTTTTGTGGGACTACGATTAACTTCAAATAGCTCATTTTTTTTTGGAAAGAGGGAGTATTGAAGTACTTATGTTGTTCCGTTTTGCACTGATATAGACTATGTTGGCCATGGAATGAGAAGGAGTTGTCGAAGCGGTTCTAACTTGCTTGCTATTCGGAAATGTGTGTGAAAAAAAACGCACGAAACGGCTCTAACTAAATATCTATGTTGTTCGTCTGTTTTGCACTACTTATATGCTATGTTGGCCTTGGAATAGAACGGAGTCGTACGAAGCGGTTCTAACTTGCTTGCTAAAACGTAGCGAATGCAAACCTGAAGGGCAAAAAATCTGAAAGGAAATGGTTTTATCCCTTTCAGATTTTCAGTATGGTGGCCTGTATTTATGAAGATGATGCGTTGTTATACAGTAAAAGGTAGCGTAATGGAATTTCAAAAGGGTGAAATTTCACTACTGCAACTTTCGTGAAATTTACAGGGTGAAAGTTGCACCAATTTTGGCCAACAATGAAATTTCACAAAAATTCTGGCGCGAACGGATGGTACTGAACCAACACGTAGCACAAAAATAACCTAAGACCCTTCATTCCACCAACCACCAAACCCCAAAGAACACCACGCACCATCCAGATGATGAGTTTGTCAACTCAGCGGAGAGTAACTCTTCACCAAAAGATTTATGTTCTGTACAATAACTTCATTGCTTTCAATTGTCTCACTACTATTTATGTTGCCCTGCTGTATCCTCTTCTGCCTAGATCGTATACACCGTCGCGAAGAGTGACTTCTCACTCTTCCTCGAATGGAAAGATCTTGGAAGCGATAAGCATGTTACCGAAGCCGAAATAGAGGATGCTGTGAGGGTTTGTGAAAACGTCATGAAAGAATACAATGCGAAGATTGTGAGCATTCCTGTTGATAATGCTGCAAGGCATGTTGCGGATCGAGTTGGGAAGGAACTTGAAGAAAAGTATCCAGGGATGAAGGTCATAGTTACACGCGATCCGGCTCATTGCATCGATTTGCTTATGAAAGACCTAGCCAAGACTTCAGTTATGCAACTTGTCATAAAGTATGCTAGGAAAGTCAGGGACTTCGTGAAGATTGATCGCATTGATTCTTTCCGACGCAGCGCAGCTCTAGTGGATGAGCTCGTGTTTTACTCCAAAGTTTTCTGCCCCGTGGAGACACGGATGAACCTTCTACATGACGTTGTTGTGAGCGCTCGCAAGTGTCGTGACTTGTTTCATTCTTTTGACGTTCCACTTCCATCGCTTCCATCTTTGGAACAGCTGCAACAGAACAACAAGTCTTTTAGTATCAAAAATGTGGTACAGTATGTGGAATCAACTGGTGCTATTTCTGGTCGCATCACGTGGTTTGAATGTTATGCAGGATCATCTGACTTCTATCGATTGGTTGCTAAGCCTCTAATGTCTATGGGAACTGTCGGATCGATGGATTGTGAGCGTAGGGCCAAACCTCTGAAGAACAGCATTCTTGTGAAGGATAGGAATAGGATGAAGGATCCAACTGGTGTTGCACTTCTTCGAGGGAAGGAAAACCTCCGTCATATCATGGATGCGAAGAAGATGCTTGGAAAGAAGCTTGCTGACAGTCTCTCTTAGAGTGATGTGTTGACTGCAGAGTGCAAAGTATTACGACTATCTCAGGATAAGCTAGAGTGAAATTTAATCCCTTGAAATTTCTGAAATTTCTGAAATTTCAACCTGCAATTTTCAACCCCCTCCAAAAATGGTGAAATTCCATTACGCTAGTAAAAGGATCTACTCCTGAACTACTAAAACGAAAAAAGTTTAGGTTATCACAGCGGATTTTGACGAAATGTGACAAACACGTACGAGCGACCGTACGAACCAAATTTATTTATATTTATTAGATGCCTCATGATGTGACAGGTTTGATGTTCCGATCAGGATCTTTCAATTCATCCAACAGAGACTCTATTGATTGAATAGAAAAGCCAAATCACTGTAATAAATATGATTCAGAGCATCATAAAAGTGTGCATCTCCATTATTGGCATCAAACTTGGTATATTGCTTCACCATTTGCTTGGAGTAACGCAAGCCTCCAATTTCCATATCTGCAGCTATTTCCTGACCATCTGGTGATTTCCATCCAGTCACCTTGAGTATCTCCTTGGAGAAATCATCTTTTCCGTCCAACAAGACAAGATCATAGTGTTCTCTTAATTTGGAGATTGCATCCTTCACTTTCGCCGTGGTATTAAATGATTCAATCTCTCCATTGTTGTACAAGAAATAATCCAATTGTCCACGCCAGTATGCATCACTATCTGACTCCAATTTCTTTGTAAACTCGATTACATCACAATTCTTGCACCGTGCAAACATTTGTCTGGTTTGTTTCATACTGTAATCCAGAGGTTCTGAAAACATTGACATGGCCACAAATTGACAACCTCTCACTTCCATGTTGTGACGTAATTTACGTAATATATCCCCATCTGACGCAATTGAAAGACCATGCTCTCCAGAACCTAGCACAGTCCAATAGAATTCACCCTTCATTTCAATCTGTTCATTAATTTCTGCTAAAAATGCCTCCTTGGATCCTGCATCTGTACTGGAAATATATGCTGCGCCACTGTCATCGTTAGAGTCTACTATCCCTCTGATCCAATCATCTATTGCTGCGCCCTCTTCTCCGGGTATCTGATGTTGTATTAAGATGACACCACATTTGTAGGGGAGTTTGATTGGATCAATTGTACGTCGTGGGAGTTGAAATAACCGCGGTAGAACATCACTGGCGACACCTTGTGGGCCGCCCTTTTCTCCATTCTTTAAGGCTAATTTTCGTTGGTTGATTGGTAGTAAGGGCGGATCGGCATTGTACACTTCTTGCTGATCGTTTGATGATACATTATCTTCGTCATTGTCGCCAACGCCGTTTATCGGTGCAAAGTTGTCACTGGTGAAGACAGGAAAAACGGCTAAACCTATCTGAGTGGTGGAAAAGATTAGGATGGCTAGAGCTATGAGCAGGACGGCGTATATTATTAGCTTTGCTGTCATCTTGCCTACTCTTATTATTCTTTTAGCCAACGTTACGTCTTGTTGCTTGCTTTATATGATGTTGTTGGCGAAAGCGATTTTACGAGCGCGGTAGAATGAATGCGAAGAATGTGCCACTTGCAGAACCGCAGATGAGTGAAGCCTCGACCGCACATGTTCGCTGTAACAATTCACACAAGACTGCATGCTTTTCTGTTGTGTTCGCAATTGCAAGAGTTTGCAGGGCTGCAGCAATGCAGGATGCATGGATCAACTTCCGTCCAACTTCCCCGTCAGCATTGTTCTGAACTCTGAAGGGGCGGATTCGACACCATAAATAAAAGATTGGTTGGTGTGGTGATGGACACGATGATTGCAGCCTTTTAGGACAAGAGTGGCGATGATATTGCTACATAGTGCACACATATAGCACCTCTCCGCAAGCAGAACCAGAAACAGAACCATGCCTCCACCAGCGTCCCTTCGACAGGTTTTGGATGGTTCATTTGATCCATCTCTCATAGTTTTATCAAATGGGCACATATGGCATATGAATGACTCTGCGCGAGGGTTGTTTGCCCTTTCATCTCCCGCAACTCAGACCACTTCCATCACTACGCATATATCATTCTTTACTTCTTCCTCCCATGTGGCATTGGCATGGAATGAAGTAACACAATCGAGTTCATTTACTGCTGACAAGAAAATTGTAGATGGCGTCGTCATCCCAAGTTATAATGGTGAAGAAAGGGCAGCACTATCTCCAGTTAAGATTAGCATCGTTCGAATGACGACAGCACCAGAAACTTGCCATGAAGAATGCTACTTTTGTCTGTACCTAAAAGACATCGAGACAATGCCAACAAGAGTTTCATCCCTTGAGGAGGAATGGAACAAATTGTCGCTAACAAATACACTCGCTGATGATAGCACGATACTCAAGCTGGTGTTGGACGCTTCGTTTCACGCCCTCTTTGTGATAAATGAGAAGGGGATTATACAACTTGTCAATGAGAAGTCGTGTGAGGTGTTTGGTTGGTCAAGAAGTGAATTTCTGGGGTCGAATATTCATATCATCATGCCATCTGATGTTGCACCAAATCATGATCAATATCTAAAGAACTATCTCAAGACAGGGATGAAGAAAATGATTGGAACCCAACGCGAGGTTACTGCGCAAAGAAAAGATGGGTCCACGTTCCCTTGTGTCCTTGGCCTGTCAGAAGTTTCAGAGGAGTCGGGGTTGATCTGCGGATTTATAAGAGACTTGACGTCAGAGAAAACCCTCGAGGAACGAAATGAGAACCTCGAAGAACGAAATGAAGCAAATACGCATACAATTAAGGTGCAAAGGAAGGGATTACTTGTTGCCGAGGATACAATTTTAGGTATTCTTGACGCGTCTTTTCACGCCCTATTTGTGATTAACGAAGAGGGGATCATCCAACTCGTGAACGAAAAGTCTTGTGAGGTGTTTGGTTGGTCGAAGGAAGAAATGCTATCTCAAAACATTAACATGATCATGCCACCAGCGGTTGCAGTTAACCATGACCAATATCTAAAGAACTACCTGCTGACTGGGATGAAGAAAATGATTGGGACTCAACGGGAGGTTACTGCACAGAGAAAAGATGGGTCCACGTTCCCCTGTGTCCTTGGCCTGTCAGAGGTTTCAAATGAGTCGGGGTTGATCTGCGGGTTTATAAGAGACTTGACGTCAGAGAAAACCCTCGAGGAACGAAATGAGAACCTCGAAGAACGAAATGAGAACCTCGAAGAACGAAATGAAGCAAATACGCACACAATTAAGGTGCAAAGGAAGGGATTACTTGTTGCCGAGGATACAATTCTAGGTATTCTTGACGCGTCTTTTCACGCCCTCTTTGTGATCAACAAAGAGGGGATCATCCAACTCGTGAATGAAAAGTCTTGTGAAGTGTTTGGTTGGTCGAAGGAAGAAATGCTATCTCAAAACATTAATATGATCATGCCACCAGCGGTGGCAGTTAACCATGACCAATATCTAAAGAACTATCTCAAGACAGGGATAAAGAAAATGATTGGGACTCAACGGGAGGTAAATGCACAGAGAAAGGATGGTACCACGTTCCCTTGTGTCCTTGGCCTGTCAGAGGTTTCAAATGAGTCGGGGTTGATCTGCGGGTTTATAAGAGACTTGACGTCAGAGAAACAAGTACAAATGGATGTCGAAGAAAATCACAAACTCATGTTGAAAATCATGGACTCTTCATTTCACGCTCTCTTTGTCGTTAACGAGAACGGCATAATACAAATGGTGAACGAGAGGAGTACAAAGGTATTGGGATGGAGGAAAGAAGAGTTCATTGGACAGAACATCAAGATTATCATGCCACATGAGCATGCACACCAGCATGATGACTATCTCAAACGATATCTTGCTACTGGATTTAAACGCATGATCGGGAAAGAGCGAGAGGTCACTGCCAAGCGAAAAGACGGGTACGTGAATGTAGCATTTTGCTTCCCAAGTCGTGTCTTACTATCTATTTGCCTCCTGTTCACTCATTTCTTCTCTTCATGTCTTGCACTCTATATCATAAAGCACAACATTCCCTTGCATTTTGGGCCTATCCGAGATCGATACCAATGACGGCAAAAAGCTCTTCGTTGGTTTTCTTGAAGACATTACAGTTCAAAAGAGTTTGCTAATCGCCGAGGCTGAACGTGAGGCATCCGATAACCTCCTTCACAACATCTTACCTGAGCACATCGCCAAACGACTGAAGCAAGATCCTTCTCATATAGCCGATCATTATGAAAACACGACAATATTGTTTGCGGACATTGTAGGCTTTACCGACAAGACAAGCAGCATGGCTCCACGTGATGTGGTAACCATGCTGAACAACTTGTTCAGCCGATTCGACTATCTCGTTGGTCATTACGATCTTAACAAAGTGAAGACGATTGGTGATTGTTACATGGTCACATCTATACCTTCATCTGAAATTGATAACGATGGATGTTTCCGAGTGTGTATGTTTGCGCTGGACTTGATGAAGTGTGTGAAAGCATATAATATGTCTGGGCCGCAACATGGTCATCTGGATATGCGTGTTGGAATAGGTAAGACATTATTTGTGTCCCGAACTGCTGCAAGGTGTTTTTTTAGAGTGTTTGAAACATATTGCTCAACAACTTTGTATTCCATTGAATTGTAAAACAGCGTGTGGACAAGTGGTGGCAGGAGTCGTGGGAACCAAACGCTTCCTCTTTGACATGTGGGGAGATGCAGTGAATGTCGCAGCAAGAATGGAGCAGCACGGTCTACCTGGAAAGATACAAGTGACAAAAGAAGTTGTAGATAACGTTGAGAGTTCATTTTTATTTGAGTTGAGAGGCACGCTCAATATCAAAGGGAAGGGAATGTTAGACTGTTACTTTTTGAAGTCTGCGACTGACAAGAAGTTAAGATCATTTGATAGGCACAGTGTGTATAATAGTGCACATCCTCATAAGCCGCTGCCAGCTCGTTCTGACAGCACAGAAACTTGATAGTAGATAAGATGTATAGAATTCATTTTGATATCGTAGATGATAACAACAACATCAACATAGCTTGGAAAGCTCTTCATCTCTCGAGGTAGGCACGGGAACCCCCTCCGGATAGCTCTCGTAGAGGCGATGCTACAGCCTCGTAGCTGATCGGAGAGGTCCAATTGGAGCTGGCCCGCAGCACTACCTTCTCCTCTCATAGTATCTATCGTCATCATTATGCGTACGAGCCGTTGCTAGAGGCCAAATATACTTCTTGGTGGTGATAGGCACAAAGTGTAAAGTAGAAGAAGATTGCTGCTGCCTGATGGCATAAGCTGACACCATGCATGTGGGAATATGACCTGGGCAGATCTCAAGATCTCATGGACTTCGACAAAATTGGAACTAAAAGCAGTGTCATAAATACTATTTACATCTTTCGTAGCTGTATTTGATACATTATCTACCTACACTCATCCTCTTATTCATGCGAAGATGGCAACGCCAATCCCTCAAATCCCGCTGCAGAGAGAGAGAGAAAGGCAGTGGGGATATGAAGTAGGGCGCCCTGCTGCTTGGCTGCTCTGCTGCTCAGTTGCTCGTCTTGTTCCTGATTCCATCACAAAGTCCTTACGAAACATCTCTGCTTGGTCGAAGTATGTAGTGAATGGACTGTGATGGCCGTACATCTGCAGGAAGCCGTTTGAAGAGTGTGCGCAGAGATTTGAATTCCTCTTGAGACACAATGGAAGTCGGAGTATTGGAACTGAGCGTGGCGTACACACTTGTTAGGTGAATCTCAAGAGGGCTGAGCATAAGAACACGCTAGCATTGGAATTGGACTTTGAAATCAAATTAACTGGAACCAGAAAAGCAGTAGACACATTATCTATCTCTCTTTCCAACCCAAGGCCTAGAAGATGGAAATGCCAATTCCCGATCATCTCGCGTCTCTATCTCTAGAGAGAGAGAGAGGCGGCAAATAATGTGCCATAAGATACGCGACGGCGATGCATTATGATTATGGGCGCTACTTGGAGGACAGGCCCTGCTCGACTGCTCAATCAAACTAAACTTGCCATCTTGTTCCTGCCCTGCTAGTAAGGCCTGAAGTCAACAGTCTCTGCTTGGTTTGAGTTGCGGTGGGGTGAAATTTAGACGGTAGCTGTGTAGCTTGTGATACGCCTTGCGAAGAGGGTTTCGAGTCGAAGAGCATACAGACGTTGAACTCCTCTCGATTACATAACCATTTTGTAGCTATCGCCGTGTCAAGATGCATCGAATGAGACGCCCGATGGTCAAGGGAAGATGGCTACGTTGAAAGAGGGAGAAAATATTGTTTGTGAGATAAAGTAGGTCAACAATATTTACGAAATAACGTTCATTTGCCACCGAAGAATAAGAGTAGAGTCGGATCAAAGATCCGTTTGTGGGGATACGTTTCAAGAGAACGAACGGTGGTAAAACGACGGATTTATTGGTCTGGCAAACCCTAAAGGAACTGTGCCCACCGCATCCCCTGAGGAGGACGAACACTCTGTTTAAGCCTCTCGACACCTTCAAAGGCCGCCGTGACCATACCTTGGAAACCAACCATTACTATCTCTCTATCTCGGAACCCCAAACCGAGTGCACCCGAAGGCCATTAACTTCTTGGGCCAATTTATCAATCGCCGGCTTTCCTCGGCGATGGGCCAATTTATATAGCACCGGCTTCCACGGTGCTGGGCCAATTTGTATAGCACCGGGCGATGCTTGCGGGTGAACGTTGTTGGGAGGCGGCGGTAGTATAGCAAGCGGCCGGCGAGCGGAGGAGGAGTTGGCCGACATGATGGTTTGCTGGCTAGCAAATGATGTTGACAGTTTGCCAGATGGAAATTTATGAGCTAAATGAAAACAGCCGCAAGTGATCTCAACAGCTTTTTTCTCTCTGTCATTACGAGAAAGCCATCCATGATTGAATGAATGGCTGAGAGAGCTCGATATACTGCCGAGCCGCGCCATGAAGGATAAGTGTTCATCGCGCTTGAGTGAGCGGAAAGTTGTTGGAGAAGATCCATCGCGCCATGGATGCTACTGATTCCGACGCATGAAAAGGAGTGAAATCCTCTCTTTCTTCTTTTCTTTAGGGGCTACTTATTGATTGTCTGCTTCGGTCTGCCAGAGAGAGGAAAAGGGGGCGAAGACGCTTTTAACCCCTCTAGAGATAAACGAAGGACGAAAGTTTCCGTTCAAGTTGAAGCCTCGCTCAGCGCACACTCGTCATCACGACAAAAACAGAACTCTTGAACTCTCATCAAGAACAACAACCTTGGAGACGTTGACCATGGCTATGGTCTTTTTCCCTACCCTACATAGAACTATTCACATTAATCATGCTAGAACCACCACCGTTTGCCTTGGCGCAGCAAGGAGATGACGATCATGCATCGATTGACTCTACATCCCAGCCGCAATTTCTCAGAACTTCTCAACATCATGATTCGCCACCATTCCACCATCGAGTTCATTTTGACGACGAAAAAACTCAAGACGAGGAGTCCATTGACCACGCTCCTTCGCCTTTGCCGTTTGCTCTATCATCGAATAATTTAGATGAAATTGAAGACAGTAACAACACTGCAGTGGATGATACACATGATAAGGCTGCTTCCGCGCAGCATATCGCCACAAGTGCCATTGCTGGAGGGAACAATCACTGTGCCGAAAACGATGATATACAAAGTAGTTTATCCTATCACTCGGCGTTTCAAGAGTACAATCACGGCAACAGTCATGTTGCTGATACAGAAGATAGTCCAGGGATCACCATTCTAGATGAAGACAATGAATCAATACACCGTCAATCCATTGCAAATTCAAAAACATCAACATCCTCACATCCCAATGTTCGGCCGGCATCTTCCTCCTTCTTTCAAACTCAAATTATTGATGATTCGATTGTCGCTGGGGCTGCTGCTCATGTAGATGCCAATCCAAATTATGCAAATGCGTCATCAGTGATAGGGGGACATCATGGGGATGCATCATCAATTTTGAATCAGTTGATGCAATACGCAAATAATGATGATGATAATAATGATGCGTTGCCTCAAATTCAAGAGAATGAAATTGGAGATGAACAACTATCAATAGATGGCAATGAAAATGATGATGATATTGCCATCTCTATAACATCAATGAATCAAAAGATTTGGGAGTGGCCAATACAATTCTTTTCATCATTACGCAGCAAACAGAAAAAGAAACAGCAAACTTCTTCGAATGTCCCCACTGCAGCCTTGACAAATCCATCACGAGCTCCTATTCGCGCACATAGGATTCGACATGACAAGTACATTGTTGAAGTAGACATCCTGCCGTCGGCATCTTCCTCCACAAGAGTCGACATTCGAGACGCCATTGATATAATGGCGAATATTGAACTGCTACATTTGTGGTTTGAACCGATACCAGCGGTATTTGATGCATGCACCAAGGATGGGAGTGGTAATACCAACTTGCAATCTTCTTCATCACCGAGGACTTCACCTGCCAATTCTCTTGATTCATTAAATAATGGCGACGACAATCACAACAACAACAACAATAACGCTCGACAATACGATGGAGAATGGATCGAAATATCATCTTCCTTACTCGCACTCCCATCAGATGCACGTATATCCAGATATCTAAGGGCCACTCGTGTCGGGATACGAAAATTGATTGGTTTCCCTGCCCGAGTCCGATCAATGATGTTTGTGGAACGAAGCGCTGGAAGAGTTGGTTTAACGTTGGGTCCGTATCCGGATAGATTATTTCATGGGACGATGGCACATCATACATTTCATTTGAATGTGGTGACTGATGATGACGAGGAGTATGGTGTTGGTATTATGGGTGGAAGACAAAAGATTGTGATTACAGATGAAGTTCGCTTGCAACGAGAGGGTGATGAGGTTGGCTTGAACGGGAAACGAAATGGATACTGCTATTGTGCATTATTCCGTGTTCTATTTGCCTTGTTCGAATGGATTACTGTATTGTGGTATCAACCTGACTTGGCAAGTTATATGGCTCAAACAATATCAAGTATGGAGAAGTTAAGGACTCTTATTGAACGGGGAGAGAGTGCAGCTCATGCTGGAGGAGAGTTAGTGATGGAAGCAGATGATTGGGAAGGTGGCGGTGGGAATAATACTTCGATGCGCTCTCCTCTGCTGGGATAACTCTGATTTAATGTACCAATGTGCGTCGATGTGATGTTTTTTGTAAAAACTGTGATGTTTTTTGTAAAAACAACTATGTAATTGAAGTAATATGTGTAGTGATGACTCTCTTTCAGTACTTATTTCCACGTAGTGGGCACTATGGATACATGCACCTTCTAGCCACAACCACAACCGTACAAAAGCGCGCACAATAAAGAGGCTCCTATCATTTACTTAGGCTGGACTCAATTTGCTACATGTCATTCTACATCATTCAATTGATAAGAAAGAACGAAAGTTCTCGCGGTCCTCTTACCTCTGAAGTATATAGATAGGTCCACAATTGATCTGGCTGAAGCAGAGTCACATGCAAGCGATATAGGAATAGGGAGATATCTTCTGACGAATAGAGACCAAAGGAATCATCTACAAGCCGGATACCAGCTAAGTCGACGCTGATTTCGCTGGAGGTTGGCAGAAGGCACGCGCCGAGTCAGCTGATAGTGTGATGTCAAGAACAGCTATGCCCTTATGTACGCTGGATGTTCAATCATTGAGTAAGCATGGGAACCGAGATAGCTTTGAGCACAGCAGAGGCAGAGTACGTTACGCTTTCGTAGTCGCTATAATTGGTACGAGAAGATTACCACTACTTAAAGATCATTATGACGAAAGACGAACATTTCTAAAGTTTTAATGTAGTCACGACCGACATTATTTGGTCCTGTTAGGTAATAAAAAATTTGGAATCGTTATTTCATTCACGGTTTCATCACGGTTTAGTCATTCCAATACCGCAAGTTTTTTACGATTAACTAGTGAATCAAATTCTCTGGATCAAGTCTCCTCCTTGCCTGCTCTGCTTCGCTAAGGCTGCAAAGATACCATTCTATATAGAGTATCTCTCTAGAGATGAGACTTCTGTGAGACTTGTGTACAACTTTTATCAAACAGAGAACAGAGAGAACATAAAAAGTTGCAAAACAGCGCCTGGTATTTACAATATTTTACTCAACTAGAGGTATCCTTCTAAAAAGTCTCATTGCTGTAAACTACACAATCAAAATCATGGTGGCCGTCACCTCCTCCCTCGGAAGCTTCCGCCATGCCGTCCTCCTTTCCATACTTGTCTATGGATCCTCCCTCACCGCCGCTCTTGCTGACGGCTCGTCCGTTGGCGTCGGCGGTGATTCCCATCGTCATCTGCAAGAACTACCAGCACTTCAAACGACATTCGGTGGTAGTGGTGTCCCTCCTACTCCTTTGTCTGAATGTCATGGAGACTGTGACGATGATACGCAATGTGAAGGTGACTTGCAATGCTTCCAAAGGTATGTCTATTGAGAGCATTTTACTTCCTGTCATTTCTATCATGCTTCGTATAGACATAGTCACATACTTAGCTAGTCTGATAATATGTATGTGTTTCTTACCTCTCTCTCTTTCTTAACTGTCTTTCTTCCATCATTTGTCTTTCCAGGAAAGGCACTGAGGACGTGCCTGGTTGTGTAGGAGATGTATCGGCATCGCCTAGTACCGACTACTGTGCTCGCCGTCCATCAGCTGACACTGTGTTTATGAAGGGAAATAATGGCAGTCCACCTGTTAACTTCCCCCTCGGCCTTTGTGAAGGAGATTGCGACACAGATGCTGAATGCCAGCCTGGACTTGTATGGTAAGTTATCATGATACATGTAGTTGAGTTACATACTTATGTACTTCTCTTCTTCGGCGCACAAACTCATTTTGTTTCTGTGCAGTCAACAACGTACAGATGAACCGGTCACCGGATGCGTCGGCGTGCCGAAGAGACGCACAGACTATTGTGTGCTTGCTGGTCCAACCACACCTGCCCCGACTCCTGAGCCAACTACCCCTCTTCCTACTCCTGAGCCAACTTCAGAATTTACTCTTCAAACGACATTCGGTGGTAGTGGTGTCCCTCCTACTCCTTTGTCTGAATGTCATGGAGACTGTGACGATGATACGCAATGTGAAGGTGACTTGCAATGCTTCCAAAGGTATGTCTATTGAGAGCATTTTACTTCCTGTCATTTCTATCATGCTTCGTCTAGACATAGTCACATACTTAGCTAGTCTGATAATATGTATGTGTTTCTTACCTCTCTCTCTTTCTTAACTGTCTTTCTTCCATCATTTGTCTTTCCAGGAAAGGCACGGAGGACGTGCCTGGTTGTGTAGGAGATGTATCGGCATCGCCTAGTACCGACTACTGTGCTCGCCGTCCATCAGCTGACACTGTGTTTATGAAGGGAAATAATGGCAGTCCACCTGTTAACTTCCCCCTCGGCCTTTGTGAAGGAGATTGCGACACAGATGCTGAATGCCAGCCTGGACTTGTATGGTAAGTTATCATGATACATGTAGTTGAGTTACATACTTATGTACTTCTCTTCTTCGGCGCACAAACTCATTTTGTTTCTGTGCAGTCAACAACGTACAGATGAACCGGTCACCGGATGCGTCGGCGTGCCGAAGAGACGCACAGACTATTGTGTGCTTGCTGGTCCAACCACACCTGCCCCGACTCCTGAGCCAACTACCCCTCTTCCTACTCCTGAGCCAACTTCAGAATTTACTCTTCAAACGACATTCGGTGGTAGTGGTGTCCCTCCTACTCCTTTGTCTGAATGTCATGGAGACTGTGACGATGATACGCAATGTGAAGGTGACTTGCAATGCTTCCAAAGGTATGTCTATTGAGAGCATTTTACTTCCTGTCATTTCTATCATGCTTCGTCTAGACATAGTCACATACTTAGCTAGTCTGATAATATGTATGTATTTCTTACCTCTCTCTTTCTTAACTGTCTTTCTTCCATCATTTGTCTTTCCAGGAAAGGCACGGAGGACGTGCCTGGTTGTGTAGGAGATGTATCGGCATCGCCTAGTACCGACTACTGTGCTCGCCGTCCATCAGCTGACACTGTGTTTATGAAGGGAAATAATGGCAGTCCACCTGTTAACTTCCCCCTCGGCCTTTGTGAAGGAGATTGCGACACAGATGCTGAATGCCAGCCTGGACTTGTATGGTAAGTCATCATATTTCGAGACACTTAGTCTTAGTGCTTGCCCATGCTCATGCTCAACCATTTGTGATTATGTGATGTGCAGCCAATCTCGTTCAGGAAACGAAGTGATCCCTGGATGCGTCGGCACTCCAGTACCAGGAGAAGACTACTGCAGATACCCTGATCCAACATCCGAGCCGACTTCAAATCCGACTCCTGCTCCTTCAACCCCTTTTCCTACTCCTGAGCCAACTTCAGAATTTACTCTTCAAACGACATTCGGTGGTAGTGGTGTCCCTCCTACTCCTTTGTCTGAATGTCATGGAGACTGTGACGATGATACGCAATGTGAAGGTGACTTGCAATGCTTCCAAAGGTATGTCTATTGAGAGCATTTTACTTCCTGTCGTGTCTATCATGCTTCGTCTAGACATAGTCACATACTTAGCTAGTCTGATAAAATGTATGTGTTTCTTACCTCTCTCTCTTTCTTAACTGTCTTTCTTCCATCATTTGTCTTTCCAGGAAAGGCACGGAGGACGTGCCTGGTTGTGTAGGAGATGTATCGGCATCGCCTAGTACCGACTACTGTGCTCGCCGTCCATCAGCTGACACTGTGTTTATGAAGGGAAATAATGGCAGTCCACCTGTTAACTTCCCCCTCGGCCTTTGTGAAGGAGATTGTGACACAGATGCTGAATGCCAGCCTGGACTTGTATGGTAAGTCATCATATTTCGAGACACTTAGTCTTAGTGCTTGCCCATGCTCATGCTCAACCATTTGTGATTGTGTGATGTGCAGCCAATCTCGTTCAGGAAACGAAGTGATCCCTGGATGCGTCGGCACTCCAGTACCAGGAGAAGACTACTGCAGGTACCCCGATCCAACTGCTGCACCTACTCCGCAGCCGACACCAGTTCCAACATCCGAGCCGACTTCAAATCCGACTCTTGCTCCTACGAATCCTCCTACCAATGCACCAACTTCTGAACCCACTTCTCGGCCCACAAATGTTCCGACATCGAATGTAAGTTCTTTTTCCGCGGTATCTTTTCGCAAATCAAAGACAGAATCTCACTCAATCACTCTTCTCGATTCAATACTGTTTCATTCTACAGCCAACTGCGCCTCCAACAGGCAATCCAACACCTCAGCCAACATTCCCAACGAATGATAACGATGTTGTTTATTGCCCTTCAGAGTCAGGAGCTAACAAAGCAGTCGCTCTCACTTCTACTTCTGGGTTTAAATTCCTTGCTCGTTCGACTGCCACTTCCTTCTGTGGTATCTTCATCAAGCTTGAGTCTGGAGATTTGATCCCCTATGCACGTTCTTACAGTGCTAATGATTGGGAGCCATCTCCTGGTCCCAAGGCTGTGCCCTACTCGGGAATTGTCTGCGGTGATGTTGCATGCACAGTTGATCTCCCTCTGCAAAACAGTGGAAGTTATGTCATCATGACTAAGCCTACAAGTATTTTAGCGGACAAAGAGAAGATCGCCCGTTTCTTAGAGATGACCACTTTCGGTCCAATGTTTTCGGAAATTGCTGGCTTGGATGAGGGTGGCAGCTTTGGAGAGAATGAGAGGGCGGCTGCTGTACGCGCTCAGATGGACTTGCCAAAGAGTTCTCATAGGGAATACTTTCGACGTCACTCTAACCCCAAGTGGGACGCCACGACACAGAATGCTAGGTCTGATCATCCCTGCGATCCTTATTCACGATGGAGGGACTACGCGTATATCAGGCACGATAAAGAGGATACCGTCACTGGAGACGCCCTCTACACCACGTTCGAGCAAGCTCCCGAAGACTCTGACTCCGCCTTCACGATTTACCAAGCGGATAGTGAAGTTGATATCACCTTTAACAAAGGTACAATAAGGGGTGCAGAAGGCTCTTCAGGATATTCTGGTGATGGTTACTATGATTTTGCTGGCTACGACGACTACTTAGAATTCAGTGTTTCTGTAGCCGAGGATGTAGATGTTCCTATTTCATTTCGTTACGCCCAAGGAAGTTCTAGCTACAATGGAAACCGCCCTTGTGTCCTTTCTGTCAATGGCAATACTGTGCGTGATGTCTACGATTTCAGTTATTCAGATGCATGGTCATATTGGATCTATTCGGAAATTGTTACGGTATCTCTAACAGCTGGTTCCAACACGATCAAGCTCCTTGTTCGTGATCAGAATGGCGGCCCTAACATTGATTTCCTGAGAGTTGGGAGTCCGCCTGCGCTTCTCATGAAAACAAATGGGTGGTTGCGTCACGTAGCGAAGAATGGTGTGGGAGTTCTCAACGAGTGGGGCTTTGATTTTACTGATCAGACTGTTTTCTTCCCAGAATATCCTTATGTCGTGGAAGGAGATCTCTACCGCTATCCATATGGAAGATTGAGCGTCAATGTAACAGATTTCACAAAATATCTTGATATCGGCAACCCCAAGCTCGATTTCGATGAATACGAAATGCACCTCCCATCGTCTCATTTCATTTTGGATAATGGTGAAGTGTTTGAAGACACTTCTTCTGATTTGCACGTTTATCCGACGGTTAAGGGTCAAGAGTTTGTTCTTACCGGTGGTCTCGATAGGACTTTGTATCCAGTTTGCGATACAATTTCGAGCAACGAAGTAGATAGCTCTCCTGTTTTTGCCAGGACACCTGACGGCAAATGGCTGCAATGGAGTCCCATCATTAAGCTCGAGACAAACGGACCTTCGATGAATGCGAGTCCTGGAGAAGAGGCAAGCAATACGTTGATTGATGGTGGAGGTGAAGCCTTTCTTCAAACTGGTGAAAAATTGAAGTGCGCAAATGTAGCCCGTAGTTTTGAGAATGAGGACACTTGTATTTACAGTACGTCAAGTACAGCGTGTTCTCCAACTAGGGAGCTGGGTGAGGTGATCATCAACATGAATCAGACTACCGTCACCGCATTTTATGAATATGAGGAGAAGTATGTATATTCCATCAGGGGACTCGCCATGGAATACATAGATCAGCACGCATGTGTGGACACAAAGTCTCGCTGGGAAGTAGAGCTGAACACAATTTGCTCCTCGCCAACTTCTCTAGCAGCCGCTACTATCGCTGCTCTTGCAGGTGCGTTTGCCCGCTCAACTGACCCAAATGCTTTCCTGAAAGATGTATACGGACCTTTGGAGTGTGCTCCAGAAGATGTCACATTGGATAATCTTGGCATGCAAATCCAGTTTGGAGCAGATTGTTACACTCATGTACACAAAGATCACAAGAATGTGTACGACTTTTCTGGTTGGGTCTTAAATCATCCTGGAGGAGAGTACAACATTCAGAAATGGGCCCTTGGCTGGAACGGCTCTGAAGGTAAGTGGTCGCTGGAAAGTACTTGACACTGAGTATTTGTTTGAGGGCCTTGACTAATGACTTGTTGCTTCTGTTTTAATCTCTTATCGGTTTTCTTTCAGGCTGGTATCTTGACTATCCATACCCTGGTGTACCAGAGCGAGGTGTTCCCCAACATCCCATGAGCCGCTGGGAGAACAACAAGGCGGGACCTGACATTGTGTTTGTGGCAAAGCTTGGAAATAGCATCGCCTACCGTGACCTCCCTAGTAACTTGAAAACGAACAACATTGCTGAGTATTTTGGGGCATCTACGGGTCAAAATGAGGGCGCAGGCACGATTGTATGTGGATCTCATGGGGAAATTGCAAACGACCGTACACTTCGTGAGCAATTCGATTTCCGTCATGATTTGGAAGGTCGGGTGACAAGCACGACTGTCATGGATAACCAAAGGCATGTGGTGTGGTACGAACTTGGCTTGTGGACTCAAGATCAGTTTCGTCAGCGTATGGCTTTTGCACTCTCTGAGCTGATTACTATTGTGCCCCAGAGCATTGACGCGGAGAAGCAAACAGAAGTGTATCTGAAATATTTCGATATTTTTGTAAACAATGTATTTGGCAACTACTTTGACATTATGAAACTTGTTTCATACTCGCCTCTTATGGCAGAACATTTGACCTATTTGAAGTCAAGGAGTCACCCATATATCTATCGAAAGGAAGACAAGCGAGTTTCTAGTCCTGGTAAGTGTAGGTGTATTCTGTGCCAGGAGCATCTAGGTGACTTGTCTCTCACCAATTGTTCCTCTTCTTTTTCCCCCCCAAGACGAAAACTATTCGCGTGAAATTATGCAGCTGTTCACGATTGGACTGTTCGTGCTCAACGAAGATGGCACACAGGTTATTGATAGCTCTACTGGAAAGCCGAAAGAAACATACACGAACGAGGATATCGAGTCGTTTGCTCGTGCATGGACGGGGTTTGATAGGCAAGGTGTTAGGGGGAATATTGAGGAGCACAGGACAGGCAGCACTGATAACAAATTGGACCCTATGAAGGTGATTGCAGCTTACCGAGATCCGTTCCCAAAATCCGACTTGGCTGGAGGCTTCATTGGAGACCGTTACTTGAGGTGTGTTGACCTGCCATCGCAGTCGTTCCTCAAGCAGGGCGCAGTATACACCCTTCGTGGAGGCAGTCCTTTGTCTGAGTACAGAACAGATCCTTCGGAGTACGCAACAGAAGACTCAGAAAAGTTTGTGTTAGATACTACTTCAGCACTATATCAGGTTTTGAACAACGGCGGCCAATACGAACTTACTGTTGAACTACAGGAGGATCTTGTTTGTACTGGAATTGAATGTAATGTTGACACAGTTCGAATGGTCAAAGTGGATTCAGTCTACTACGAGTTCAAGGAAAGACCTTGTGTGCAAATGGCATTTTATAGTGACGGAAAGCAAATCCGCGGACGAGAAAATAGATATCTTGGTTCGATGTGTGCAAATCCTAACCTCGCACACGCCTCTGAAGCATGTTGCCGCGATGAACGCTTCCAAGAGGTCCGAACGGCAACGAAGGTTACTGGCGAGACATACTTTTATGAAGGTGAAAGGACAAAGTACAATACTGCGAGGGATCGTTGTGTTAATGCTGGGAAAGACCTTTGTATGTTTGAATATACTACAGTCTCCCCCGTCAATGAATGGTGGAAGATGGGATATAGCTGGACTAATAAGGATTGCGAAATCATGGTTAAGGTGAACCAGTAAGTGTACTCTTGCCTTTGTTCCCCAGTGAAGATCGAATTACCTGTCTCGCCTGCACTCTAACAACTTTTCACATTATGAATGCATTGATCTATTTCAGGGAGGGCTACATTGCAATTGTGCATGACGCCGACATTTCGTACAAAAATGAGATCGATAGGTATGGAATTCCTGCTGAGGTTGATGAAAATGAAACTCTGAACTGGTTCAAAGTCCAATGGGATGGAGAATTCCCAGGAAGTAGCCCTGAGAACTCATGCGCTGCTAATAAATGTAAGGTACACTCCGATGGCTCGTGTGTTTGCAAAACAAGTGTTTCTGAGTCACCTGTATTTGATTCTATCGATAACGTCGACAAAGAGCAAGTCATGGCTCAGCTGTTTCTCGGGGCTATTGGACCTGATGACACGAGCGTTCCTACCAGCGGTGCTGGGTTTATTGCACATGTAGTGGATGGGCTCATTGACGCAAGCACCGTGTTCGAAGTAGAAGACAAGGGAAGGACCTTCTACTTGAAAAATGTTGTGTCCGAAGTGCATCTTAATGGCTGGGAAGCTGTGCCAACCATTCTTGAGGCTGAAGACGCAACAGTATTTCAAAATGTCACAATCCACGATAGTACAACCCTCTCTGCTTCAAATGGGCGTTATATTACCTTCGATTCAGGAGCTGAAGCGTATGTGACCTGGGTCGTAACTGTATCTTACACTGGCGACTACTCCATGTCATTTAGGTATGCGCTAGACACATTCACAAGGTGAGTCGAAGGAGGTCACGTAACTCTCGCGTCATTATATTTTAATTGTACTTGTATGTCTTGTTTATTAATTTTCGTCTCGTCATTCTTTTGCAGGCAAATGGAGGTGTTTGTCAATGACGAAGCGGTTAAGTGGACCTCTCCAAATGCTAATCCTATCATCGATCTAGATTACATCAATAGTAACCCCCAAGACAGTGTTGGATTCGAACCCATGGCTAGATGCCAGGGCGATTGTGACCTCGATGATCACTGCGCTCCCGGCCTGTTTTGCTTCCAAGTGAACAAAGGAGGTTCAGCTTTTCCTGGCTGCAATAATCCTGACGGATCTGGCGCTGACTTTTGTGTCGATCCCAACGACATTGACAACGTGTTATTTCTTCCAACTGGAGGATCCAGTGATGACTGGAGGCTCACGGAAGGGAAAATAGTGCAATTGGTTGAGGGAGTCAATACCATCAAAGTAAAGGTTCCTTTTGGCAACGACAGAAGACCCACTTTCGACTACATGAAGATTGAAGGACTGCCATCTCCCATAATTGCATCCAAATTTCGCAACCCACCACACTTTGTAGGTAAGAAGCCCAGCCATTCTTCACAAATGCAAATTCATTTTTTGTGCCGGTTTTCACGTCTAACTAACATTTCTATATGTCATGCATTTGTACGCAGCTTTGATTGGCGAGGAGAACAGCTACACGGAACAGAATAGGGTCGATGCTGAGTATGAAACTGATGCCTTGCTTGAGCATCTTGTCTATCACGACAACGTTGCGCCCTTCTTAGCAATCCGATTATCACAACGTTTTGGAGTTTCAAACCCTAGCCCAAGATATGTCAAAACGTGTGCCCAAGCTTTCAAGACAGGCATATACGAATCTGGTTCTCAGTCTTTCGGTGATGGCAGCTATGGATCCCTGGCAGCTTTATCAGCGTGTGTTGTGCTTGACCGAGAAGCAACGGATGAAGCCCTCTATGAAGACCCGGCATTTGGCTCCCTCCGCGAGCCCATTCTAATGGTCATGAATCTCCTGCGTAGTATGGAGTACTCTAATACTCTTCCTACTGAAGGCTTAGACGGGCCTGCTTTGGCAGAATCCTACAACGTCCGCCTCATGGAAATGGATGAAAAGATTGGGCAGTCTCCCCATGACTTCCCATCTGTGTTTTCTTTCTTTTTGCCGGAATATATCCCCGAGGCTGGGCCCGCTTTATCTGCGCAGCTTGCTGCTCCAGAAGCTTTGATTCTTGATATGCCTAAGATTATAGGGATACAGAATGGCATGATCAGTTTGATCAAGTACGGTTTGTCTGACTGTAACAATGGGTTTGCATCGTACCCTGGATACAAAGGATGTTCAGGTAAGTGCAACACTACGGCAATGGAATGAAATTATGCTGTCCCTACAAAGTCAGCTTGGTTGTATCCACGCGTTGCTCATTTTGCAAATATTTCTTTTCTTCGAAGACAACGGCCTTTATGAACGATCTATTGGTCATTTGGCTCGTGTTTCATCTGGAACTACTATCGCTGAGATGATGTCGGAAGTTAGTCTTCTTCTCACTGCTGGCCGTCTCAGCCAGGACAACAGGGATACAATCGAGGCAGCGTGTTCCTCCGAACCAGACTACGATGCACAATACCGCTGCATCCAGCAACTTATCGTCTTCTCTACAGAGTTTCATAGCACAAATACCATGCAAAAGAGTGGTGAATCTCGTTCCGTGGATACTTCTACCGGTGCCACTAGCACAGACCCGTACAAGGGCCTTGTCTACCTCTATCTATCGGGAGGGATGGATAGTTTCCATATGCTTGCTCCTCATACCTGTGCACCAATTAATGTTTACGAAAAATTCAGGGTCATACGTGGCAAGAATAGTCTATCTGAAGGGATTGGTCTGAAAATGGAAGAGATGCTAGTGATCAATGGCAACAACCCCGATCAGCCTTGCTCTACGTTTGGAATCCATCCAAATCTCCCTATATTGCAAACCCTATACAATGATGGAGATGCTGCTTTCATCGCGAATGCTGGCCTTATGTCCGAGCCTGTGGATGTGAATAATTACAGACAGACCCTTGGGCAGCTATTTGCACACAATGACATGACAAGTAATACGCAGAAGGTGGACCTCTTCGACGAGTTTTTTGGCACTGGTATACAAGGAAGGATTGCTGGTGTTCTCAAGAGTAAAGGTTTGCCTGCGAATGTGTTCAGTATCTCTGGCACTCAAGTAGTCAATGTTGGTGAACCGGGAGGAGTGGCCCCTTTTATCATTAGTAGCAGCGGTTTGCCCGATTTCAATAAGTCTCCTTCCATCGATAACATGGATACCTTCATTCGAGAGCTCAACAATGCAACGAGAAAAGACAGCGGATTCTTTGCCGAAACTTTTGCGTCTAAGCTTTCTGAAGCAATGACTTTCCATGAACTACTGAAAATGGAGCTTGATGCTGTTGATGTTTCCACTAATTTCCCTGACAGTGGACTTGCGGATCAATTCAAAATGGTTGCCAAACTCATGAAGACGAGAGAAAGCCGTGGCGTGGTCAGGGATATGTTTTATGTTAGCCAGGGTGGTTATGATACGCACTCAAATATGCAGATGAACTTGGTGGAAAAATTTACTACGCTCAACGCTGCTCTCGAAGCGTTTGTTGCTGAAGTCAAGGCCCAAGGACTATGGAATTCAGTTACTTTGGTTCAATTCTCTGAATTTGCCCGCACTCTTGATCCCAATACTGGGGATGGAAGTGATCACGCGTGGGGTGCAAATCATTTCCATATTGGAGGCGGCTTGGCTGGGGGCAAGGTTCGAGGTTTATATCCAGATGACTTTGAACAATCTCCGACCAACCTCTATGCTCTCAGCCGTGGCAGAATGGTACCGACGTATCCGTGGGATGCAATGTGGAAAGGCACTTCTGAATGGTTTGGTATTGCGAATGGATCAGAAATGAATACAGTGCTTCCGATGCATACAAACTTCCCTGGAAAAACATACAACGCTGAAGAATTGTACACTACTTAAATGATAAATTAGTAATCTGTGAGAGACAGTGTGTCAAACACTTTGTGAGAAAAAATGAGCCAAAAAACATGATTACAGACCTCTCCGATCAGCTCAGCTGCCGCAGAATATGTAACTTGGACCACTCCGCTCAGCTCAGCTGCCGTACCATAGCATAGCTTCAACATATGCAATCCGTCTGCGCAGTGCCAATGAGCTTCTATAGTATCGCCGCCAAGATTAATGGGCCACTTGAAACGGCTCTTGCCCATATAGACGACGATAGTTACGATAAATACGATATGGTTGAATGATGAGCTGCGGGACAGCTCAAGCACAAGCCGGACCTCTCAGATCAGCTCAGCTGCCGTACCATAGCATAGCTTCAACATATGCAATCCGTCTGCGCAGTGCCAATGAGCTTCTATGGTATCGCCGCCAAGATTAACGGGCCACTAGAAGCGGCTCTTGCCCATATAGACGACGATAGATACGATATGGTTGAATGATGAGCTGCGGGACAGCTCAAGCACAAGCCGGACCTCTCAGATCAGCTCAGCTGCCGTAACATAGCAAAGCTTCAACATATGCAATCCGTCTGCGCAGTGCCAATGAGCTTCTATAGTATCGCCGCCAAGATTAATGGGCCACTAGAAGCGGCTCTTGCCCATATAGACGACGATATATACGATATGGTTGAATGATGAGCTGCGGGACAGCTCAAGCACAAGCCGGACCTCTCAGATCAGCTCAGCTGCCGTACCATAGCATAGCTTATCATATGCAATCCGTCTGCGCAGTGCCAATGAGCTTCTATAGTATCGCCGCCAAGATTAATGGGCCACTAGAAGCGGCTATTGCCCATATAGACGACGATAGATACGATATGGTTGAATGATGAGCTGCGGGACAGCTCAAGCACAAGCCGGACCTCTCAGATCAGCTCAGCTGCCGTACCATAGCATAGCTTCAACATATGCAATCCGTCTGCGCAGTGCCAATTAGAAGGTTTCGCCGCCAAGATTAACGGGCCACTAGAAGCGGCTATTGCCCATATAGATGACGATATATACGATATGGTTGAATGATGAGCTGCGGGACAGCTCAAGCTCAAGCCGGACCTCTCAGATCAGCTCAGCTGCCGTACCATAGCATAGCTTCAACATATGCAATCCGTCTGCGCAGTGCCAATGAGCTTCTATAGTATCGCCGCCAAGATTAATGGGCCACTAGAAGCGGCTCTTGCCCATATAGACGACGATAGATACGATATATACGATATGGTTGAATGATGAGCTGCGGGACAGCTCAAGCACAAGCCGGACCTCTCAGATCAGCTCAGCTACCGTACTATAGCTTTATCATATGCAATCCGTTTGCGCAGTGCCAATGAGCTTCTATAGTATCGCCGCCAAGATTAACGGGACACTAGAAGCGGCTCTTGCCCATATAGACGACGATAGATACGATATATATGGTTGAATGATGAGCTGCGGGACAGCTCAAGCACAAGCCGGACCTCTCAGATCAGCTCAGCTGCCGTACCATAGCATAGCTTCAACATATGCAATCCGTCTGCGCAGTGCCAATGAGCTTCTATAGTATCGCCGCCAAGATTAATGGGCCACTAGAAGCGGCTCTTGCCCATATAGACGACGATAGATACGATATACGATATGGTTGAATGATGAGCTGCGGGACAGCGCAAGCACAAGCCGGACCTCTCAGATCAGCTCAGCTGCCGTACCATTAGTTGCAATCTAAACGTAAACTGAATTTTTTTTTATGTGGGTCGGTTCTGGAGTGAGTCCTTATCATGTTATCTTCGATTATTCTGATGTAATCATTACATCCATATTCTTTGTCATTTGGAGATATTCGTTGTATTTTTTTACATAGATCAAAAAATTTGGCCAGTGGTTAGGAAATAGTTTATTTGGAAGTGTTAGTAACGACTTTATGCTAGTCTGCATGTTCTGAATCCTCTTCATTTCGGTCACTCTGAATGCTTGTCTTCAGTGACGATGCTGTGGTAGAGTTTGCTCCTGCGCAGGCAATATCGTCATTTACTGATTCATCGGCATCTATAGAGTTTGCTTCTTTTTGCTCTGTTGTTAATTCGTTAACAACATCTCCTGCAACTTCATCTGCTACATCTCTCGTGTGATCGAGCATTATTTGGAGCTTTTCTCTTGTTATCTGAAGCTCTGAGTTGTTCTCAGTCGAAGGTTCTTTTTCTACCGGCGGAGACATTTCCCTCTGATGATCTACTTCTTCTTTGACAACTGTTGTTGTAGGAGTACCTTCCTCTCCATATAGTGAGAAGCTCTGCATATTCTTACGAAATTGTTCTTGTGCTCTTTGACTTTCCAACCCTCCACCTGCGGATGAGGCACTTGTTCCTTTGCTGCTGCCCCATCGAAACCACGACGATGATGACGAGGATTTGTCTGCACCCTCACCCTCTTCCGTTTTGACAACGGATGATCCACTACCTGTTTCTTTCAATATCGTTACCTTCACTTCATCACAATGCGTCCCAAACCATATCCGATACGGGAGAGATAGACCCAATAGCGTGAACAAAATATAAATATGCTGTCGGAAAAGGGCCGCGGACACGTGAGACACCGTCCGTACCGGACGAACCGCCAGTAGCTTGGATCGGAACCCCTCCACTTCAATACTGGTAGCAAACTCGGCATACACATCCTTCCGCCCTTCCAACGTTACAAATTTGGCCTGTTGGGCAAAGTAATCTTCTCTAGTTCGTCTATCCTTGAGCACGAGTAGTTTTGATAAGGCCAATTTACTAAATGGTGCACCGTGTGCGGATGATGAGAAGGATTGAGACCGTTTCCATAACGATGCAACAGTTTGGTCTTGGCAGGTGTCGAATTTGTAAGTGCCAACGGCTTCATGTGTAACTACCTTTTTTGCCATCCAAAGCGGTGGTGTATCCCCAAATGACTTCGATGATGATGATGATGATGACGAAGAGGGAGAAGAAGAGTCCAACGCATCATGCAACTTTTCATTAACATTGTCAAATTTCTTCCCCAACTCCTTCAATCCACGCAATCGATCCTCATAATGAAAACACCGCACCTTCCACTTGACAACTGGTTTGGCTAACCGAATTCGTTCCAAATAATCTTCTACCTCGGTTGGTGCATTCAATGCATGCGAGAGATATCGTCGTGTGCTGCAACTGAAAGCCTCGATGAGGTAGAGTAGTATTGTTGTAATGAGGAATTTGGGTGAGTAGCTTGGAAGACGGAGGTATAGCAGAGAGTGAACCAGTAGTAGAATGAATTGTAGGATTGGTGCAACCAACGTGGCAACCTTTCGCAGTATTGGATTTGTGAATGCCATTGTGAAAAGTTGTCGCTGACCCAACAATGATGTCGACTCTGCTCCATTATTATTATTCGATGATGATGATGATTCAAAATAAGTAGATGCCAAGTACCTAGAAAGCTTTCCCCAAACCCAAAGCCAAAGTATTCCCGATAATATAGTCGCTCTCACATGAAGCACTCCCTTCTCGGTAAGATAGGGCTTTGTCAACGATGTGGATATTATATCTGACCCGCCCTGCCAATAAATGGCGTTGGTTTCTTTGTCCATGAGTGCAGATTCACTCAAGAGGTTGGGAAGAGCCGGTTGCGACTTTTTGGATGATCTAAGGGAATTGATTGTTTTCATTGCCGATTCGGCTGCTGCGGTATATTTTTTGTTTGGTGGTGCAGATGCTCCACATCTTGTGGTTAATATTGTTTTGATAGTCTTTTCTTTAATCTGTTTGTTGTGCCGATTTGTACATACTGAGGAAGCATTCGATTTCTTTGCTGAAATAATAGACGAAGATGATGCTGAGGAAGAAGATGACGCAGAGACACACTGTAGGATTGCTGCAGATTGAACAAGTGTCAGCCCAGAGAGCAGCATCAATCTACGCCGTCTCAGCTGATTATGACGGACCATCATTATTTGTTCGCCGTCTATTACAAGAGCTAGAGTATTGTACCATCAACAACATCGCGACACCAGTACATATATACGATCTTTGCTCTCTTTGCACAAGAAGCAAGAAGTTCAAAGATCTCTCTATCGTGTCGTGCTGGTGTCAGCATGTGTGAAAGAAGAATAACAAACCTTTCGTGTCACAAAATGAGTGGTACATATGTGTATCTCTATTCTCATTCTTGTGCGAACCATCGAAATAGTGGGATCTAGTATAATTGCTCAGTAGATCAGCACGATGCGACTTCTTTTTGGACCGGCCCCGATCACAAAATAGAATGCCGAACCGAGCGAACTGAGGCACGAACGAAGCGCAAGAAGAAGTTGCATGTTGCAATGCATGCAGCCGTGACCTGGGATCCTCACTTCAATGCTTCCCAAAACGACGCCAACTCCACTTCCCAATAAAAACACAACGTAAGACACAGTCACCTACTGAAGGACATTCTAACTTGCTCGATCGATCGGGAGGCATCGAAATCAAAGCCGCCAGAGCTGAGGCTGAGCTTGTGGCGATAAAGAACAATATGAACAATCCATCGATCCAGACGGCGGCAGCGGCTCCAATCGCTCCCAAACAGGACGGGCAGTTGGATTACTCCTTCTCAGCTACCATCAGTATGACAGACTGTAGCGATAGTACGAGCAGCAGGACGCCAAAGGAAGCAGCATTATCTGGTAGTAATGTCAGCAGCACTTCCACCAACGACCTCGCCGATACAATGGCAGATGCACTCGATATCAATGATGGCAACGCCGATGAAGAGAGCTCTCGCCTAGTCGAGTACTTTGTCATGGTATCAAGCGTCCCAGTCGAGGAGCACAATAAGAAGAAAAGACGCAATAAGGCGAGATCACAACGTCCACCCAATCCGAAGAGGGACAAGATGAATCGAAGTACTGCCGCGAAATTTGAACTTTTAAAGGCTCATCTTCCCTCATCAACAGAGAATACTCATGATGAAGACGATCATAATCATCACTTGCTGCCTGCTCTCGAGCCAAAGATTACAGCACGCTATCCATCAAAGGATCACAAAGATCAGCCTTTGAATTTACGTCTGCCACAATTTTGTCATCCTCAGGGAACTGACATCATTTACCCCACATCGCAGTATAAAATGCCTCGTGTTCATCATTTCGTCTTGACAGATAACATGGGGGGAAAGCAGTATGGGACATGTCTTACTGTTTATGAAGAGTTTGAGAGTGATGACAACAACAATAGCAGCTGCAGCAGCAACAACAAAACTACGAATGAGAAGAAGAAGAAGACATATTACGCACCACGCGTCCTCTGTCTACTCTCCACATACCCCTACCTCACCGCATTCCGAACATACCTCACCCAACTCTACCGTCTCGCCACAATGACTGATTGCATGACCACGCCCATCGAACGATACGTCCAAAACATTTGTTGTGAAGTCCCCGCTCCTCCACCCGGAGCATTTGAGGTACAACTCGAAATCCTCCACACACCCATCCGTTTCTGGGCACCACCGGCAAATCAACCCATCGCCTATGTCAGCCTACCCTTCCAAGTCCTATTTGAATGTCTTGACATTAACAACGTCCTTTTTGCATGGTATTCTCTCGCCTGTGAACGAAAGGTACTATTGGTATCCGAACAAGTGAGTCTACTGACGGTATGCTCTGAAATATTCTGCTCCCTTCTCTTCCCAATGAAATGGAGTCATCTTTACATTCCCGTATTGCCCCGGTCATTATGCCCAATGTTGGATGCTCCCATGCCGTATTTGTGTGGGATAAGTCGGGCGAATTTTCCATATGCTGTGCAGGATATTAGTGATGAGACTATAACAGTCGATTTGGATAGGAATTGCATTACAGTGGGCCCTAATTGTCCAGAGCTGCCACCATTACCACATAAGAGAAGACAGAAGCTTGAGGCAGCATTGAAGGCACATGTTGGCGATGTGTTTTGGGAGGCTAGGAATCTTGACAAGGAGGATTTGTTGAAGGTTAAAAATACTGGAAAAGATACTACCGCGATGAAGGTCATGTTGGAGAAGGCGGGGGCTGTATGGGAAGACAAGGTAAGGGCACGTGACGATGCCTTTAATTTGGCGTGTGCGCCGGATGCTGCGGCACTTGATTTCGACGACGATGCATTAGCTGGTAGTGATAGTGGAGTGTTGCCAAAACAAAGTCGATGGGACGGAGTGCAAGAGGCATTTCTTCGGTTTTATGTGGTAAGTTTAGTCGTCCGTGTATTGTTTGGAGACATTTCTAAATGCAAATGCAATATGCTTACCATCTTCCCACTTTAGTCTTCTTTGCTAGATTATAAAAAGTTCATACCGACAAATAGCTTAACAACTTCACGACGATCCAGTTGGCGTGGCGAGGAGGGAAGGTGCCAATTGAGGTACAACTCAGAAGATTTCGTTGACGCAGCACCCTCGGACTTTCAACCTTTTCTTAGTGAACTTGTATTGACGCAACAATTTGATGACTTCATATCCAGGCGCATGTACAACGCTGCAGATGCTCCTGACATGAAGTTCTTTGACCAGAGCGTTGATGCCAAAAGGAATAGAAGCAAGCTCAAGTTCAAGAAGGTGGAAACGCACTTCCTACACTCTGCCAAGGCACGTCGTGATTTGAAGAATGTCAAGGCGGTTGACCCCTCTCGGGAAGGATTACCTGATGGAAAGCAGGCGTACAGCCCTTACAAGATTTGGCCATTGAAGTTCGATGAGACCCTCTTTGGCAAAGCACGTCCTGTACCTAGCGCCATTTCAGCCGAGTTTGACCGAAGGCACTCTCTCCATCAGATGCTCAGATCTCAGCATGGCGTTGTCAACGATACTAGGGCGTCGGGTGGGCGCAACCGATCACCAGAAGTGACTTCGTTCGTTCTATTCTTTGCAACTTTCACGTGTATTATTGGAAGGGAGCTTTCTGCGCTGAAGAAGAATGAGTATAGATTTGAGATTGGAAGTGAAGTTTGCCATCCGTTGTTGAATCAATTTGCAAAGAAATCAATGAATCAGGACTCCAACAAAAATTCGCGGCGTCAAAGAAAGAGCGACTTTGACGATGATATGGAGGTCGCGCGTGTCATTGGTAAGGCGCAAGTTGATGTAGCTTACAATGCTCTTTTATTGATGGATGCTCGAAAACTCCCTCCCGAACCGGCAGTGTACAAGCTCTTCATCCAAGCCTGCGGTCGTTGCAATCTTCGCAGTTATGTCCCAAAAATTATGGAAATGTTAGCCCGTGACCGTCTTGCTACAAATCCTGATATCTACACTGCGTTGATCGCTGCTTTTTCAAACGATGACAGTCAACCGTCAGCTCTTTCTTTCCATCATACGCAGGGAGAGCCTTCAACTTCAGATATCTCAACTTCTCAGCATGGTTTGTTTAACACGACGACTGAAGCACCGAGTGAAAATTCTTTGCCACAATCGTTATTGTCAGCGTCACCTGGATTTAGTATAAGAAAGTCTCCAAAAGATCTTCTGTCATCGTTCAAAAAGCAAAAGTCGGTGCGTCGGATGAAACTGAGTTCGATGAGTCTCGCAAAGAAGCAGCAAGCTAAAATGACAGCTGCGATTGCACATCAAACTGAATTGGACAGCAATATATTGGAGTCTCTTTTCCCAGGTATTAGCATCGATCTTGAAAATGTTTGTCAAAAATGCGCACAAGTTCTCGATGAAGAAATGGTCGTTAGAGGATGGACTCCATGTGCTGCAAACAATTATCACACCTCATGCCCAACGTGTCAGCACAAGTTTGTACCAAAATTCGCCGTGTCTTGCAATTCTCCAGACTTTGAGGGATCACAAGGAAAGGGATCTACGCTCTACTGTGACTACTTATCTCCTTGGGTAATGTTACGTGAAATTCGTAGCATCATCACAACCTCTGGTGGTGTAGAATCTATCCTTGATGAGAAATTCAGAAACAACACAGATATTCGTGCTACGCTGTGGTGGAATATGATAGTGACATTCAAGAGATACAAGCTCCCTTGTTCCTTTCTGCTTCAGGGCAGCAACCAATTAATTCTCCCTCCGCCGTCTGAAGAAGGCATAGACGAAAATTCTGTTTAAATACGATACGAATGATCAATAAATGTACAACAAATCTACAACCCTAGCAATATTTTCATTTGAGAATGTTTACGTTCTTTATCTATTTACAGCAATGGAAAAAGAGAGGACGATCACTCCTGAATGATTGTGACTTACTCGCCCTGACGCGACACCCATTCACTCACCATCTTAGCACCAAACCCTGTAGCACCTATTTTGTCGTCCCAGACAGGACCGGCAATGTCGATGTGTGCAAATGGCTTCTTTTTATCAACGAACTCAGTCAAGAATAAGGCAGCGGTGATCGCACCTCCATACCTACCCCCAAGGTTGGTCATATCTGCCACCTTACTTTTCAGCTGCTCCTTGTACTCAGCCTCCATGGGCATTCTCCAAGACTTATCTCCAGTGACCTTTGAGACATCTTCGATACTCTTAGCCAAGTCGTCATTGTCAGTCCACACTCCACAAATCTTCTGTCCGAGAGAGATCATGCAAGCACCGGTAAGAGTTGATAATTCAATGATGCTTTCACATCCACATTCCTTGTCAGCGAAGACAAGGGCATCAGCTAATGTTAGCCTTCCCTCGGCATCAGTGTTGAGAACTATTCACGGACAAAAAAGATAGGTTCAGAAATAAGAAAATAGGACAAGCTATTTATGAAACAGTGCCGATGGACTTACCTTCGACAGTTTTTCCATTACTGGCAGTCAGTATGTCAGATGGAACTACAGCGCGGGAATTGATCATATTCTCGCAAGCTGCAACAATGAAGTGAGCTTCAACTCCCTCAGGTTGATTCTGACCAATAGCTCTCGCTGCACCGAGAACAGCAGCGGCACCACCACAGTCAAACTTCATCAATTCCATCATGGCAGTTTTGATATTGTATCCACCAGTATCAAACAACAGTCCTTTTCCAACAATTCCAACCTTCTTCTTCACTTCTCCACTAGGTTTGTAGGTCAAATGAATAAACTGAGGTTCGGTTTCACTTCCTCTAGCGACACCAAGATAGCAACCCATTCCCCTCTTCTCACACTCATCCTTTCCCAAAATCTCACAGGTAATACTTCCACCACTTTCTTCCGCAATTTTCTTGGCAGTATCTGCGAGAGAAACAGAGTTTAGGACATTGTGAGGAGCGTTCACAATATCTTTTGTGAGAGACACTCCTTTCGCAAGATTCTTTCCGGTAGATATAGAGGAGTCAGCAGCGTCGGCGGCACCACTTTCCATGAAGAGAGTGACAGATTTGACATCTTCTGCTTTGATCTCCACCTTTTTTCCTGTGCGGTAACGATTATCCGAATAAAGACTGGAGTAGAAGGCAGTCGAGAAATCTGTCAAAGTACTGCTTTCAATCTGCGAAGGGAGGACAACGCTGCATGAGGTGGCTTTCTTTTGGTCGTGACAAGCAGTTGCAATAGCAGCTCCCAATTTCATGATAGTAGTCGATTGAATGCCCTTCTCAGTATCTTCCGTTCCAAGTCCTAGGAGAATGTAACGCTTAGCCTTGCCACCAGCAGATTGGATCCTCATGGATGGTGTCATCGTTCCGGCGCTTGAACCATTGAGGAACGCTTTTGAGTTTTCACTTGCCAAGTCGGTCAATGCTCCGCCTAACGCCTCGTCCAACTCTTTTGCCTTTCCAGTAAACACAATGGGGTCAATTTCCTTATCATCGTCTGTTTCTTCTTCGTCATCATCCTTCTTGGGAGCAAGGACACCAACGATAATGACGTCAGAATCGTCAACTGATGCACCCTCTGCTGAAGCGGCAGATAGTGTTATTTCTGAAGCAGGAGTCCAATCCATAGACTCACAATGCTTATCATACGTCCACGTGTTGAAGGGGCGTTCGGCAGACATGGCAAGAGATGTTGTTGATGGAGATGCTCCTCCGCGCAGGCTGGTGAGAAATAATGATGATACTGGTCGAATAGCTCTACTGCTGCTGCTGCTACTACTGCTGAGAGAGAATGCACTGGCAGTACTGCTTGCGGAACCACGGAGGAGGGCAACGAGGAGTGTCCGGGGGATAGTGATGCGCATGATCTTTTATCCCAAAGGCTTGATTATGGTGATGTATGAAAAGAAACAATCATCAACGACTATCGCTCGACAATGTTTTGGATTTTCATGAGATGTGCTGAATGCTGAATGATCTGTGACGTCAGCGCAGCGGCCTGGCTAACCTAGCTACCCGGCCTGAACTTTTGACTTTTGTGAGTTGAGGAGAAGATATGTATCTTATTTGAATTGATACAGCTGGCAGATGGCAGATACAGTATCGTAGTACAGGAGGAGGGGTGATCCCGTACGTAGAACCATACTAATTCCTAAATGTAACAGATTTGTCCGCCGGCTTGATTTGGATTTTTACCCGTGTAACAGCTGCCGCGAGTTCTACTGCCGCCAGTTGAATTCCGCTTGTTACCCGTGTAACAATCTCACGGACACAGCTTGGTGATGTTAGTGGGAGAGATAAGGAGAGACACCCATCCGAAACGAATCTGTGATATGACACATGACACAATTGTCCGTGAGATTGTTACCGTAACCGATTTCTCGTAGGTCTGGTATGTTTCTACGTAGGAACGCCGCCGCCGCCAGAGATGTGAATTTTACCCGTGTAACAATCTCACGGACGGGTTCTGATCACCCCTCCTAGTACAGGCTAGCGGCCTTTTATCACGGCGTGCAATAAGCACAATGCACTACATCATAAGAATATTATTTCACTTCGCCGCCTGTTTATTATCTCTTTAATACAATACTTCACATTAATATGGATATGGTTCATTCGAAATTGGATTCTGAGATTTTGCCCTGATGGCAGCTGTTTATTTTTTTGATATGCCGAATGCTATGGCCTAAGTACTTTTAGGCTCATCACCGGCGATCCATGGCCTTGTCATCGAGATAGTGTAGCAGATTAGGAGCCAACACAGAGACCAACAATAATTATGTCAGTCTTCCGATCCGCGCTATATATAATTTCAATAAATTGCATTCCCTGAAGGGTCGTCATCACGCACGAACACTACTGACGCTTCATCAAAATCAAAATCAAAATTGATGCTATTCCAAAATTTGGTCAACAATTATTTGATGGCAATGGCTTGGCTTCTCGCACATCGCAATAATACACTGTACACTGTTGCTATTGCACCCTCTCTCTCTAGAGAAACTAAAATCACGTGCGTCGCCGAATCTTTGCTCAAGTTGCATTACAATACTTATCATCACTTGTCACAAGTTCAAGTAGAGAAAGGAGAAAGGAAGGAGAAAGGAGGGCTTAAACCAGAGGGCTCATCGGGTTGGGGTTATTCTTCTGACTATCAGTATTGATGACTGCTATGCCCAGTACGACAGGTACGGTCATTGCCTAAGAGATTCCTAAGATTCTCTGAGTAGATGGTCTGGTTCGCACTTCACACCAATTTCGCCACTAGTTAAAAAAAATTTTCCTACCATCCCCCTTTTGTGGGCTATCTGGACAGTACATAGATAATTTTACATGCTAAGTTTTTTTCTTCCCCCCGCTTGCCCCCTATTTCCCCGCTCAATCTCTGCATAAAAAATTAGACCATGAAGACTCGCTCCGTAGAGAGAGTACTGAACTCCACAGGACATCCAATGCATAACATCGAACAAAAACAATACCAAGAACAGTTGCCGCACACCATATTCTACCGATCCCTACATTTTCAGCACTTCGCACAACCTCGATGTCACTCAAAATTGAGTGAACACTTAATCATCTTTATTGTACGGTCCTCGTGGCTTCTTTGTCTTTCTACATTGTGCCATGACGTCTGGGTTGATCAAACCAGCTCTCTTCTTTGCAGCAGTCTCGGCGTGCTTTATTGGGTCTTTTTCATATTTGCATTTCTCCTCAACTTTCTTCCTTTCAGTCTGATGGAACTGTTCTACCCATTCCTCAAGGCACAGACACAAGTCAGCGTGATTCTCGATTGCTTCTAGTCCATGATCTTCTGCGTAGTGACGCTTTGTGTATCATTATTGTTTTTTCAATAGATGAACTCGCGAGAGCGTCTCGACCACCTTCTTGAACTCAGCTTTGATGTCTTGATATTCTGCCGTAATCTTCTCTTCATCTTTCTGTCCAGCTCGATGGTAGATAACTTTTACCCGAGGCATTGTATATCCTTCATAGCTTTTGCGCTTCATATCCAGTAAGGAGCAGGCAATCTTTGCATCAAATTTTTGTCGAAGGTGTCTCATTATAGTATTCCATTGTTCATCTACCAAACCAGCTTCAGTAAAGAGAGCTGCACTCTCAGTTGCATTTAACACACCAGTGACTGCATTTGCAGCATCAATGAACTCATCCTTATGATGCTTTGCTAGATATCCCGACAACCGAAGGGCTCCTACTTTTACATCTTCGTCAAGACAACCTACTACATTCTGCAGGAACGGATTTCTTTGGTGGTATGACTCGAATGCATCATCTGACTTGTGTGAACGTACTGCAACTGCAGTTGTAGGTTTATTCTGTCGGAGTTGGAAATACTCAACCACATTCTTCTCTTTGGTGTGCTGCTGCTGCTGCTTTGCCACCATCTCCCCCAATATGCGTTTGAATCTATTGCAGTCTGTCTCGTCCGACAAGTCAAGATCTGCCAATCCATAACATTGAAGGAGTGGAAACGGGTGGTGCGCTGATGTACATGGCTTTGCAGCTTCGCCGGTGTCAGCACATTCGGCAACATATTCGTCAGTGCATTCATCAGCGCATTCGTTGCTGTTGGCATCATCGCTGATATCAACATCGGTGTCGTTGCTACCGGTGTCACCCCAATCATCTTCCTCGTCATTTCGTTCTTCCTCAATCCTAAATTGCAAATCTTTATTCAGCCTCCGCCCAATCACACCAATGTTTGACATAAATTGACAGCTGCTGCTAGTTAAATCTGTACGTAAGATCAGTATCTTATGTTATGGTAATTTAGTTTAGAGGTACAAAAAATAAGGTGGGAAAATGAGGTGCGAAATTGGTGTGACTTGCCGAAACTTTTAGTCTTGAGGAAGCTGCAGGCATTATTATTATGTCGTTGTGTGACGTGTTACAATACGTCGTAGGTCACTACCAACGAAATAAATGCGCCCATCTCCAATGTCATTGATACTCTCATAACTACTCATTTTTTTTGTACTTCGCGGTTTGCGAGACGCCATCTCTCATTTGCATGTGTCGTTTGATTTCGTCCAAATCAGCACACAAGCGATTTAAGAGGTAAGTGAGGACGTCATGTGTTTGTGCTTCATTTCATCCATACTTTTGTCGATCTCACTACAACTGTCCTCGTCATCCGATCATTTCACTTATACTTACTGTCCGTCGACTTCTGATTCCTCAGATATTTTTGTGATATTGCCCAAATACAATACCCAAATGATGTCAACTGTTGTGTCATCGGCCAATCTGGTCGAGGCCGAGGCGTGGAAACGTATTCTGGGTGACACCCCTCCAAGGCTAGAGGTGGACTTTGCATCTTCTTCTCCAGGAGAAGGTCTAGCCGAAGTCGCCACCACAGTGACTGTGATCAGTGGTACCATGATGGCCAACATTCAGGAACTCTGTGCCGAAAGCGAAATCTCTGAGGATGCGTTTGTATTGTGGGTGCTATACCACACTTTACGAGCTTACAGTCATGAAGCTTTCGCCATTGGAGTGTGCCACGAAGGGGGAAACATTCTTCTTGTTCCATTTCAAGGGAATAGGAACGGTGGCATGGAGTCTCTCCAAGACCTTCATGACAGGTGGAAAAATGGTATTCTCCCTTACTCGAAAACTTCTTACGATGAAGTCAAGAACATGGGATATGGATGCAGCGTCTCACTCTTAATGCATAGCAGTAGTTCTCTAAATAACCCCCGTCTTCCCCATCTTGACTCAAGTATGAACTTATTTGTCAAGTGGATGGAATGCAGTAGCGGAGATGGAAGCATCAAAGTATCCTTCGAGAGCGGCATTGGACCTTGGCCTGACATCGAGGACCGATTCCAACTCGTCATCAGTCAAATCTTGACTTCAAAGTCGCAAGCACGATCATCGCCTTCAACTCCAAATTTCATTGACAACCTCCTCCCATGCGAGAAAGAACTAGTGCTGCAGTTGGCACGTGGACCCGAAGACCAAATCATTGATTGCTGCCTTCATGAGATGGTTGAGCAACAAGCGAGGATGCGGCCTGATGCCACCGCCTTGTTGAACAAATCCGGAACCGAGACGATGACGTACGCAGAGCTTGATGCACAAGCACATAGGCTAGCATTGGAGCTGCAACGACGTGGTGCCAAGCCCAACACCTATGTGGGCATTTTGATGGGGGAGAAGACGTTTGAGATGCATGTGGCCGTGCTGGGAGTGTTGAAGTCTGGTGCAGCTTACGTCCCGATGGATGCTGTCCTTTTCCCGCCCGAGAGGATCAAGTTCATTGCTGAGGATACAGATATGAAGCTGTTGGTGACTGTGGGCGAGCACGTCGATCTGGTTGAGGGAGGGTTTGAGAAGGTCCTTGTGGAGGAAGCAGTGGAGAACACCTCTCATGATGGAACAGAGCTTGAGCGTCTCGTCAAGCCTTCAGACTGTGCTTACATGATCTACACGAGTGGAACGACAGGTGTTCCAAAGGGCGTGGTATGTGACCACATTGGGCCAGTGAATATGATATTTCACAAATCTGGCGAAATGTTATTCAGCAATGGAACACCGCAAGTGGATGTGGTAGGATGCGCTGCTCCTGTCATTTTTGATGTCTTTGTTTATGGATACTTCGGTACACTTGGCAATGGTCTTGCTTTGAGTTTGGATATGAAGTGCTGCACTATGTTGATATGCACACCTTCTGTGGCTGACATTTTCCTTCAAGACGAGACGAACAATATCAATGTGATGCTTGTTGGCGGGGAGGCTTGCATTCAAGGTCTTGAATCAAGGGTGGCCACTTTCATCAACGGCTATGGACCTACCGAAGCGTCTATCTTTTCTACGGCTGGTAACAGATCAGATACAATCGGCCGTCCTCTTCCAAACACTCTCTGTTATGTGGTGCATCCTGATGATGGTACACTCTGTCCACCAGGCGTGTCTGGTGAGCTTTGGGTTGGTGGAATAGGTGTGGGTATCGGGTACCACAACCGCCCAGAGCTCACTGCCGAGAAATTCATCCCAAATCCATTCGGCCCCGGTAGGGTGTACAAGACTGGTGACCGAGTGAAGTGGGACAAGGACGGAGAGATTGTGTATCTGGGTCGTTTCGATCATCAAGTGAAGGTCCGTGGTTATCGTATTGAGCTCGGTGAGATTCAAGCAGAGCTGGAGAAGCAAGGAGGAGTTAGTGGTGCGTTGGTGGTAGTTTATGAAGAGAAGCTGGTCGCATTTGTGGCTTCGGGCGTGGAAGATTCCTCCCAGAATGACGCCTTAGCCGAGACGTTGATGGAAGCTTTGAAGAATGAGGACTGCTCGCTGGCATCTTATATGGTCCCTTCGCGTATTTTGGTAATGGAGGAGTTTCCCTTGACGTTGAATGGCAAGATCGACAGGAAGCATCTCATCACTGGATTGGAAGAAACTTTCAACGAAGGGTATGGTTTTGACACAGAGTATGTCTCTCCAACAACGAAAGAAGAGATTGAGATGGTGAAGCTATGGAAAGTAGCTCTTGATACTGACAGAGATATTGGAATGAATGACAGCTTCTATGATCTTGGTGGCCACTCAATCCTTGCAATGTCACTTGCTGCTGCATTGGGCTGTGACTCTCGTTTGATCTCTGCTCATCCATCACCGTCCTCACTTCTTGCCCATTTGCAAGAATCACGCGACACTTCTGCCACAAATCACTTTAAATCGTTGGAAGAAAGTCTTGAGCTTACAAGGACGGAGCAGCGCATGGTATTCATTCAGCTCCAAGACCCACACCAGACCACGTACAACATACCTTTCTGTGTCCAGTTCAACGAGGATATTGATGTGCTAACAAACACACAGACTGTGGTTGATGCGCTACCGATTCTACATACTCGTTTTGCGAATGGAAAAGCAATCGAAGATGTAAAGATTTTAGTCGAGGATTTGGCAAGAGCTGTTCCAGACGACATCCAACGTCTTTTGTATTCTGCCTTTGACATGGGCTCAGGTCCTCTGTGTAGATTCGGTGTTGACAGGAAGAGTAATTTACTCTACGGCAACATTCACCACTCCATTGCTGATGGTAGGTCCTTGCAGATCCTTTTTGAAGCTATCAACGCAGGTGTAGTGAAATCGCCAACAAAGAGTTGTAGTATGAGGAAATATTCAGCGGTCGAGGCCCTCCCTGAGGTAGTTGAGGAGCAGCAAGCTTCCGTCGAGAAGTATGTAGAGTTGTTGGGAGATACACCACCAAGGCTCGAGGTTGATTTTGCGTCTGCTAATTCATATTACAAGAGCAGCATCATTTTGGATAGTGCAACCAGGGCAGCACTTGAGGGTTTTTGTCGAAAGGAGAAAATTTCTCTATTCTCATTGGCATTGGGTGTCATGCACAAGTCATTGCGTGCGTACAGTCATGAAGCATTCACTATTGGAACAGCATTTGATTCACGGCCATCGTATTTCCGCGACACTTTGGGCATGTTTGTGAATACTGTACTCATTCCGTTTGGGAAGGGCGCTGAAGGTAACAAGGAGACCTTGAAGCAGCTCAATGATCGATGGACCAACTGCATTTTACCATTGGCAACTGCGCCCTTTGACTTAGTGTCTGCTGCTGGGTATGGTACAAATTTGTGTTTGGCATTCAATGTCGGCGTAATTGATACCTCCGCTTCTGATAGTGCTCCTAGGATGCAGCCGTTGCCAAAGTTACAATTACAAGAAGGAAATGGATATGCAGCACCTACAGCAATGTTTGATTTGACTGTGGAGTGGACCGAATGCAGCAGCGCAGATGGAAGCATTGAAATATCCTTCGAGAGTGGCATTGGACCTTGGCCTGACATCGAGGACCGATTCCAGCACATCATCAGTCAAATCTTGACTTCAAAGTCGCAAGCACGATCATCGCCTTCAACTCCAAATTTCATTGACAACCTCCTCCCATGCGAGAAAGAACTAGTGCTGCAGTTGGCACGTGGACCCGAAGACCAAATCATTGATTGCTGCCTTCATGAGATGGTTGAGCAACAAGCGAGGATGCGGCCTGATGCCACCGCCTTGTTGAACAAATCCGGAACCGAGACGATGACGTACGCAGAGCTTGATGCACAAGCACATAGGCTAGCATTGGAGCTGCAACGACGTGGTGCCAAGCCCAACACCTATGTGGGCATTTTGATGGGGGAGAAGACGTTTGAGATGCATGTGGCCGTGCTGGGAGTGTTGAAGTCTGGTGCAGCTTACGTCCCGATGGATGCTGTCCTTTTCCCGCCCGAGAGGATCAAGTTCATTGCTGAGGATACAGATATGAAGCTGTTGGTGACTGTGGGCGAGCACGTCGATCTGGTTGAGGGAGGGTTTGAGAAGGTCCTTGTGGAGGAAGCAGTGGAGAACACCTCTCATGATGGAACAGAGCTTGAGCGTCTCGTCAAGCCTTCAGACTGTGCTTACATGATCTACACGAGTGGAACGACAGGTGTTCCAAAGGGCGTGGTATGTGACCACATTGGGCCAGTGAATATGATATTTCACAAATCTGGCGAAATGTTATTCAGCAATGGAACACCGCAAGTGGATGTGGTAGGATGCAAACCTCCGTTCGTTTTCGACTTCTTTGTTTATGGATACTTCGGTACACTTGGCAATGGTCTTGCTTTGAGTTTGGATATGAAGTGCTGCACCATGTTGATGTGCACACCTTCTGTGGCCGACATTTTCCTTCAAGACCAGACAAACAATATCAATGTGTTGTGTGTTGGCGGGGAGGCTTGCATTCAAGGTCTTGAATCCAAGGTGGCCACGTTCATAAATATTTGTGGACCTACCGAAGTGTCTATCTTTTCTACGGCTGGTAACAGATCAGATACAATCGGCCGTCCTCTTCCAAACACTCTCTGTTATGTGGTGCATCCTGATGATGGTTTACTCTGTCCACCAGGCGTGTCTGGTGAGCTTTGGGTTGGTGGAATAGGTGTGGGTATCGGGTACCACAACCGCCCAGAGCTCACTGCCGAGAAATTCATCCCAAATCCATTCGGCCCCGGTAGGGTGTACAAGACTGGTGACCGAGTGAAGTGGGACAAGGACGGAGAGATTGTGTATCTGGGTCGTTTCGATCATCAAGTGAAGGTCCGTGGTTATCGTATTGAGCTCGGTGAGATCCAAGCAGAGCTGGAGAAGCAAGGAGGAGTTAGTGGTGCGTTGGTGGTAGTTTATGAAGAGAAGCTGGTCGCATTTGTGGCGTCGGGCATTGCAGATAATTCTCAGAATGATGCCTTGGCTGTAACGTTAATGGAAGCTTTGAAGAATGAGGACTGCTCGCTGGCATCTTATATGGTCCCTTCGCTTATATTGGTAATGGAGGAGTTTCCCTTGACGTTGAATGGCAAGATCGATCGGAAATATCTACTCGCTGGATTGGAAGAAACTTTCAACGAAGGGTATGGTTTTGACACAGAGTATGTCTCTCCGGCAACGAAAGAAGAGAAGGAGATGGTGGAGCAATGGCAAGCAGTTCTCGGTGCCGACAAAGACATTGGAATGAATGACAACTTCTATGATCTTGGCGGCCACTCAATTCTTGCAATGTCACTTGCTGCTGCATTGGACTGTGACGTTCGTTTCATCGCAGCTCATCCAACACCAGCTTCTCTGCTTACACATTTGCAATGTTCATGTAGTACTTCCTCCAGAGAGAAAGAGATCTTTGCCTCCCTCGATGAAGTCCCAGCGCTGACAAGGACGGAGCAGCGCATGGTATTCATTCAGCTCCAAGACCCACACCAGACCACGTACAACATACCTTTCTGTGTCCAGTTCAACGAGGATATTGATGTGCTAACAAACACACAGACTGTGGTTGATGCGCTACCGATTCTACATACTCGTTTTGCGAATGGAAAAGCAATCGAAGATGTAAAGATTTTAGTCGAGGATTTGGCAAGAGCTGTTCCAGACGACATCCAACGTCTTTTGTATTCTGCCTTTGACATGGGCTCAGGTCCTCTGTGTAGATTCGGTGTTGACAGGAAGAGTAATTTACTCTACGGCAACATTCACCACTCCATTGCTGATGGTAGGTCCTTGCAGATCCTTTTTGAAGCTATCAACGCAGGTGTAGTGAAATCGCCAACAAAGAGTTGTAGTATGAGGAAATATTCAGCGGTCGAGGCCCTCCCTGAGGTAGTTGAGGAGCAGCAAGCTTCCGTCGAGAAGTATGTAGAGTTGTTGGGAGATACACCACCAAGGCTCGAGGTTGATTTTGCGTCTGCTAATTCATATTACAAGAGCAGCATCATTTTGGATAGTGCAACCAGGGCAGCACTTGAGGGTCATTGCCGAAGGGAGAGAATATCACTGTTCTCATTGGCATTGGGTGTCATGCACAAGTCATTGCGTGCGTACAGTCATGAAGCATTCACTATTGGAACAGCATTTGATTCACGGCCATCGTATTTCCGCGACACTTTGGGCATGTTTGTGAATACTGTACTTATTCCGTTTGGGAAGGGCGCTGAAGGTAACAAGGAGACCTTGAAGCAGCTCAATGATAGATGGATCAATCAATTCTTACCATTGGCAACTGCGCCCTTTGACTTAGTGTCTGCCGCTGGGTATGGTACAAATTTGTGTTTGGCATTCAATGTCGGCGTAATTGATACCTCCGCTTCTTTTTCTGCTTCTGATAGTGCTCCTAGGGTGCAGTCATTGCCAGAGCTACAACGAGAAAACGGATATGCAGCACCTACAGCAAAGTTCGATTTGACTGTGGATTGGACCGAATGCAGCAGCGCAGATGGAAGCATTAAAATAACCATCGAGAGCGGCATTGGACCTTGGCCTGACATCGAGGACCGATTCCAACACATCATCAGTCAAATCTTGACTTCAAAGTCGCAAGCACGATCATCGCCTTCAACTCCAAATTTCATTGACAACCTCCTCCCATGCGAGAAAGAACTAGTGCTGCAGTTGGCACGTGGACCCGAAGACCAAATCATTGATTGCTGCCTTCATGAGATGGTTGAGCAACAAGCGAGGATGCGGCCTGATGCCACCGCCTTGTTGAACAAATCCGGAACCGAGACGATGACGTACGCAGAGCTTGATGCACAAGCACATAGGCTAGCATTGGAGCTGCAACGACGTGGTGCCAAGCCCAACACCTATGTGGGCATTTTGATGGGGGAGAAGACGTTTGAGATGCATGTGGCCGTGCTGGGAGTGTTGAAGTCTGGTGCAGCTTACGTCCCGATGGATGCTGTCCTTTTCCCGCCCGAGAGGATCAAGTTCATTGCTGAGGATACAGATATGAAGCTGTTGGTGACTGTGGGCGAGCACGTCGATCTGGTTGAGGGAGGGTTTGAGAAGGTCCTTGTGGAGGAAGCAGTGGAGAACACCTCTCATGATGGAACAGAGCTTGAGCGTCTCGTCAAGCCTTCAGACTGTGCCTACATGATCTACACGAGTGGAACGACAGGTGTTCCAAAGGGCGTGGTATGTGACCACATTGGGCCAGTGAATATGATATTTCACAAATCTGGCGAAATGTTATTCAGCAATGGAACACCGCAAGTGGATGTGGTAGGATGCAAACCTCCGTTCGTTTTCGACTTCTTTGTTTATGGATACTTCGGTACACTTGGCAATGGTCTTGCTTTGAGTTTGGATATGAAGTGCTGCACCATGTTGATGTGCACACCTTCTGTGGCCGACATTTTCCTTCAAGACCAGACAAACAATATCAATGTGTTGTGTGTTGGCGGGGAGGCTTGCATTCAAGGTCTTGAATCCAAGGTGGCCACGTTCATAAATATTTGTGGACCTACCGAAGTGTCTATCTTTTCTACGGCTGGTAACAGATCAGATACAATCGGCCGTCCTCTTCCAAACACTCTCTGTTATGTGGTGCATCCTGATGATGGTTTACTCTGTCCACCAGGCGTGTCTGGTGAGCTTTGGGTTGGTGGAATAGGTGTGGGTATCGGGTACCACAACCGCCCAGAGCTCACTGCCGAGAAATTCATCCCAAATCCATTCGGCCCCGGTAGGGTGTACAAGACTGGTGACCGAGTGAAGTGGGACAAGGACGGAGAGATTGTGTATCTGGGTCGTTTCGATCATCAAGTGAAGGTCCGTGGTTATCGTATTGAGCTCGGTGAGATTCAAGCAGAGCTGGAGAAGCAAGGAGGAGTTAGTGGTGCGTTGGTGGTAGTTTATGAAGAGAAGCTGGTCGCATTTGTGGCGTCGGGCATTGCAGATAATTCTCAGAATGATGCCTTGGCTGTAACGTTAATGGAAGCTTTGAAGAATGAGGACTGCTCGCTGGCATCTTATATGGTCCCTTCGCTTATATTGGTAATGGAGGAGTTTCCCTTGACGTTGAATGGCAAGATCGATCGGAAATATCTACTCGCTGGATTGGAAGAAACTTTCAACGAAGGGTATGGTTTTGACACAGAGTATGTCTCTCCGGCAACGAAAGAAGAGAAGGAGATGGTGGAGCAATGGCAAGCAGTTCTCGGTGCCGACAAAGACATTGGAATGAATGACAACTTCTATGATCTTGGCGGCCACTCAATTCTTGCAATGTCACTTGCTGCTGCATTGGACTGTGACGTTCGTTTCATCGCAGCTCATCCAACACCAGCTTCTCTGCTTACACATTTGCAATGTTCATGTAGTACTTCCTCCAGAGAGAAAGAGATCTTTGCCTCCCTCGATGAAGTCCCAGCGCTGACAAGGACGGAGCAGCGCATGGTATTCATTCAGCTCCAAGACCCACACCAGACCACGTACAACATACCTTTCTGTGTCCAGTTCAACGAGGATATTGATGTGCTAACAAACACACAGACTGTGGTTGATGCGCTACCGATTCTACATACTCGTTTTGCGAATGGAAAAGCAATCGAAGATGTAAAGATTTTAGTCGAGGATTTGGCAAGAGCTGTTCCAGACGACATCCAACGTCTTTTGTATTCTGCCTTTGACATGGGCTCAGGTCCTCTGTGTAGATTCGGTGTTGACAGGAAGAGTAATTTACTCTACGGCAACATTCACCACTCCATTGCTGATGGTAGGTCCTTGCAGATCCTTTTTGAAGCTATCAACGCAGGTGTAGTGAAATCGCCAACAAAGAGTTGTAGTATGAGGAAATATTCAGCGGTCGAGGCCCTCCCTGAGGTAGTTGAGGAGCAGCAAGCTTCCGTCGAGAAGTATGTAGAGTTGTTGGGAGATACACCACCAAGGCTCGAGGTTGATTTTGCGTCTGCTAATTCATATTACAAGAGCAGCATCATTTTGGATAGTGCAACCAGGGCAGCACTTGAGGGTCATTGCCGAAGGGAGAGAATATCACTGTTCTCATTGGCATTGGGTGTCATGCACAAGTCATTGCGTGCGTACAGTCATGAAGCATTCACTATTGGAACAGCATTTGATTCACGGCCATCGTATTTCCGCGACACTTTGGGCATGTTTGTGAATACTGTACTTATTCCGTTTGGGAAGGGCGCTGAAGGTAACAAGGAGACCTTGAAGCAGCTCAATGATAGATGGATCAATCAATTCTTACCATTGGCAACTGCGCCCTTTGACTTAGTGTCTGCCGCTGGGTATGGTACAAATTTGTGTTTGGCATTCAATGTCGGCGTAATTGATACCTCCGCTTCTTTTTCTGCTTCTGATAGTGCTCCTAGGGTGCAGTCATTGCCAGAGCTACAACGAGAAAACGGATATGCAGCACCTACAGCAAAGTTCGATTTGACTGTGGATTGGACCGAATGCAGCAGCGCAGATGGAAGCATTAAAATAACCATCGAGAGCGGCATTGGACCTTGGCCTGACATCGAGGACCGATTCCAACACATCATCAGTCAAATCTTGACTTCAAAGTCGCAAGCACGATCATCGCCTTCAACTCCAAATTTCATTGACAACCTCCTCCCATGCGAGAAAGAACTAGTGCTGCAGTTGGCACGTGGACCCGAAGACCAAATCATTGATTGCTGCCTTCATGAGATGGTTGAGCAACAAGCGAGGATGCGGCCTGATGCCACCGCCTTGTTGAACAAATCCGGAACCGAGACGATGACGTACGCAGAGCTTGATGCACAAGCACATAGGCTAGCATTGGAGCTGCAACGACGTGGTGCCAAGCCCAACACCTATGTGGGCATTTTGATGGGGGAGAAGACGTTTGAGATGCATGTGGCCGTGCTGGGAGTGTTGAAGTCTGGTGCAGCTTACGTCCCGATGGATGCTGTCCTTTTCCCGCCCGAGAGGATCAAGTTCATTGCTGAGGATACAGATATGAAGCTGTTGGTGACTGTGGGCGAGCACGTCGATCTGGTTGAGGGAGGGTTTGAGAAGGTCCTTGTGGAGGAAGCAGTGGAGAACACCTCTCATGATGGAACAGAGCTTGAGCGTCTCGTCAAGCCTTCAGACTGTGCTTACATGATCTACACGAGTGGAACGACAGGTGTTCCAAAGGGCGTGGTATGTGACCACATTGGGCCAGTGAATATGATATTTCACAAATCTGGCGAAATGTTATTCAGCAATGGAACACCGCAAGTGGATGTGGTAGGATGCGCTGCTCCTGTCATTTTTGATGTCTTTGTTTATGGATACTTCGGTACACTTGGCAATGGTCTTGCTTTGAGTTTGGATATGAAGTGCTGCACTATGTTGATATGCACACCTTCTGTGGCTGACATTTTCCTTCAAGACGAGACGAACAATATCAATGTGATGCTTGTTGGCGGGGAGGCTTGCATTCAAGGTCTTGAATCAAGGGTGGCCACTTTCATCAACGGCTATGGACCTACCGAAGCGTCTATCTTTTCTACGGCTGGTAACAGATCAGATACAATCGGCCGTCCTCTTCCGAACACTCTCTGTTATGTGGTGCATCCTGATGATGGTACACTCTGTCCTCCAGGCGTGTCTGGTGAGCTTTGGGTTGGTGGAATAGGTGTGGGTATCGGGTACAGTCGTCGTACGGTTATTTTGACACACGCTTATTTTGACATTACAGTTATTTTGACACAGCAGCAGAGAACACTACCTTCTCTTATCGCTGGCTTCCCCGCTTCTCCCGAGGAGGGAGAAGAGGCAGCTCAGCCACACAAACCACCATGACCATGACCATGACATTACCATACACAATACTTACACAATACAGCGAGACAAATTAATAAAGTAAACGACAATGAGTGCTGCTAGATGTGCTGCGGGCGATTATTGCGACATGGAAGGCCTCCCCTTGCCGCCTGAAGGCAGCAGGGATTCGAGACACTTTTGTCTTCGTTGCGGACATCAGAAGCATGCGCCGTGTGGGCACCAATTTGATGATTTGCGAGGTAACGAAGAAGAATACAAAGATATCCTTGATGTCATTGCGCCTAAAAAGGATGGTGATCGACCTAATCCTAAGCCAGCGGGGAAAAAAGGTCCGCAACTTGAAATTTGTTTTAACTGTGTTCATCAAATCCGGTCATTGACAACAACACCGGCAGCTGCACCCGCACCCTCACCTATGCCCGTCGAAACTCCAGCCACCACCACCACCACGAACTCTTCGGTCCAAACCACAGCGAGAAGTTCAGCGTCAGCAAATGCAGCAGATGTTTCAGCGGCAGCCGCTCCTTTGCCTTCCTCTACCGCTTCCGCTGCAAAGAAAAGTAATGGAGGAGGTGTCGTTGACTTAACTGCCGATGCACCAAAGAAGAAGAAATCAAAGCAAACAAAACTAAAGCCCCCTTCTGGAGGAAAAAGAAAGGAGAAGCCGCCGAAGCCAAGGAAGGAGCGAACAAATTATTCAATTCAAAAAAGGCTTGAGATATTGGAGTACAAAGCTAAATATGGTGGTGGGCCAGCTGTGAGGAAATATAAGTGTTCCAGACAAAATCTTAGTTATTGGGAGCAGCAAAAAGCGGAATACTTGAACGTGGTAAATCATAGCGGCAACAAAAATAGGATCGTGAAAAACGATCCATTGTTGCGAATAAAAATTGGTATCAGTGCGTTCTATGAACTCAATAAAACGATGCCTTATAAGGTTTGGGAAGAAGTGAAGCCAGAGGCTGTTAAGAAGTGTTGGATTAAGTCTCAACTGATTGGTCGAGACGATATCACTAGTTTATCTGCGATCGCTCCTGGAAACGATAGTGTCGATAGTGAAGCAGTTGCTGATGCTGCCACGACTACTGATGCGGATGGTGATGTCAATATGGAGCCAGAAGTCGTTGCAGCGGCTGGAGATGATAGTGAGACTTCTGATGGCGATGATGCTGAAATGGAACGACTCTACGAGTTGGCGAACCAGTTTGCCAAAGACAACAACGATCGGCAACGTTGTCTGGACAACATGTCGGACTACGATGTCATGATTAACGAACTAGTAATGACCATGAAGAGTACACCACCAGAAGATGCCCAGAAGATGATGCGTGATTGGATGAATATGGAGGAGAATGATTACTGCAGAGAGTTGCAGAGGGAAGAAGTTTCAGAACTTCTGGAGGACTGTGATTTGTTGCTTGATTTGCAGAACGAGGATGATGAGATTGATGACGCCGAAGGCGAGGTAGAGGATCAGCAAGCGCCAAAAGTGCCTCCTAAAGCAGAACGACTTAGGGAAATGGCAGCACAAGTGAAGCAACTTTCCATCGAAGTTGACGGATTTGAGGAAGAAATCTTTGCTGAGGTCTTTGGTGAGGACTTTGCGCAGGATTTAAGTGATTTGTCAAACATTTTCTTGTCAAAGTGTCGCCTTTTCGAAGCGAAAAAGTTGGAGAAGAAGCTTGCAGGCAATAAGTTGCGACAACCGAATGTGGCGCCATACTTTAGGGTTCAGAAAGCTGCATCCAAGCCTTACTCACGGCACGACAATGCGTATTGGTTATTGGATCAATGTAAAAAGCATATCAAAGATTCGTCCGAGACACCATTGCTGCTTGCAGAGGCAGCATTAGACGCAATCAAGAAACTCCGTGAGAATGAGAATGCGGGTTCAGAGGAGGACGACGAGAATGACGACGAGGATGATGATGCAGATGCACGGTACAATATCTTCTTCAATTCATTTGGTCATCTACGCTCTCGTAACGTCGAATTGATTATGGTCTTAAACAGCAAATCTGATGAATTGGTGAAAGATTTATCGTTGACTCTGGAACAACTGAAATTGACGTGGGAGCATGAAGACTTCTAAATATGTAAGCAACCTTGCTTTGTCTCCTCCTTTGTCTGAAACCTATGTACATACCTATGTACTGGTATTTAAGCTTATGTACCGATGCCTATTTACTTGCTACACGGATGTTTTGACAAGTACGGTTATTTTGACACGCTGAGCCAGAACACAGTGTGTCAAAATAACTGTACGACGACTGTACCACAACCGCCCAGAGCTCACTGCCGAGAAATTCATCCCAAATCCATTCGGCCCCGGTAGGGTGTACAAGACTGGTGACCGAGTGAAGTGGGACAAGGACGGAGAGATTGTGTATCTGGGTCGTTTCGATCATCAAGTGAAGGTCCGTGGTTATCGTATTGAGCTCGGTGAGATCCAAGCAGAGCTGGAGAAGCAAGGAGGAGTTAGTGGTGCGTTGGTGGTAGTTTATGAAGAGAAGCTGGTCGCATTTGTGGCTTCGGGCATTGCAGATCATTCTCAGAATGATGCCTTGGCTGTAACGTTAATGGAAGCTTTGAAGAATGAGGACTGCTCGCTGGCATCTTATATGGTTCCTTGGAAGATATTGGTAATGGAGGAGTTTCCCTTGACGTTGAATGGCAAGATCGATCGGAAATCTCTAGTCATCTCTTTTCTTCCTCGTTACTCTCGAGCTTCTGATATGCAAAGATTGATTCCTCCAAGAACCTCGACCCAAAAGTTCATGTGCAAGCTTTTTAAAGACATCTTACAAATCGATGTTGTTGGAATTGATTGTGATTTCATGGATTTAGGTGGCCATTCTTTGCTTGTGATGCAGGCAGTGGGGAAGATTCGCGTAGAATTTGATATTGATTCGTTTACAGTCAGGCAATTTATTGAGTTAAAGACGGCAAGGAACATTGGTCAAAAAATAGACGAGTACAAAAATGAAAGGAAATTGGCTGCAGGTTACAACAGGCTTTCTACTATTGATGGGTCGTCAGTTGACATCAATAGTACTAGTCATTCATGGCCTATGATGAAGTCAGAACTGTCCAGCGACGAAAAACCTGCCTTGAAAATACTAATCAAGACCATCGCTGTACTCGTTCTCTTTGTCAGTTGTGGGATTGCCATTCTCCCAGCGAATATTTTGCTTAGCACATCGTTGGAAATGAGTTGGAGGATCAGAAGCATGCAAAGCTTGGAATATTCCCTTGGAAAATTTCAGTTGTTTACGATTGCCATCTTAGGAAACATCGCTGCGTGGTTTGTTTTCTTTTCCTGTTTGGTCATCCTAGCAAGGTTTTGTGGCTATCTACTTTTCAATTCAATCGGGAAAGGCCCAACCACGATCAAGCGGAGCTCAGCCACTTATGGACTTTGGTACGTGTTTGACAGGCTTTGGTTTGTGTCGCGGATGGGCGCTGATCTCATGTTTCGTGGAACAAAATTCCACACTTGGTTCTACAATGCTTTCGGATGCAGCCTTGGCAAGAACAACTTTTTCGAGGATGCTGATGTACGCCTGCCATTTATGCTCACAACTGGAAACAATGTAGTTGTTGAGGCCGGTGCGAAGCTTGAAACGCTTGTGATAATGAAAAACGGGGACGTTGCTGTAGATGAAATAGTTTTGGGAGACAACACGGTGATTGGGCCAAATACTCACATTGGACTAGGAGCCAAGATTGGAGCTTCTTGTTGGATCAAAAGTCTGTCCCTAGTCCAGCAACGGCATCAGGTTGCAGATTCAACCGAGGTTATGGGGCATGAGGTAACCGAAACCGAGCTAGAACAAGCGGAGGGTGGTGGCGAACCGGCAGAGAACCGAACACTTGTGTCTTTCGGCTGGCACTTACTATTTCTACTGATTAGTTTCATTCCTGCAGTCATGAATATTCTCCTCGTGATTCTAATATCATTCTTGGCTTCTTCCAATGCCAAAACGTTTTTGATCACGATGGTACTCTACCCTGTCTGGATGAGCATCGGCGAAGTCTTTATTGCAGTGTTTGTGCGCCTATTAAGATATTTACTGATAGGGAAAAGAGCGCAACCTGGATGGGAGAGAGTGTATTCAATGTCATTCTTACGGCGCAATACGGCAATGAGCTTGTATCACTCAGCTATTCTGAGTTCCGAGGGTACAGTCATATCATACCTAATTACGAGATTTGCTTTTGGAGCTGTGATGGATGTCAAGAACTGCTTTTCACCTCTACCCCAAGAGCCAGATCTCACTAGAATCGGTCGATGTACATTTGGTGCAAATGGAGTTCAATTGCGTAATACATCATTTCGTTGCGGGGGGATCGTTCGCTATGGAAATGTGAACATTGGGGACCACTCAATGATCCTTGACAGAGCAGTGATTTCTCCAGACACATCAATCGAAAAGAAAGTGATGGTGGGACCTATGACTTCGGTTAACGAGGATACCAGTCATGATGAAAGCACTTTATTGCTGGGAACACCCGCTCTTACCCTTAGTCGCAAGGTGTCAGATGTACAAATGGAGATAACAAATGAACCAACGGTAAGAGCTCTTGATTCTTTGAGTGCATGTTTGGTTGAAATCAAATATCTCACAATTCACTTTCTCCGCATCTATCATAGACACACTTGCTTTTGCATAACTTCTTGATAATGTATTTCAAGTTATTAGTGCGCGTCCTTATCGCACTAGCTTTTTATGCGAATGGTGTTATTTTTTACCTCATCAGCGAAGGCGGCTTCGAAAGGAGCAAGAGTATTGCGGTTGGAATCAGCTTCGGCGTATTTCCCTTCTCTATCATTGCGTTGGTAGTAGTCTTACTATCTTTGTGCCTTCTCATCAAATGGGTCGTCATCGGGGACTTCCGTAAGCTCAAGTCAAAGGGTTTGATAGCTTGTGATAGTTTGCTCATGTTTAAATGGCTCGTATGCAATTCAATAGTCCACGAAGCTTCTGAATTCCCATTGATGCTGTTGGACGAATTCTGGGTAACAGCAACGTTTTGGAAGCTGATGGGAGCGAAGATTGGGAAGAATACATTGATTGATCCAAATGTACTAATTTTGGAGACTGATTTATTAGAGATTGGCGATGATTGTAGGATCGAAGAGGAGACAACCTTGCTGTGTCATAAGTTCAATGATGGTGGATTGAAACTGGGTAATGTTGTCATTCCCTCTTCGTGCTCGCTTCATGCAAGATCTGTGTTTTTCCCTGAAGGGAAGATCAGTGATGAGAACGTAACACTTCTTCCCTTGACTCCTTTGAATCCCGGAGAAACACTATCAACAGGGCACTGGAAAGGAAGTCCCGCTGAGAGAGTTGATACCGAAACAGAGAAACTGGTGTCTGACAGCACTCACAGGTCGACCTTGATGATAAGTAGGTCATCAATTTCGACAATTGATATTGTGTAATGAGTTGAGCGCTGAATACGAGAAGAGCAAGGACACGAAGACATGCACATTGGATGGAAGTGGAAAGTAGGTACCATAAAGATATAGGAGTTCTTGATCGATGTTGAGGCTGCAGAGGGAATTGATGGAATAAAATGATTGGATTGAGTTGATGGGATTACGTTGCGAACCGTAAAGAGACTGAGGCTGAGGTGGGTGTCGTTATGATATATGATATAGGCTCACGTTTCTATCTTCCCAATTGATTAAATCGATTATGCCATGCCGGCAGCACACCACTCCTCGTCTTCTTCTTTGAGCATTTCCGACTTCAGGGATCAAAATTTGCAGCATCCACTCTCTCATGCGTACCTCGTATACTCATGCAATAGTTTTCATACTCACAAACCTGCCTTGACGCATGACTAATATTCCATCCATCATCGATAATATTCATATTGTCCTTATATATTTTGCAGTTTAGTTTAGAAACTGGTTGTAAATTGTCTTATGCATTTTGTCTTAATCTTTTCTTTCTGATTGGACTTCCTGAGGTCAATTGCTTCAGGAAATCGTCAGGCTCGTCAACAAGCGGCTCGAAGAATCCATTCTCTTTCTCAGGCGGGGTCTTTCCAGGGAGAGGCCTTGCACCGAGCTCAAACTTGAGACTACCATCCGCTTGGTGCACGCAAAAGCCGTCAGATGCTACTGGAGTTTTGTAATCACCAAACCCAAGTCTTGGAGCTGCTGAGCGATATGCCAAAGAAAACCACGTAACGTAGAATTCTTTTTCTTTCTGTTTCAATGGGCCAACGAGGCTAGGAGTACTCATCACTGCCATCAACGCCCTCTCCAACGGTTCTTGATCGTCTCCATCATTTTTGTCGTAATCGCGATTTCTCAGTGCAGCACCAAGTGCGGCAAGTCGGCACCGCCTCGCATCATTGCATCTGCTTTCTGGCGTGCTTTCGACCCTTTTGAGTTCCTTGTCTGTCATGTCTTCTTCATTTTGGTCGTCACGGATTAACGGCTCCCAGTTGTCCCCTGATTCGACCCATAATTCTGCCCAACGCCACGCCCAGCCAAGCGTGCGCAACACATCGACAGCGGAATGAAACAACCTTGATGCATGATCCCATGACATTGGATTGCTAATTTTGAGAATGTTCTTCATCTGAGCTTTCTCCGAATATCGCATGATTTCAATCTCCATGAAATCTTCCAGCCTAGCACGGAATACGAAACTTGAACCTGCATGACGGAAGCAAGACACAACGAAGTCTGGATCGGATGAAACTTCCAATCCTGCTTGTCGTGCACAGGTAACGTGAAAGTATGGAATCTTTGTCCCTCCAGGTGCAACGCAACCTTCCTCGGCGCAACAAACCTTAGCGCCATCATATTTACCACAAAGAAAACATCGAAATTGGTGAGAAACATGACGCCTCCCGTCAGCCATAACAATGTTGAAACAATTGATTATCTTCCCATTGTCAATTGATTCGCATTTTGGGTGCCATCTACGAGGAAAAGAGAACGCAAAAAGTCAGAAAAATATGTAACAGATGCAATGAAGAAAGGAGAAAATGCAGACACACTTACAGTCCACACAATGTGTGACAAAAATTGTTTGGACCATAAAGAGACCGGTTGTATGCTGCTTTATTATCCCTCCATTTTTTCATCGACATTGGCTCCGCCCAAGTTTTCACTAAAGGACCACCCGCAAGAGCACTTGTGTTGCACATGCGACATTGTGGCTCCACAAATTTATCTGAAACCTTGTTCTCGTCAATGAATCGGCAACTGTAACACACTCCATCTTCTCCGCGATCAGGATCTGCGCACTCAGCATGTGAGAATACTCCACACTTGGGGCAAAACTTATTCCCTTTATTGGGATCATTTGGATCATGACCTACTTCGCAAACAATACATTTGGCACCTGCTAAATTTGACATGACTTTTCCGAAAAATTCTTTTAGATTGTCTTTGTCGGCCCAATACTCCTTTCTCTCCGCACCAGTCATTTTGTAAAAAGGTTTTGGAGGCACCGGTTCAGGTGGATACGATTTGGCAAGTGAAATAAGTTGCTCAACCGAGACGCTATCCTCACGAATTGATTCAGGATCAACCTCAGAGTGCTCTGGACAGGCCAATGTCCAAGGAGGATTTTTCAACTTTGTTTCGTCATAAAAACCGAAGCAATTTTCACCGTGCTGAACAGAGCAAGTGCCAATTGATCTCCCACATGTCAAATGCAACCACTTATCACAGCCTTCATGTCGACACTGATGCATTGCCCCAATGCCACTGTCGCACAAGCAGCATTTGTGACCAGCACCTTTAAACCAATTCTTGAGCACAGTTACATCTTCAATCTTATCTTTGAGTGTAATGTCGACGTAATTCATCCCATGCCATTTCGCACATGAGACGTGTACCCACTTGGCTTTCTTAGGTTTGTCAGAAGACTCAGGATTCGCCGGTTGTGGAGTTTTTACGAGAACAAACGCACCATGTCTACGAGGACAAAGCTCGCAATTGATATGAGGTCGCGTTGGCTTTGTGCGTGGACCCCTGCGGCGTTCAGCAGCGAGGAACTCTTTATCAATATCAAAATGGGTACACGCACGACAAAAGTAGTTGCCTGAAGGAACTTTGTCGATGCCATAGCATCCTTGGTGAACCGCCACATTGCACGTATCACAAAAAATGATTTGATTCTCTGGTGTTACCTCGCCGTCAAAGCAAATGTCACAAACAGCATCCATATCTTGATCAAGTTGAGCCTGCCACGCCAAATCAGCTTCGTGTAAACGCTTCTGAACTTCTGCGTATTCGTCTAACGTCTTCTCGTCTTGTTGTCGTTTAGCTGCACTTCCTTTTTTATGAAAGTCCGAAGTTTCCTCATAGGCTTTTCCTAGGAGATCACGTGCGGTAACCTCAATTGATGCCTCAAGTTTCAGAAGCTCCTTTTTCTTTTTTTCCATCTCATCAAGGAACCCATCATTTGGACTTGCGGATGTTCCTTCATTCAGTAATTTTTTGTCGTCCACAGGAAAAAGCCGCAGAACGTCCCATTGTGAGGGTGCATTTACATCAGCGCTACTGCGATCAACAATAGTTAGACTTTCTCCCTCTTCAGCGGAGTTGGCTGAGACATAAAACATTTCAACCTCATTCACATCTTGCACCAACCGAACATGCGCTTTCTTCGCCCTCGTTTCTTTACCTGCATTCGAAAAATTGCAACGCATCTCAGACGTATTTGCTGGAAGCCTCACCACCATACGATCGTTAGAAGCGCCGGCAGTGGTGCCAGAATTATTTGATTGTTTCATTTTCAAAGTCTCTTCTAGCAACAATATTGCAAATCGAAAGTGACATTTCTTCAAGTCAAACACGAGTGGAACTACATCGCCGATTTCCTTGCCGATTGTACTCATTCTAAAATACTTGGTGAAAAATCGAACCGAAGATTGGGGCGAATCAACCATCCCATACCATATATTTGCCCTAGCAGCATGTACCAAAGCAAGTGAAGTCAATAGTGTCTTCACACATTCCAAGTCATCATGCGAGATAAGATTTGATCCTTCGGCAACAGTGCCCATGTCCGAATTGTAGACAAGGGCATCGAGGAAAACAACTAGTTCTGAAACCTTTTCGGCACCAGTTGCAGCTGATATCTTCTCCTCAACTCGATACCAGCAGAAACTGTACTGAATAAATGCAATTGGACCACTGGCAGGAGATTGGGCAATGATACAAAAACTACTTTGTCCCCTCAGAGAAGTAGCAAGATCGTGCTTCTGATGTGATTTCCAACTGCATTTGTCAGCTAGCGGCCGTAACAAATCTACATCCTTGGGAGTTCCAAACCGAAACGATACTCCCTTCTCCTTACTCAGGACACCTCGTTCTAGAGCAAATGCGAGACAATCGGGCAAGAGATCATCCGTGAATCCCTTCCCAGCATCTTTGAAATCTCCCTCATTGAATCCTTGGTAGGAATTGATAATGTTTGCCCATAAAGGATCACAATAGCTAAGGTGAAGGTCGTCACATTGTCCAGTTTCTTCCAAAGAAGTTTCTGTCTTTTTCCACACACGATCAATGAACGATCCACGACTCGGCACACATGCCCAAGGATCGGCTCCATCCTTCATCATCTTCACTGACATTGGATCAAAGTTCGCTGCAAATGGCTCATCCACTCCCTCCTCTGGAACATCAAATCCTAGTAATCTTGCTAGGTAGGATATAGGGTAGGTATCCGGATCGGCCCAGTGTAAATCAGCCAAATTCCAAAGTTCCCCACCCTGAGGAATCTCTTCAATCGGAGGATCTAACCCCTCCGGAAATTGAGGCAGGCGTAGTAATGGATTGCAGAGTCGATTGGGGTTGGCATCCCCTTCTACGTATGCAACCTTGGGTCTAGCAGTCATGTCGGGCAATACACGCACATGAAGATTCGTCGCCGACTCCTTCTTTGAGGATGGTGGTACCGCCCCTCCTCCTTCTCCGACAGAAGATCCAGATACGGAACCATCTTTGTCGCGTCGAGAACGCTTATTCTTCGATTGAGCAGAGGTCCCTCCAGAAGAAGCAGTACTTCCAATACTCTCTCGTGGTAAACCCCTCTTTCTCTTTTTATTCTTTCCAAATCCAGCAGCATAATCGGGCGGGATAGTCGGCTGTCCATCCATCATGGGTGGTGCCATGGTTGGAATGCTACCATTGATAGATTCATACGATACATGCGGACCTTTTCTCTTCGTTGTCATTTCATTGTTAGTATCCGCTGTCAATGATCCACTGCTCGACATATCCTCTTCCGGTGGGATATTGGAAATTACCTTGGACAAACCTGAAACATACGTATCTCTACGAAAGGTTGAAATTGATGTGCCACCTCCACGAGACGATGCTGATAGAAATTGCACCTTCGGTCGTGTGTTACGAGTATTGACAGTTGTAGTGGTGGTAGACTTGGACGATGACTTTCCCATGGACATTTCCCAACTTCGACGTACCTTGGTGAGACATTTGGCACCGACTCGTTTTCTCTTTTTCTCTTGTACGTCTGTTGACGATGATACGCTAGTTGTACTAGCTGTTGTTGTTGTGGCTGTTGTTACAGAATGTTCCAAAGTTCCCCCCTTTCCAGTTCCAGCAGCAGATGCAGAATGTAACAAACGCGGTCCCTGACCCTCCGTAATCTTCACTTTACGATTGTCCACAACCTTTTGAATCTCCTGTTCCAACTTGGACGAAAGTTCGACTGAGAATGATTTGATGGAGTCATACATTTCTTTGGCTTGCTGTAGTTTATCATTCTGAATGACACCATCAGTACTATTAGCGCGAATGAGACAATGATCCAACAGACTTCGGATCAAATCCAACTCGTTTACTACCAACTGTGGTAAATCATAATTGGTACCCAAAAACCCGCTACGTTGACTTTCCATTAGTGATTTGGCATGCTGATCAATGATTTGTAACCGTTGTTGGACCTGTGCTTCCTCCTGTTCCTCCACATGTTGTTGTTGTTGAGTGTCTTGGTCACTTTGCTGGACAGCATGATGGAGTATACCTTTTCCATCATTGATAGCAGTAGCAGCAGTGGCGGCAATAGAACTCTGATCAACATCATTTGAAGATTTGACAGCAGTAGTACCATTGATCCCTCTTGCGATTTTTTCAATGACACTATTCCCATTCCTATTATTTGGAGCCTCCTCCTCAGCAGTTTTCAATGGTGCGAAGGAATTTCCCTCCATGGTCAAAGTAGTTGCAGTAGTAGTAGTAGTTGTTTCTGGATTGTAATTATTTCGCAAGAGCTGTCGTAATTTCCGTATTTCCGTGACAATTTTGGAATATCCATCTCCGATGGAGGTGGGACTGCGCAACCAATCATTTTCTTTGCGGGGTGTTTTGTCTGCTACTTTTGGCCTTGCAATAATTTTTTTGAGAGTTGCATCGGCTGCTGTACTATCTTCTTTCATGGATGTGGATGCTGAAGGAGGTAATACTGCCGCTGCTGCTGCAGTAGAAGTGGTAACTATTTGTGTTTCTTTTTCTGAAATTTGATTCGAAGCAGGCAATAATAATGATGAAGATGAAGATTGCTGCTCCTCCACAACTGATGATGATATCATTGCCACCGTGGAGGTAGTTTCCTCCACAGTCATAGAAGACACTGCCGTCCCATTGTCAGCACTAACATTCGTTACTAGCGGATCAGCGGGGGGAGGCGGAGCAGTATCGATCGGAGATGTCGCTGATGCCCCCACTGTATCTTTTTTTATTTTTTCAAGCGCATTATCCGTCGCCGTCACGTCTGCCACTTTTGATTCGCTACTTCCATTCTGAGGGACATATTTGAGGGAGTCTCCATTCCCCGGATGACTTTGGTTCGTTACAAATGACGACGTTACTTCCTCTGGATTCTCAAGAGGTTCCTTTATTGACGGTGACATGATGGTTGCTGCCACCGCCGTAGAGGAGGCCCCCGCATCAGCAGCTGCTGCTGTAGGAGCCTCTATGTCGCTTCCCCCCAGCGATGATGCCATTTTTTAATTGTCCCAACGTACGATAAATAATGTAGTGTGAGGGGAGTGTACTAGAAACTATGGAAGGCGGGGGAGGCACCGATGGACAAACCCCGTTGGAAAAGATTTTATTTTGACGCCAATGCACCCCAAAATTGGACTATTTTTTTTGAAGCAATTTCTTTTTCTCGGATTGATGTGATGCCACTAAAAATAGTAGCAATCTCTAGAGAGTATTAACCACAATAGCAGCTGACCACGGGCTGGTGCAGTGATTATTATTGCGGCGAGAACCTTGCTTGGCAAGCAACACGTGAGGGTTCGTCGTGGGACTTCTCGGATTTCAAAAAAGTTAGATCAAAATCGAAGGCCAGAGACAAAAAAGATGGGCATCTTAAATTTGAACGATTTCTCCATCCACGGTCGACAACACAGTCTCTTACTGCAACTCAAGAACATTCGGGCAAGGGCATGGGAGTCTTTTTACAATAATTTGCCATATTGCCTATGCTGGGATTTTAGTGGTCGAGTATCAACGTCCCGGTAGGAGTGCGGATCGTAAACACTAGCTAGAGTAGTAACACGGGATATAGAGGAGTCCGTCAAAAGGAGATGTGTGCCGATCAGGCGAGAAATGGGCCTGCCACTGGCTCTGGCTGCTTCTCCGCGCTGACACTATACTCAAGGAGTCACACTGTGGGACTCAGAGGCGACAAGAGAGGATCAAATTTACCTTCGATCGATGCTTCAGTATGTTAGCATAAATAACATGAAATACTTGGTGTGAGAATAGAGCGAGGAATGGACGGATTTCAAAAGTAGCATGGGTATTCTAACACGATGAGAGGTCTCTTGGCGCCTAATCGACAACAAGCGCACAGTATCAGTATCAGTATCAGTATCAGCGCAATGGTCATACATATCTGTGGCCTCTTCGATTGCCAGCGCGACTATTTTGGCGCAAAACCCCCGCTTTCTTCCACATCTGGATAATTTTCTTCTCAAAGAAACTAGAATGAGGGTCGCCAAGCTGCTCTGGTCGATCAGTCGAACAAACTAACGGTACCTACTCCACGAAGATGGGCAGGCGTGGCAATAACGAGGTACGAGGGGCCGTAAGAGTAAGAGTGGAAGCCAGGTTGCCAGAAAGCCACGTACCCCAAGAAGGCAACGATGCCGAGAAAGTTCTCAACATGCAAGGAGAGCGCAACGAGAGGATAGGAGGAGAAACAACAAGCGGATCATTCTAGGAGGCATTTGGGGTAAATTGGATCCGAGAACCGACTCACATGTAATACAGACGCATTCGCTGCTGAACAAGAAAAGGAACGCAGCTGCGCTTGCTGCCGGAGATCAACCCTCCCCGCTACCACCCAACGTCATGTTCCACCCAAACGAAAGAAAAAGTAATCATCAACTTGAGGCTGCCATGCTTGACCGTGCGTCGCAGATTTGCAGATCTCTCACCTGGTTTCAGACGCTTCAGCGTTTAGGAGGAGAGATCTCAACTCCTATTGATGTGATGCCACTAAAAATACCAGTTATCTGTAAGGTTCATTAACCACGATAGCAGCTGACCAATGGGCCAGTGCAGTGATTATTATTGCAGCGAGAACCTGGTCCTCTCTCTAGAGAGTGTCGGCAAGCAACGATTGAAAGTGTCTTGGCTGGGGTCGAGTACAAAGGAACAAAAAGAGATAGGCATCTTAAATTTGAACGATTTCTCCCAGCGAGCGCACCTGCTATTCTTTACGGCGCACCGTTGCACATAATCAACCAAGAAAATGGTGTGAGTTCGCCAAAACTCTTTCAAACCCGCCGCCCTACTGCCGACGCAAAGCCACTACTCCCAACACTGGGAGATCATCATATCTTGACTATTGCACTCAGTAGCTTCCGGAAGAACTGAGGCTTAATTATAATCATATACATAGGCGCTCACAAGCAGTGTTTCTTAATCCTGGAAGCTTTTCGGAATCCGGAACCTGTTTTGCCGTTTCAAACAAGACACAGGTAAAAGTGATCGATCACGGCTAATAAATACGATTGCAGATTGCAGATTGCAGAGGTGTTCACCCAATTGTCTTCTGAGCTGACTTAATTTGGGCATAGAACAAAAGCTTTTCTTCTGATAGCCGCTGGTGTAGACATAGACACGTAACAAACAACTCACCAACAGGTAGTGTCGGAAGGAGCCTTCTCTCACGAATCGACATAAGCAACAACCTCTTTCACTCCACAATTATCATTACATACAACACAAAAAATACACACAACAAACATGATATCCTTCAACGAAATAGCCGGAAACGCCCTCCTCTTCTTCCTAGTGTTCGGCATGTCCGCCACAGTCGACATACACATGCTCTTACTGCAACTCAAGAACATTCGGGCAATTGTCATGGGTGTCTTTTTACAATTTGCCATATTGCCCATGTTGGGATTTTTAGTGGTAAAGTATGGGACGTTGGATAGGAGTGCGGGAATTTCGCTTTTGGTGGTGACTAGTTCTCCTGGTGGGAGTTATTCCAATTGGTAAGTATGTTTGTTGTTCTTTAGTTTGTCTTGTTTGATGTGGCATAACTACAACAGTGTTTATTTCACATGTTCAAAATACCTCACTTGATATCATTCTCTGCACACAATACTTATGAAATCAGGTGGTGCTCCATCTTCAACGCAGACTTAGCACTCTCCGTCACCATGACCGCCATATCCACCCTCCTATCCGTCGTACTGATGCCCGCCAACCTTCTCATCTACAGTAAATACGCCTTTGACCACGAGGACGACACAATTGTGGAAAGTTTAGATTTCAACTCACTCTTTATTGCACTCACTGTGGTAATATCCGCAATTGGTCTGGGATTATTTGCCTCGGCCAAGGTACACTCGTACAAATTCAACATTTACGCGAATAAGTTGGGAAATTATGCGGGGATTTCACTGGTGGCCTTTTCGGCATTGTTGTCGAATATGAGTGGTGGAGGGGATCAAAAGATTTGGAATCATGAGTGGCAGTTTTATGTGGGTGTAATGTTGCCTTGTTTGGGTGGGTTGTGTCTTTCGAACCTATTGACGACTTTTGTGAGTTTGAACAAGCCTGAAAGAGTGTAAGTGCCAATGAAGTGATGGACTGTGTTCATTTTCACTTATTGTCATCACATGTATATCTGACCTGAATCTGTTGATGATCTGTCCAGAACACTGTCGGTAGAATGCTGTTACCAAAATGTCGGAATTGCAACTTCCGTTGCACTAACCATGTTCCAAGGCGAAGAATTAGCCACAGCCATGGCTGTTCCACTATATTATGGCCTCTTAGAGGCAGCCATACTCGGCTTGTATTGTATAGGAGCTTGGAAATTAGGCTGGACCAAGGCACCAAAGAATATCAACTTCTTTACAATGATTGGTACATCATTTGAAGTTCTAACAACCGAACACGGTGATTTGATAGCAATAGAAGTATCTCTCCCAAAGAATCAAAAAGATTTGAAGGAAAAGACAAAAATGGGAAGTGAAGGAGAAATATTACACTTGAAACACAGTATTGACGAAGAAGATGATGAAGAGATGAATTGTTTGAAGAATTGTGGTGGTGATACCAAGTGTGGGTGGAAATCTTTAACTGCACCAATTCTCCCGAGCCCAACGAAACCAAAAGAACCAAGTGGGTTACAGCTTCCTGAAGTGCCATTTGATTCAGAAGTTCTATCAACGCCGGGGAGAACAGAACAACGGAAAAGGCTGCAAGAACAGGAAGGGCTGCATATGTACAGCTTGTGGGAAGAGAGAAAAAAGTCTCCAAGAAATCGATCTCGATTATAGAAGCTTGCATATAGCTAGAGCATAATTCGTTCACTTGGTGTTTCATAGGGGCTTTGGTGAAGTTTAGGACTGGATCCCTTTGTTGTATGTTTGTAGATAGACTGTGATGATAAGGCTGTTTCTTATCGGATTGCTCCTCCTCATTGCTTAGCATGCAAGCTCCTTGCTTCAATCATCCATTCCCTTCTACCATACCTATTCCAATCGACTCTCCTGTTTCTCAGAACCTCCCTCTTTCCCTTCTTCTCTTCCTCATCAGCTTCCTATCCGATCGAAGTTGAAATTGACGTTGCTTGCTTAGATTGTGTGGTCGCTGCGGCTCCCTGCTCCCTACCATCAAATCAATTAGAGAAGCAAAGTAAACAACAACAATGGCACGAGGAAAAGGAAAGAGAGGCAAGCGCGGAGGAGGAGGATCCCGCTTCGCCGCCCAAAGCGCCGAAGAAATCGAGCAGAGGAACGCCCGCCTTGCCGAATTTGATGCCGCACGTGCCAAACGCCGTGAGGACGCTGAAAAGGATAGCGATGATGATGATTCGGTGGATAGTGCCACGAGAGAGGCGGAGAGGGAGGCTATGGAAGTTGGGAGGCGTGTTGCCGGAATGTCCGTGGGGGGAGGAGGAGGAGGAGGGGGCGATGATGAGGATGGTGATTGGGTGGAGAAGGAATACAAGCCAAAGGGTGTGGAGGCATTAATTGAGGTGGACAATCCCAACAAGGCTCCTGTCAAAATGATGAAGATGAAGGATATGGGAGGAGGCGGAGGAGGAGAGGCAGCACCCATGACGAGGAAAGAACGCGAGGAGAAGGAAAAGGAGGCCAAGGCGGCTGCTTACAGAAAGCGCCATGAGGCTGGACTGACGGAGGAGTACAAGAGGGATATGGCCAAGTTGGCAGAAGTTAAAGCTAGGAGGGCAGCAGCACAGCAGAGGGCGGCGGATGAGAAGGCTGCCGCGGAAGCCCAGGAGGCGGCGCGAAAGGCTGCGGCCGAGGCAGCCAATGCAGGGGATGATGATGACGATGGTGATGGAAAGAAGAAGAAGAAAAAGAAGGGCAAGGATGCCATTCCGAAAATAGATAAGATTGCCATAAAGAAGATGAAGCCTGCGGCTTTGAAGGAAGCTTTGAAGGAGAGGGGTTTAGATATCCAAGGAAATGCCAAGGCTTTGACGCAGAGATTGTTGGACTACGAGAAGGATCGTTAAACGTGGTTTTCAGGGCAGCAATGGAGATTAATCTAATGCTGTAATCTATGCTTCTTCCCGCCCTCTAACATCTGTGCTTCTTCCCCCTAACATCTTTCCCTCTTGTTATTATGAAAGAAGACGCTATCAATATCATTTATTACTATCATTCATGAGATCATTTGAGTGGATTTCAATTCTTCGCAGGTTAATCTGTAGCTATCATGGGTGGCACTGAAATTGAAACATGAGATAGAGGCTATGATACTTCACAGCGATCGAATATAGGTTCCAATCGAGATAATTATGCGACAGAAATCAAAGCCGAACGATACAAAGCAGTGGAATGAGAAATAGGTCCTAGTAATCTATATATATATCGGCAAAAACTGGTTGCCAAAAGAGAATCAGCCCTACTAACTGAGTTGCAACCAGCAAGAAATCATTTTAAAGAAACAATTCTCTCACGATGGCTCAGTCAAATAACACCACATCGGCAGCACCCGCCCCAAATTTCGTTCATTTGTGCATAATTTGTCGAAATCAATTTTCTACCACAATCATTGTCCAGTGCCACACATGTCCAACTTCTTCCCTGTTCCTTTTTTTTTCACAGAACCTAATAATCTTCAGCAAATGTAGCTGCAACAGGTGCAACAGCTGATCCACCCCAACTACTGCACTCCAACTTTTTCAAGGGTGAATCTTCCCTCTTGGGCTGCATCCTTCCATGTGTATTCTTACACTCCACAAGCTCCTCCACAAATTTGTCAATCTTGAATTTTGTCACGTTGGGCATGACAACCACGTGAGCAATATCTTCCTCACATGCCAATTGCCATCTTTTGATTAACTTGTCATCCATTGGACGTTCAAGGACAACTGTGGATGATAGATCATTGAGACGACATGTAAGACCAGCTTCGGTAATTTTGTCACGAAGGTATTGTGCGGTTTCCATGCAGTGACTGTATTAAGATTGGACGAAAACAAAGTTAAATTGAGATAAGAATGACAACAAGAATCAAAATAAAAATGATTTGCACCAACACAGCAAAGACACAGCCCCCAGCAATTGATCACACTTACACAACATCTCTCTTGATACCAGCAAGCCCCTTCTTTCTCAAAGAATACCAAAGGTACAACGCCGCCTGCCCATTCCTACTTCCCATAATTGTCGTATCCACACTATTTAAGTAATCAATCCTCTGTTCCACCTTCTTCACATGCTCCTTCCTCGTCAAAGCAATACCACAGGGCATAGGACAACCCAACATCTTGTGTCCACTCACAGCAATCGAATCAATCGGTTTTCGAAACGAAACCTCCGGAGCCCAATCCACAAACGGCATCATCATAGCAAACAACGCCCCATCACAATGGATATGATACCGTTCACGTGGGATACCCAACGTTTTCAGAATTCTCAAAATACGATCCAGATTGTCCACCGCTCCCTTGACAGTGGTACCAATATTCACATTAATAATGACCGGTCGGTCCTTATTCTTGGAAATTTCCGCCGCCAATGCATCATAATCAATCTCCCCCATGGGCAGGGTTGGGATGGCCTTGGCATCCATACGGTAATACCTCGCCGCCTTGAAGATACTGTAATGTGTTTCACGGCTGGAATACAACACTCCATCGGGATGGCATTCACGCGCCAATAAAATTCCATGGAGGTTTCCCTCGGTTCCACAGGTGGTGACGTATCCCCAGTAGGAGTCAGCTTCCATCTTCCACAATTTGGCAAAGAAGTCAATGACGGAACATTCGAATTGACGGGAGTGAACCCCGTAGTTGGATGTGATGAATGGATCTCCAAGGTTGTTGATGGAGTACTTCATGAATTCGTAAAGTTCCTCGTGGTTGTACATGAGATTGTAGGGGTACCCGAAATGAACGGACGATTTGCGTTTGAGAAGCTTGTCGTATGTGGCGAGGATGTCCGATTCGTTGGGGAGGTTGGCACCGTCGTCTTCATCGTCGGCGGGGATGCGGACCATTTCTGGACTGAGCATTGCCTCCTCTTCGTCGCTGAGGGGGTCGATGATGCCCTCGCCGGCGCCCCATGCGTCAAAGACGGCCCAGGGGGAGGGTGTTCCCGCCTTGAGGGGGTCGGAGGTGAAGTCGGATACGGTGGAGGACGTGTTGTTGTCGAGGCGGGGCTCTTCGGAGTCAGTGTCAGTGGTCACTTCTTCGTGGTCATCTTCGGGAAGTGGGAGGCTGGATTTGAATCGACGGAAATCGGTTATGCTATTGGTGTGGTTGCTGTTGTTGCTTGTCACCCGTGATGCGGCTGCAGCGGAGGTGGGTAACACTGATGATGATGATGGGCATCTTGTTCTTGCCGCTGCTGATCGGGCAGCGCGGTAGGCTGGATTGATAACAGATCGCATTGTTTCAATTGTGAAAGTTGGATTGTAAATGCTCATGTCATGCTCGCTCATGATCTTCAAGCTGCGGACCAAAAGTCGCGTGGTCCGCAGAAGAGAGGTTCCACTGGTACAAAATTCACGTAGAAACTGCTCACCGTAGGAATTCAACCAAATTTGTAGGAATTAAAACCTTCCTGCATCAAAGAACTATTGAGAGAGATTTCACGTAGGAATTAGTATACAAATTTGCGTCATTGGTTTCTGGTGGGCGGACAGACAAAATTGACCTTGTAGCGGTGGTGGTGGCTTTTTCCTTTTTGAATTTGAATGATTTTGGCACCATCGGCATGTATGCATGCATGTATTATGCAACGGCTACATATTATTGCTTTGCTCTAGCCGCACTACTTATTGTTAAACTAAACACCGCAAAAGATCCAACATGGATAGGAGAAATACAGGCCTTAACAACAGCAGCGGCGGCGGCGGCCGTGGCGGTGAGTTACGTGGTAAAAGTGTCAAGCGCCTCAAGAACAAATTTATGCACAAGATAGGTGCCAAAAAAATAACTTCAATGACCAGTCAGGAGAGTAGTGATGATTCACGTGATAACGCTAGCAGTATAATGGAGGAGGGATCCAATCATGATGGAAACTTTGAATTGGAAAATGACGATGGAAAAGAACCCACAGCGCCGCCGCCAATAAGGGAAGCTGCTGCTCTAACTGCTCCAATGCTGGCCAAATTTACACCTACGAATTCCTCATTAGGTCTTAGTCGTCCATTGCCTCTTAGCATATACCAGAATAGCATCCCCCACTCGTCCAGTGAGAATTTGAAATCATTTGAAACGACAAAACAATCATTTGAAAGCAGCAAAGATGATGATGATGAATTGGATGAAATAATTATCGAGCAATTTGACACTCCCGAAGATGATAATGTGGCTGCTACTCAGCATAGTGACGGCAATGAACTGCATCAGGAAGACAAAATTGAAGAAGAAGAAGAAGAAGAAGCTTCCATAAATAGCATCAAAAGTGAGGAAGAACCAAATAATAATCGGACAAGAAGTCGTAGTGTGCATGATGATACCTCACGTTCTCCCTCAACTACCAAGCATGTAAAATTATTGCACCCCCAAACAAATTCATCCACTTCTCGACGACATCGTCTTCGGTGCAATCGCAAAGCGAAAGAACAGCAGCAGCAACAACAACTCAACCAAACGAACAATAAGTCCTCCTTAACCAACGAGTACAATGTAGACCACTCCTGTTCCACACCATTAGAACGGTTGGCACGAGATGTGGGCAATACACTACGGCAATGGAATGTTCATCAGGGTTGTGATAGACATGTTTCGCTCGATTGGATGGACACATTGGCATCTGCAACTTGTGCACCTGATGATGAAACTGCGCTGGGTCAAGCGGAAGATGACGCTCAGAGTTTAATGAGTGATGTTACTGAAACAGATGATGCTCCTTTGTCAATTGAAAATGCTGCTGCTCCTGCTGAAGCAAAAGAAGAAGGCAGCTTTCCATCATTCAGCCCTGTAATGAGTATGGACATGTGTGAGAGGGGATTTGCAAATAGAAGCCGAAGAATCAATGTTTGGATGGGCGATGAAGATAATAATATTGACGATGAATTGCCAAATAAAATTACCACCCCCGTCGCAGCTCCCCCGACGCAGCTGCCTCAGAAGGCTTCTTTGGAAAAAGTGATAGCAACAAAGCAGCCTCAGCTTCCTTCGTCAGGGTCAGATAAAGTCACGATTAAATCAACACGTGATCCGAATTGTCATGGAGCACAATGCATTCGTAGTAAGAAAATTGGGTTTCAAACGGTTGGATTCTCGCCTGAAATCGATGATGATGAGGAGGATACGATGACATGGAAGAAACGCCGTTATACGATTCCTCTGGTATTATCATTATGGGATGGACCGAATATACCCTCAGCTAGAGAACAACCAAGTGATGAAATTGATGAAGATGGTACAGAAGAGGAAGAAGACGATGATGAAGTGAGAAACATTCCGCGTTCTTTAAGGCAAGATCCATCACCTTCGTCATTCTCTTTACTAGGAGAATTGGGAATGCTTTCGTCGTGCGGAACTCAACGACCATTTTGCAATGATTCAAATCTGACTACTAGCAAAAGTGTTGCATTTGACAAGTCTCGGTCTCCACTACGGACAGGATTTGGTCAGGATCTGTCATCTCTATTCAATATTGGACAACATATTACTCTCTGCTTGGATACAGAGAATAGTCAAGACATTCAAGTTCTTTACAGTGATATGTATGCTTACATTGAAGATCAAATCAAGCTGGCGAATGAATCACATCGTGCTGCTCAGAAGGAACGAGCTCTCCGTTGGAAGAGGCTACAGCGCAGTAAAATGCAAAGAGAAATGGACTTGGAAAATGAGGAAATGATTGATTTTGAAAGTGATATCCAAATGCAAAAGGACTCACCGTTCGCCGATGATAGTAGTAGTGACACAACCAATAGAATGCTTGATGCTGAAAGTGATTCATTTAAAGAAGAAATGGATCAAGCTAGTGACTCCTACGAGGATAATTCAGCATTTGAGAAAGATTTCATCCGCCTCAATCAGCAAGAGATGAATAATGAAGTCATTTCTGCGCTCAGATCAATTCTCCACACCGCTGTAAGTCTTGCTGCAGCAGAGAACGATTGTAATATTCCCGTATTTGGAATATGGGGACAGTACAAAGGAGGTTCATTTGATGACGGCTTAAACAAAACACGAGGATCAAAGATGTTTGAGGGTGGGCGGTGTGCTGCGCCTACTTGGATTACACCGTCTACTCCTCAAGGTCTAGAAATGGCAAACTACAACGAGGAAAGTAAGCTGTTCTTGTCATCACCCATCATCGTCGGTACATGTCAAACATCTAATTTTCGATCAACTCATCGAGTGTACTCAATCTCTGAACAAAACAACTTGCCTACACACTTATCGACCTTGGACGGATTAGCCAAGGTAATGTTGGCACAATGCCCATCCAATAAAAATGAAAAAGTTGCCTTGGTCGCAGCACGGCATTGCTACTGCTGGAACCGAAATGAAGTGTACACCCATAATGAAACTTACCAAGAATGGAGAAAAGCTGGGCAAAGCAATACAGATACTGCATCAGAATTGGAGATTTACAGAGAACAATGCGAAATCCAAGCGCTTCAATGTCTCGAACGTGCATTTACGAATTCAAGAGGATTTTTCTGGAGACAATCAACTCCATTGTGGGGCCCTAGTGAGGGGAATCCACTCCTCTCACTTTCCGCATCTGTTTCATGGGGTTCGATCCGCCCTCAAGGCCTCAGAGATAGGAGCAATATTGATTCTACCATTGCTGCCCCCACTCCATTGCTTCAATTGCCACTGAAAAGGCGATCTGCAATCGCTCCGTCTCCTGCAGAGCTTTTTGAAATGGATAACGCTCTGCAGAGTGCAGCGTTAAATCCTATTGGTGTAGGGATGCATGACCAAAATGCGGGGGATCTCCGCGAGCCCATTTTCTTCGCGTCGGCGACGTTTGATAGCAACGCGCCTTGTGCAACTCTCTCTGCCAACACGAGATGTGTCCTAGCGGCATTCATCCGTTGTGGAACATTAGGATTGGAGACTTTACCAGGGCATTTGACGAAGATAGATGTCCTTCATAAATTGAGTCCCAGGAGGAAGAGGTCATCCGTTGAAGTGGAAGATGTAGAAATACCAGAATCGGAAAAGAAGTTGCGTGAGGCTATCAAGTTAGCCAAAGTTGGGCCTGTTACTGAAAGATTGGTAGATGCTTTGCATTGGCGTGATACGAAGGTAGTCTCATCAGGCTCTGATTTCCGCATCGAGTCCGCATCATATCCTGAACCTCCAAATAGTGCAACATTTCTGAACAAGAATACGAGTAGCAATGTGCCGGTAAACATGAATCATCGAGCGGAAGGGAAAGCGGCCCCTCCCGGACGCCTTTTATCTATCCTCTTCACACATATGGCGAAACTTCGCACTCCTCCCTCCATGATGAAATTTTGGCTCTCATTTGTTGAAGATTTGAGAACGAGATGGGATCAAAATGACACTTTACCAAATCTTGGTTTTATTCCTGGTCTCGATATCTGCGATAGTGAAAAAGGGCAAGATCATACGCATTGGCGCATCAATCAATCCAATATACACGTGCTCGGCCATCGTGCAGACCTTGCTGCGTTCGTCAACTCATCAGAGCCTGATCCATTGCGAGAACACTGCTTGATCAATCAGAAACTTCAGGTATTCAACATTTGCATGGAGTGCAAGTTGTACATCGAATATTTATCTAATGAGAAAATGAAACAGGCGGACCGTCGTGAGTTAGGCTCTGATGAAAGCAGCGATGACGACGACTTCTACGATGCGCCAATGGAATATCTATCTAAATCTTTAGACGACAACGAAAGCGGCAAAGTAGAACACATGCTTCGTCAAAGAGCTGCCTTATCCACTGCCACAAAACAATCTCGCCTAGGTGCGAGATGTCCTGTTCCTTATGCCATGCCTTTGATCGAGACTGGTGACCAGGTGTATGCTCCTTACTTGCTAAGAACGACGCCAGTTACAGATGAGGAAGAAGTTAAAAACAAACAAATGCTTGGTGCAGACAAAAGGAAAGGAGACGATCCTCTATCAGTCCACGACCGCATCAAAATAGCGCAGCGACTTCAGCAGCCGAAACTTCTCAGCGACATGTCCTCTTTTAAAGCTGCTAATCAAGGAGCTGTTTTTGAAGACTTTGTGCGTTGGTACGGAAATCCCGAAAATCCGCTGGGTAATGAAGAACTAAACGAAGAAAGTCTGAAGCGTAAGGAGGATATGCGTTCAAAATTGTCTCCCGAAGATGTGAAAAAATTTGCTCTGAAAGAAGCGTCAGAATCGATAAGTCTCTTGATGAATCTTCGTGCCTTTTGGGAGGATAGTTGGGATGAAGCCGAAGCAGAAGCTGCCTTTGAACAGGACCCGCTTTTCAATCCATACACCACTGTTGAAATGATGCTCCATTCATTAGAGACAATACATCCAGCTCTTCTGATGAATCAAGTTTTGGCTGTGAACTTGTCCAATGCTAGATTTGTGTTGTCAGCCGCATCCAAACATGCAAGACAAATTCATATCCTCGCTGAAGGCTTTCAAAATCTTAACAATGCCATTAACCTTGCTCTCGAAGCGCTTACCAAAGATTCCTCGTCTCCCAACGCACCTGATGGGAAATCAGATCTTTTAAGTCACATCGCAACTGAAACAATAGCAAAGTGTGAAGAGGCCTGTAATCAAATAGGAGAGTTTGAGATTCTTTTATCTCGCTCCTTGGCTCTACTCGAGAAATTGCCTGGCAAGTATGGCCTCGTCGACAGTCTTCTTCAAGAAGGCAGCACCGATGGCAATTTCGTGTTTGTGAAAGATCCAAGCGACAGAGATGCGTTCTTGGGTGCCATACGAAGTGGTCAAATGGTCAATGTGGCAATTGACCCCTCCAGCTTCTTTCCAGATGCTTCCATGAGAGAGTATGTTCTAAGCAACAATGATAGACTGAATCCTTGTCAGTTGAATGCACGTCTCGTGCCGTCTACAAGAAGGATGGCTTCGTCGTTCAACGGTAGCTTACTATTAGCATTGAGCTCTTCTGAGCATAATTAAGGATGCAAAATTAATGAACTCTCTGGAAGTTCATACATACTTCCTATTGGATGACCGGACTATCCATGTCACTAAAGTATCGGACTGCATCATCCACATCAAAAACACTATTCTCCTGTTGCAAACAACTTGCCGATCCACACGATAAACCGAATGCAAATGAAGTTGCCATCTTAATACTTCTTTCATCCGAAGATACATCATTCAGCCACTTTGACTTTACAGAAGATAACACTCTTCCTACCTGTTTTGGTACAACTCCTAAGAAATTGTCTTCTTCACCAGCCTGTGGTTCATGATGTAAATACTGCCACGCTGCAAGAGTACCTGCCGCAACTGTATCACCGGCACCGATAGGATACAACATTCCACCGTCGACTTCTTTCGATATGTCTATTGCGGGTAACTGGATGAGGTTGAACTTGGAATCAGAAGTTGTTGTTGAATCTTTTGGAACCTCCACCAAATACCCTGGAAACTTGCCATCTGTGACGCAAAGATAATCTAAAGCACTGCTTGCACACTCATATTTGGCCAAGAATCCACTTGTTGCGGCTGTAAGCTCTTCTATTGTGACTTTTTCTGCTTCACTTTTATCTGCACCGGCCAATTTGCAAAGTTCAGCGGCGTTCAACTTTAATACAGCACCACCTTGCCTATCATCACTTTTAAAGCATTTAGTCAATGTTTTGAGTAATGCATCAAGCCCAATTACTGAGTCAATCAGCACAAGAGTATCTTTTCCAGTCATCTTTTCGGACAATTTGGCGTATGTATCATCACCACAGCCTGGAGGCATTGATCCCATTATGCAAACACCAGATGCCCTGCCACCATCATTTACTAGACTTTCGACCTTGCTTCCGAGCTGTTCTAATTCCTCTTCAGTGACTTCCCCCGAAGTCTCAACCAATTCAGTAGCACAATCCTTCCCTACAATTGTCGTGCATGTTCGTAGAGGAGCAGCGTTACGGATGGTCAATTTATCTGATAGTCCACGCCTTAGTCGCAAGGCACCCGATACAGCATCGCCCTCTGGACCCTTCCCTAGAAATTGAGCCAACAAGACCTTGTCATCACGTGATTGTTTCTCCTTGGACATTAGACACGACATGGCAACGCCTACATCTTGTCCCTTCCCACCCACACCTGCCTCGGAGTTGTGTGCACGATGGACATTTCCTGGCTCCAGATTCGTGTTGGGAGGAAGAATAAATCTCTTTTGAAGCGCAGCGTTTAGCCCGACCACAACGATTGATGTTGAGAGAGCGTGTGTAGTTGTGGCACTCATTGTTGATACTAATAACAGATGCCACAGGTAATTCATCGTTCTTCCTATCTTCCTTCTGTCCACTCCTTTACGCCCTAATTGAGACCTGCTATCAAGCAACAGATACAAAAGTAAGATTATGATGGCAAAGGTGATGAAAGATACTGCAACTGCGCTGCGATGTCGATGAGGGAACTGTGACGTATGCACTCGAATCTTTTATCGCAACTCTTTTACATTTAGCGTAATGCTAATAAATCATTTCCATAAAATCACTTACTAAGAGAAATAAGAAAAACAAGCCTTCATCAAATACAGTATCTTTTAATCTTTGAGATCTAAGTGTATTTTTATACGCAGACAAAGCAATAAAGCAATGAAAGCAAGATTCATTAGTGCATGAATCTGATCTGACTAATGCTTCTATATATGCAGTAATTGAAGTATGTTACAATTTATGATACTGCTACAGAGAAATAAGCTTCGTTTTCCCATCACCGTGTAACGAATCTACTCGTTTTCGTACGTGATGAGGCCCCTCTCTTGTGAGGTTGCAACTCTTCGTTAAGATCGAATTGAATCCATCCCACAAAACCTTTCTTTGAGCAATCCGTTTCCGATGGGTTATTATTTGCATCATTTTCCAACATGCATCAATGAATTCAAATTGATTCAAAGATGGAGTCCATTCCATCTCTATTCCAGTCTTGTAATCCATCAATGCAAAGTTCATCTTAAGCAAACGTGTCGTAAGGTGCGGGTAGGTAGGTCACTACATCTCAATTCCGAATTGGTGCCAACACAATTGCTTGGAAAGAAATTGGATTTCTCACCATCGAATAGTATGGTAGAATACCCATGAAGAAACCGAATGACTTTCTTTCACTCACGTCCCATAAATCGAAATGGCCGTGCGAAATAGTGGCTAGCATTCGCGTGTGCGGGGGACTTCCTATCCACTCCTTCTTTCCCTATAAATCGTGCACTGCTGGCAAATTTTTTTATGTATAAGAATGTCCAGAACCATTCCCAACAAGGAAACTACCACCTAAAAAATTGGCCAATTCATCTGCACCATCCGAACAATCTTCATCTTGACACATTTCACATTTGGTGGAGGATGAGGAATTTAGGAATGTGCATTCGGTACATCGCCATGGTTTTGCAACTGATGCTGCTGCTGCTGCTTGTGGCGGAGGAGGTGGTATTGTCGGTATAGTTCCTTTTATTGCAGTAGTAGCACCACCATCCTCCTCTTCTTCTTCTTCGTCACTTGAATCATCCAAGCATATTATCTCTTGTTCCTTCTTCTTCATCGGTGACGAAGAAGACGACAATTTCACCTCCTCACCACCACCACCACCACCCCTTGACCTCTTCCAACTCCCACCTTCATCCATGGCAGTATTAAAATCACTTCCACTCCTTCGTTTCACCGGAGTCGAATTCAAACTATTACTACCACCACTGGCACTACTCTCCTTGATTGCAGAATTACTACTACTCTTCATAGGGGGAGACTTCTTCTGATGCGTATTATTGACCACCGCCACAACATCCGCTTCATCATCACTATCATCTAAACAAATCACATCATCATCTTCCGGATCATATGTGGCCATTTGTTTCAAACACGCCTCTAATCGATGAAAGAATGGTAAATACGGATGTGCCGAACTTTGTTCCTGATAGGCTTGGGGGACATCCTTCTTTAATCGTTCATGTGCCTGCATGGCAATGGGACGGAGCATCTCGGCCAAACGCTTTGTGGTGTGTTCCTCCTTTTTTAAACTTTTGACAGTCCGCATTACCTCCTCGAGATCATTACATATCGAGCCTGCCCCCCCATGCTTGGAGAGCCATTTGCGTAATCCCCATGATTCATTTTCACGCATCCCCCCCAAAAAGGCATTCTTGACATGATCACATCCCTGGGGTATAGCCGCGGCACTATCCTTGACCAATTGTTGTAATTGAGTCTTGGCATTGGAGAGATGGTCACGTGCCATGATACTTTGATTGGATCGTTCAAATCGTCGGGGGAGTGGTGCCACGTACGTATTGTGAAATTGACGGGGAGTCATATTGGGTGTGGTACGTGTCCCCCGTCCATGATTGGTCACACGACGTCGCTGGGCTATCTGAAGGCCCTGACGGAGTTCTTGTTGACAATTGACAAGAAAATCAACACAGGGGATGAAACGTGTGGTAACATCATCAGTTTTGGTACGAATGTGTGTTACTACCTGATTGCCCGAGAGGGGTTGGAGGGAAACGGACGAGACTTGGAGGGTGATTGTTTCGAGGAGTGGATCGATTTGTTGGACTGGTTGGGAGGAGTGATCTGTTTCGTTGGGATGAGAGCGGTGGTAGAAGGTGGAGGAGGAGGATGTGGTGGGAGAAGAAGATATGGCTGTGGAGGATGTGGTTGCGGAGGCTCGTTTGGATGATGTGGAAGAGCGTTGTCGTGAGGGTTGGTGTTTTCGTGTTGTAGTAGTTTTGGATGGTGGACGTTGACGATGATGATGATGTTGCTGCTGCTGCTGTTGATTAGCCATGTGAATATATGAGTTTGCTGCTGTGTTTTGATGATTGGATGGTTGTGATGATATTTGTGATCCTCCTCCTCCCATGTAAATTCCTCCCCCACCATTTCCTCTCATTGTTGTAAATGGTGGTGGTGGTTGTTGTTGTTGCTGCTGCTGTTGTTGATGATAGTTACTATAATTTCCCCCATTTACAGCAGCGGATCCCCCTACTCCGTGCAGTGAATTTAAACTGGGTTCCTCTAACCCCTGTAATAACGCATCACATAAATCTTCCGCATATTGTTGTTGATGATGCATACCCCTCGTGTTGGTAACAAATGCATTATAATTTGCATATGGATCAGCTGCTGCTGCTGCCACCGGCGCTGGTTCATAATGAAGATATGGCGATTGTGCCGGAGCAGTAGGATGATGATGATGATGGTGATGATGTTCCGGGGGAGGATGAGGTGCATATTGTTGAGTTGGATGTCCTCCCCCCGCAGCAGCAGCAGCAGCAGCAGCCGGGGCAGTGGTCGGTTGATGAATTGGCGAGGCAGGCATTGTCAATGAATACCCACCACCACCATTCCCATAATTTATTGTGGAATTATTGACACCAGCACTGCCACCACCTCCTCCACCTCCTCCATTGTAATAATTATCCGCCACAGAATTTTGCAAATAGGCTGCATATGAATTTGGATCGTATGCCCCTGCCCCTCCACTGCCATCATATCCCCCTGATGCTGCAGCAGCTTGGTCGTTCACTGTGGAATTAGTATTATCGCCATTAGTATTTGCTTCAGCTCCTCCTGCATTATTTGCTGTAGTAAGGGTGCCATAAAAGCTATTGAGGAGGAGTGCCTCCCATCCGTCGGCTGTGTTGCCACCGCCGCTGGGACCACCGCTATAATTCATTATTTTTTGTGATGATTATGGTAATGAAGTTAATAATTAGATGCTTCTTTGGAGTTGTAGTGGTAGTGGCCATTGGTGAATCATTTTACAGAAATGTTGTGTAACGTGATTGAGGTATATGTCTGTGACGCTTGTGAATTGCTTGCGCCATGGTTGTGGTGGAAATCGATGTCCGTCCAAAAAAGTTTTTACCCGCGATTGTCAGTAAAATGAAATTTATTAATAGGGACTTCCTCTTGTTGGGACTTCTTTTTCTACTAACTCGTGAGATTTTAGCCACTTTGATGGTAGGAGTACACAATAAGGAAATATAAATGATTCCCTTGGTTCTTCTGAGTCTGCCACAATGCAAAACCTTTGTGGAATATTTTACATATTAAATCTATCTTTGTGGGAGGATAGTCTTGTTTGTGATTCTGTCCTAATTATGTTCATAAACTCATGGGTTAGCTTGTTCTTGTGCTCAAAAACAAAAAACGCTTGGACCAAAAAATTTCAACTCCCATGAAAATGAAAACATAACAAACAATTGATCATAAGTATTGTACCGCTAGCTCCAACTGTTTTCTGTTTCTGTATGTATACACTACTTCTAAAACCATTTCTCTTTATACACACTCACAAGAGTAAGAAGTAAACAGTACATATGCCCCCACACACAGATAGTCAGTCACTCAAAAGAAGCTATTGTGAAAACCACTTGTATGCCTTTCCAACATTGCATTCAACGCTACAGCCGCATGCATCTCTGGTGAAACACTCATTGCACCACTATTGGCATCTTCCTCATGACTTGCACCAAAGTTTCTACTTTGTGACATGGATGGATAGATACGGCTACGTCCACTACTGGCTTGATGAGTACGTTGTATTCCTCGAACAAGATGATCCCAATTCCCATTTTCAGATGCCTTCGAGAGGACATCGGAGACGCTGAGTCGAATGTTGATACGTCCTTGAACATTGAGTGGACCAAAGAACGGTACACTATCATCCTCTCCTTGGATGTTCGTGCTGCTGCTGCTATCCAACGCTCCATCAGTATCCTCATCCATACTACTACTACTCACATAATTCTGCAACAATCCAAACAAACACTCACGAACCTCCTCGGACTGTCGCTCCTCCTCCAACTGTAACTTGGTCGGCATGGGACAAAACGCATTATTCCTACTCGATTCGTCCATCGGTAGGGCCAAAACGATTGCACCAATATCTGTATGTCCAATGTGTTGTAAAAAGTCTTTTCGGAAGTAGGGTAAGTTGGTGTGGAAGATGGGTGAGGATGTTGGGAGGTTGTGCATGTCTCCTTTGAATGTTGGGACGATTTCGGCGGTAAAGTGAGTATTGTTGTGGTTGTTGTCGTCCATGGGTGCAGTTTTACGGTTCAATTGGATTGGTACAGCATGGGTTAAATATGGATCACTGACTGCTACACCAATTGCGAATCGTTCTCCGTATCGATATTTGCCAACTTTTGGAGGCGACGGTGATGGTGGTGGTGCAAGTTGTTGCATCATCATAGTCGTTCGTTTATTGGAATGCTGTGTTTGAAAATCTAGATTGATCGTTTGTTGTTGTTGTGGTGGTGGTGGCGGTTGAGAGGTGGTGGTGGTTGCCAATACGTCACCTCCAGACCAAGAGACTCGTCCCCGACCAAGTGGGACGGGACAGAGGCATAAGATACGTTTGAGTGGTGATAATTGGGTGAGAAGAGTCCGTTCATCGAGTATCTGCATCTGCTGGGACACGACGTCGTCGCCGATGCTGCTGTTGTTGGTATCGATATCATCGGTGATGGCGTCTGATGATTTGGATGATGTCGATGGGTGATTGAATCTACTTGTGGTAGATGACATGCATCGTCTTGTTATCAAAGAAGCAGCATTGTTCGACAGAGTTGGTTGTGCGCGGAGTAGATTTGGAAGCAGCATTTTCATTTATTATGACTTTTGATTACTACAGTGAGAGCGGGCTGCAAAATTATTCTTCAGAACAGAGCCTCCTATAGTAAGCGATCTTCCTTTTATTGATAACTGCTGGGTTGTGGCGATGTTATCTCAACGCTACTGCTGCTACTGACTACTGAATGAAAATAATGATATCGTCGGCAACAGAATTCTCATCATTTTGAAGATGCGCGATGTGTTTGTTCGCATCTTGCATCTGTTCTTTTTTGAAGCAGATGCCCTTGCCCTTTTTTTTTTTTAAGATAAATAAGTGATTAGTTTAGGATGGTATTCAGGAGCTGTTTACTGGGCAAGCTGGATCTGAACTTGCCCATTTTAGGTAATAAGAGGAGTGCAGTCTAGGTATCTCTAGTTCAGTGGCAAGTCCGCACTCCTCTTGTCACCTGTGCTAGGTGATGGTATGTTCCTTGCTTTGATGGGCGAAGCTCAATCGAGCAAAATGGAGAAGATGACGAGCTGATATGTACATAGTGGAGCACGGAGATGTGAAGACGACACGAGTTGGAGTGCGAGTGGGCAATTGCATTGGTAGAGTCAACCCATCTACCTACATACATCATCAAATGCCATGCATGCACAAGACAAAGTCACTGGAAAATACTCTCCTACTAAAATTTGCCTTACAATATTACGATTTGAATTTGTTTGTGTCCGTACCTCGTACCTCTTCAAAATCCAAACTACACAAACAAACCCATTTCAATCTCACATGGAACTCCATGGCTTCCAATACCCGAGCAAAGCTCGATACCTGCAGGGACGCTATCATAGAAATGCATGCCTCCATTGAAACGAGACTGGCATCCAGCATCACCCATCTCATCAATAGAACCGTACTGCAGCGTAATGGTAGAGTTAGGCGTGATGCCAGGCTCAACCTTACTCTCTCCAGGATTCACAGGAGGGAAAGTGATCGGAAATGAGGTGGAATTCAAGCCTAGTTCAACGAGGTAGTCATTGACGTAATCTTTTACTGCCTCAAAAAGGCAGGATGAGCCACTTGTATACTCAGGATGTGGCTAATGAGTTTTGATGAACAAATGAAAATAGTAGTGAGAATGATTTCAGACAAGATTCTGCAAACGCGAGTGGTGTGCTTAGCCATTCAAGCAAGAAACAACACTCACCATGACACGCATATAAGCCTCAAAATCACGAGCCTTGAATGTAGTGATGCCACTGTTTAGAGCCCAAGTAGTAATCTCTTCATCACCACGTTCCTTGACAACACTAGTTGGGCGGACCAAATCAAAGCTTGCCTTCTCCTTCCAAGCAATGATAATACTATCCAACTCTACGGCAGTGAGTCCTTGGACAAAATGGAGTAGGCGCTCAAGAGAAAGGATGTAGCCAACTTGTCCAAGTTCATCATCGACGTATCCGTCTTGAAGAAGTTTGTTCACAAAAGCTCCGACAATGTGGGTTGTAGTGTACAACTTGTCATCAAAGGCCTCAATCTCAACTTTCTTGTAATCATCAAGAAGAGCCATTTGTGCGATGACTGCTTCCATCTCAGCTTCTCTACTTTCAGAGTAGACAGGCTCACGAACGATGCGTTCTTCACGATCGGACTCGGGGAGGAATCTAAACTTGGCCTTCGTTCCGATGTGCGGTGTCACAAACTTCTGCTCGTAAAAGAAGCCCTTCCCATTGTCGTCAATAAGAGGTTGCCACCTTCCCGCGGCATTGACAGGTTCGTATCAAGAAGTATCGGAATATGCACGGCAGCTGGAGGTATATCCATCGTCAGTTCCCAGCATATTGAACCCATCATCAATTGCGTATGCATACGTCTGCAAGGCAACGACATGACCCATTGTAGTTGGGTCGTAGTTCATCTGTTGAGCAATCTCCTCAAGGCAGGTATCAACATCGGAAAGGTGCCTTCCCGCGCGCAGATTCCGGCGGCTGCTACTCGTAGATGCTAAGCAATCCTTCATGTTGGCAGGTACCTCACCTTCGATGACAAGTTCTTCGAACTGATTCATCTCTGTCAGATAAGCATCGTTGCCACTAAAGAAGAGATCAGTTAGCGACGCTGTTGCTTGGGTCAAACAAGCAGCACGGTCCTTGGTAGTATGCGAAGCTGGATCCATGGAGACAATTGATGGTCGAAGCTTTGTGAGAGAATCCATGTAGCTGTCTGAAAAGGCAGCTACACAATTCCACATGCTGGCATCGTAGTAGCTAGCAAAGCGGGACGCAATTGGGGTCTCGTAATCCTTGATTACAGGAGTTAGTGCCTTGATTCCGGCCAAGACATAGAATATTTCTGGAGAAAAGGGAGGTCCAGGAGGAGGGCCTTTCTTATCTTTCTTGTCCTTCTTGTCCTTCTTCTTCGCCATGCTCAAGTTCAAGTTCGAAGTAGCGGCAAGAAGCGCTAGTAGGAGAGAGTTAGCTTTCATTCTGATGATGTGATAGATGGCGTTCCTGAGTCCTGAGAGAAATTCTATAAAAAGGCAAATACAATACGTTAGTAAAGAAAGAGATGGGGTTTTGGAGTTTCAGCAAACGACTGCTGAACGTCTATTTTTACCCTGAAGTTCACAATAGAGGCAGCTCATCCAACTTGGATGGCATTACATGCTTTAGTTTACTTACCTCTTTGACGTTTTGCACAAAATGGAAATTATGATTGATCTCAGTAACGCAAAATTCTTCTGATTTTCCAAGTCAGAAGAGGGAAGACTTGAAGAAGTGGAAGCCCAAATCTTCCTACACATCCGCTGCATGTGCAAGATCATTCTTGTCGACGTCACAAGGAACGTCATTGTGGCTTCGTCTTCACAATATCGATACACGTGTTGAACGAGGTCATTTTTCTTCATGACTTTTCATCTAATCAACGTCGTCGCTATTTCTTGATCGAGTTCCAACACGTCAAGGTCATTTAAACGTTTAGTTGCGCAATACTTTCACTTCTGGAACTTTCTCTCCTAATTATCTGAACTTGTCTGACCGGTACTTACGGGTGTCTATTATGACTGAGGTGTATGTCTCTAGTAAGGGTAGAGGGCTGTGATACTTCTCTACACTCTACCTAGCAGCCCTCCGATGAGTATCCCAGTATTTGTCTCAATTTTTGGCTAGTACCGCACCTACCGGGGATTAGCCCTCCAAACCCCGTGAAAAATGGAATCAACTTTTCAGGTTCAGGTGGTAGGTAGGAGTAGAAATGAAGTCCCACATCACAGGTCATTTTTTAGCTCTAACGTAGGACGTAGGCGTGGGTAGAGTTTGTCACGTTGTACGTGGGCGTGGTAGAGTGTGTCACGTTGTACGTGTGCAGACCGGCAGACCCGTCCATCCCACGCAAATGACTGAGGTGTGATATGTCTCTAGTAAGGGTAGAGGGCTGTGATATATCTCTACACTCTACTTAGGTACCTAGAGCAGGCTCCGGTATCCCGCCCCCAATCCAATCCAGTATTTGTCTCAATTTTTGGCTACATAGATACATTCCGGGGATTAAGACCCAATGAAAAAATGGAATCAACTTCGCAGGTTCAGGTGGTAGAAATGAAGTCCCACAGGTCATTTTTTCTTTGTTGAACGAGGTATATATGTAGTCATTTTTCTTCTGCCTTTTCATCTAATCAACCTCAATCATCGCTATTTCTTGATCGAGTTCCAACACGCATGTTTCTGGAAATAATGACTTAAATGACCCAATGAAATGGAATCAACTAAATCCCTGACTCGCAGGTAGGCCTCCTACCATTCAGTCCCACATTGCCGACGTCGACGTGAACGTGAGTACGGTATCGTTTCGAAGAAAATTCTCCTCGATCTCTGCGCTGGTAGATTTAAGTAGTGGTCATTGCGATAACCTCAGTTCTGCTAACTTACGACATTATGTCATAGCAATCGGCATGAAGATTTTGGCTCAACACGAGGTAGTCATTAACAGCTTTCCGGGTATAAGGTTTTTTGCGCCAACATTCTTCCTAGCCCCTTTTACCGTCGTACGTAGTATTATCTTGCAAAAAAAACACCTTCTCCCTACGAACCATGGCGGCCGATCTGCTTCCTACCATGCTCTCCTGTTGACAGCAATGGCCTATATTAATGAATCCAACGCCACGGATCAATAGTAATGGTAGTTGTTAGTCGATTGTTACAGCTGGGTTCATGGATTCATTGTTTATACCATGCTCTTATGTACTACACACCTGGTCGATATTTTTCGTCGCCCGACGCACCCGCCTCACTTCCTATAGCCACTTCTATGCCAATAAAACGCTATTACGAACCGATCGGACTATACATATCTCTTCTAATAACATATGCGCGAGGTATGGTGCCTTGGTTCGGTCGGTGATCCGGTTTAATCGTCCCATATCTATCTTATGTGTAGGGCCGACGATGCGGTGATGGAGAAAAATACCGCCTACATATAGGGGGTGATCCGACGGTGATATTGTCCATTTCATGCAACGCTATGCACACTATCCGTTTTGGTATGTCATGAGCTTTCGTTGGATATGCGGTATGCTGCATGTAACAGGTTGTAAGCGACATAGTAACACCAGAACTGCCATGGTCGGCGGCCGGCGGCTATTTTTTTGATGATTTTTGACACACAAAAATGTTGACCCGTTGCCTTTCCTGCATTGTAACCGCCAAAATAGTCGAGCTTCGTTATCGGTGGACTACACCGATGGAAAGAGCTGCTTCTTCGCTTTTCATAACTGCACTGAACGTCTTCTAAATGTTAGTTGTTGCTATTTTATTAACTACGTAAGAAGCTAGGTGGCAAAAATGGTCGCGCATGCGCGACCATACCCGGAAAGCTGTTAAAATATGTATCAAGTCCTACTTAACATGAATGCTGGAATCAAAGGCATTCATGAGCATTCGCAGCAGCAAAGCAGCATGGTCGTGCTGCCCTAATTCCCTACATTTGCGGCGGGTACGATAGTCCCACAAAAACAGTTGCCATTCTTCTCGCCATGCAGAAAGGAGGCGCCGACATAATCGAGCTCGGAATTCCTTGTGCTAATCCATTCGCAGATGGCGACACTATCAAAGAGAGCCACAAGATAGCAATCGATAACGGAACTACCGGCATGAGAGATTGCCTGCTTATTTTGGCCAATGCAAGGTCACAGGGGTTGACTATTCCCATCATTCTCATGGGGTACTATTCAAGCTTGGTGAAAGAATACAACTTCAATGTTCACAAAATGTGCCAAGATGCGGCGAAGAGCGGCGCAAATGGATTCTTGCTTGTTGGTGTCGAGGAAGGGGCGCAGGAATTGGCCTTCAACTCGGTTTGCTACAAGTACAATCTGTCAAGCATCCCACTCGTACTTCCTGGGAGCAGCGATGACCGTGTTTCCACCCTTGCTAGCATGGCTAGCACCTTTCTTTCATTGTCAGCTGCAAGGGTAAAACTGGTGCAAGGGGCGCTCTCCCAAAGGGGTTAGACGATGAAGTCGCTAGAGTGCGAGCGAAGACTGACCTCCCACTAGTAGTAGGATTTGGCATTAGCAACTCAGAGATGGTAAAAAGGGTATCAAACCTCTCTGACGGGGCAGTTGTTGGAAGCTTCTTGACAGATTGCATTGGTATCAAGAATGAAGGAGAGATACCAGACGAAGACATCATTTACGAAAAAGTGATGTATCTCAACAAAGGCACCATCCAAGTTGATGCTCGGAATCAAGCTGTGAGATTTTCTCAAGTCCAACTGCCAGAGCAGGTCAACGAATCATCTATGTCCCGCTTCGGTCTTAATCGACGACAGTTGGTTTGCAATTTATTGGGAAGTTTTCAACAGATCGAAGTGCCTGACCAACCAGCCAACCATCACGAACAAACCCTTAACGTCCAAGTTCTCGAGAAACGTTTGCACTCTTGTAGTTGAGCAATATACCCACGTGTTTTGCGTAGGCCACAGTCGACGCCAGCTGCTGTCCGTTGCACATGCCATCCTTCGGAGACACGACCATAATCGTGTCTCCTATACAATTGAAGTTCACAAACCGTGGTACTTTTATACTGCTGTTGACTGTTGGTTGTGCTGTCATCCTTTCTCTCGCTCCAATACATGTAAAGTAGGAAATTATTAAGTCTCTAAAGTGAACATTACTCTACGTTTCGCTGCCAGGATATCGTCATCCTCACTAAACCAAGAGCAATCATTGAGATTAGAAGGAAGAAGCGAAGCCGCCTTGAAAAAGATTTGGAAGCAGCATCATTATTGTTTGTTTCCCCAGTAGCGTGTCCCAGATGTGGCTAGGATTCCTACTTTCCCACGTAGGATTCCCACGCCGTAATTTGACGTGGGAAAGTGGGAATCCTAGCCGTCAAAATTTGCTTCTGTGTCCCAGGTCCCAGAACCAAATTTCCATCCCCAAATTCCCACTTTTTGAGGGCCTGCGCGATACACCCCGCACAAAATAAAAAAATGCGTGGGATTCTGAGGTGGGAAAGTGGAAAAGTAGAATGCTACGTCGACGTGGGATTCTGGGGTGGCCGTAGGATTTTGATTTTCAGAATCAAAATTCGACGTGGGATTCTGGCGTGGGAAAGTGGGAATTTGGCGTGGGAAAGTGGATCTGGGACACGCTAGTGTATCGGGCAATAATGTCTTCTAATTTTTACCAGGTTGCAATATGATTGCAATATTTAAGGTCTATCATCCTGCTAAACATGCTCAGGTTATCTCCTCAACGCCAACTTTGTCGTCAAAATAATAAGTAACCACGTCGTCGGCATTACACGACAATCACTGCACCATGACCTCATAAAAAGGAAAGATTTTCATGGACAGAGATTTGTAAGAACGATGGGAATTAGTATCAATTTTGGAGGGCTTTTGAGCTCAGCAAAAATTTGTGCAAAAATGAGATGTGAGTGATGCAACAGCCAACAGCATGCAACCTAGCTAAGTTACACTCTAGAGAGATCGACCACATGCATTGCTTTAGGCAGACTGGACCACCAATCCTATCCCAGCCATGTGTCCATTATACACCCTGACGGCATCATTGCTACTACTGCTTTCGTCATACTCTTCAATACATGTTGCTGCTTTCATAGTACCATCGCCATCCCTCATGAAATGCCCACGTCTTTGCCGAAGCGACATTGCTCTCTCAACTGCGGCAAACGGACTCTACGACATCGTAGTCATTGGCGGCGGATCCGCCGGCCTTACAGCAGCCAAATTTGCAGCAACTTTCGATAAGTCCGTGGCACTTATTGAATCATCCAAACTTGGTGGCGACTGTACGTGGACGGGATGTGTGCCCTCCAAGACAATTCTTTCTATATCTAAGCGCGTGTACAATTGGAGGAAGATGAATGAAAAGTATGGCACTTTGGACGATGATACCATGGATGACTCGCAATATCGGATGTTGATGGATGTCAAACGACAGATTGACGAGAATAGACAAATAATTTATGATAATGATGACAGCCCCAAAGTGTTGCAATCACTTGGGATAGATGTTATAGAGGGAAAAGCAAGCTTCTTGGACTCAAAAACAGTAGATGTGACTTTATCTTCCTCGGCAGTATCTCAACTTAGTGCAAGATATGGTATTGTCGTAGCAACTGGAGCCATTCCGCAGATTTTAGATATACAAGGATTGGGCAATATAAAATATTGGACATACGAAAATGTATGGAATGATTTCTTCGTTGACATTGAACAAAACAAGCGAAACCAATTGAAAGATACAAAAGTTATCGTTGTCGGTGGAGGACCGATAGGATGCGAGCTATCTCAGGCCATATCTCGTCTAGGATGCTCTGTAGTTCTCATTTCGAAAGGTAGATTACTCCCAAACGGAGAGGAGATTGCTTCTTCAGAGTTACAAAATGTTTTTAAAGAGGAAGGTATAGATGTACTTTGTGGTGAAAGTGCTGTGTCTGTCAACAAAGATGAGAATGAGGGTACCATAACCCTCACGTTGGGATCTGGAAAGAGCGTCGTAGGAAACCACATATTAATTGCCACTGGGCGAAAGCCCAATACAAGTCAAATGGGTTTGGAAGATCTAGGAGTGGACTTCTGCGAGAAAACAAAGGGAATAAGCGTAAATGACAACTTGGAAACATCTGTAAAGGGGATGTATGCAGCGGGAGACTGCACTGGGGATAGGCAATTCACACATTACGCTGGATTTCAAGGTGCCATTGCGGCACGTAACATCTTGTTACCGCTGAGAGATTCAGGAAAACGAAGCGACAGTGTTCCAGCGGCGATCTTTACTGATCCCGAAGTCTCATCCATCGGATTGACAGAAGATGAGGCTGTGATGCAACATGGAGAGGATAAAGTATCAGTATCATTCCGAAAATTGTCTCAAGTGGATCGAGCCATATGTGAAGAAACTGACATGCACGGATTCCTCAAAATTGTCTACAAGACTAAATCAAAACAGATTCTTGGTGCTACTATTATGGCTCCATCGGCAGGTGAACTTATTTCAGAGATTGCAGTTGCAAAAGAATGCAAGTTGCCATTTGATAAGCTGTCTACTGTTATGCACGCTTATCCCAGCTACAGCATTGCACTACAACAGATGGCGGCTGATGTGTATTATGACAAGCTGAAGAATAGCAAAACACTGTACGACATTTTGAAGAAGATTGGGCTTTAATTGTAAATCTTTGACACAGAGTTTTGTATACATAATAAACCTGTTATCTATCACCATCTTTACTTTGGCAACAGATTCTTCTTCTCTATCCCCAGATCATCCGAATCTTTGCTATCCGCACGCATCGGTGCCTGTTGATAAAAGTACGCCGCAATAAGGCAAAACATCAAGCAGGCAATCCCCACCGCACTAGCATGTTTGTCCCACAACGATACATTGATTGCAATCGTCAGAATTTTACAAATATTTCCAACCACAGTAAAACTAGCCGCCGACAACAATGATCGTGCCATCCATGCAAAGTAGGACATTCCAACCCCAAGAGCCACACTCAAAAACACTGCCATGAATGCTGACATTGACATATCCTTCAAGGCTTGAATCTCATCTGCATCATTAATAAACGTAAATACCAACGGCACACTCGCAAGGAAATTGGAATAAAACACTCGTCCCCACGTAGAGTCCATCTTGACCGTATTGATCACATGCTTCAAATAAATCTGATCCATACAAAAGATGAAATACCATATCGCACAAAACGTATACCCCTTCACCTCAAATGACGAATCTGTCGTGGCATATCCAAATGCTCCCACCAACAAGGCAAGGAGGCACGTCCAACTACGTGCATTGGGTAATTTCCTCCCTAGAAACAGATAATCGGCAATACTTACCACCAACGGGGTAGAAAATCGAAATACCATGAATGTTTCAACATTGGCATATTGCAAACTTTTCATATTGGCGAAAATAGTCGATAGAAAAATGAGTGCCACCGGTAAAAACTTTTTCGATTTGTTCATTTCCAATGCGTCGCATTCGATTTTACCCATGGCAGCGAAGGATTTAACGACGAGTGCTGTCCCCATGAGTTGGGAGAAGAGGATGAAGGATGGTGCAGCGACTTTGTAGACGGCATATTTGTTGGCGATGAGGAGTGTGGCGCTGCAGAGCATGTAACCCCCTACTGCGAAGGGGGTGGTGGCGTAGAATGGTTTGGGATCCATGTTTTCAAATTTGTCTTGTTGTGTTTTATGTGGTGATGATGTGGGCTGACGATTCTGTGTGGCAGGGTCGTATATATCTGAATTATCAACTCTAATGAACTGTGTAGATATTTGATTGGGCCGGTGTAGAAGTGATGATATCTTTTGACAGCGCGGAAGAAACAATCGAAACGTCGTGAAGTCGAATTTTAGATTCCTGTCTTTGAATTTGATGCAGCTGTGTCGTCTAAACAATGTACTTTGGCCTCTTGTGTATTCCCGTGGTGTATTGCAGAATGCAGAATCGACAGTTAATGACTTTGTGATGACACCAACGTGAATGAAATATGAAATGAGCGAGCAATAACGACCAAGCCTTGTGTTCGTTGCTCGATCGCTCGCGAAGCTTTTGAAACGAAAACTGACAGTTTGGCTTGACCATGATTTGACAGTCTCATAACTGACACATATCATGAGACAAATGATGCAAGATGAAGGGGGAAGGGGATCAGAACGTATTGTACAACTTGGCAGCGGTCGGAGCGTGGAATCACCATGACAGATCTTTAAACGTGCTCGATGTCCTCAATATCTTCGGTAAGTAGATTCAGCTGCACTCTGCTAAAGATCACTTGATGCAACACATTCATTTATCTCGAAGGTACATAACATAAAATGTCATGAAGTGTGGCTATGAGCGCAGCTGAAGCTTTCTATGTTCACAGAGATTCGTGCAAGGTCCTCTGACCTCTGCACCAAGGCATTGTGGAGTCCTCTGTTCATTCTGAGTTGGATATCATCCCTGAATAATGAACACCACACACACACACACACCCAGCAATCTCAACCAGTGTATTGACTTGTATGAGAGTATGTTTGGCAAAAATTCGCACCCCGAATCAACAGTTAGTTTATAGTAACTTTGCGATGATTGTCGAGTCGATGGAGAGCAACAGAAGATGAATAAGCATTAACCAATAGAAGGTAGGAGTAGATACTTCTGTTGTAGCGAGCATAGCTGAGTGAGCGCGTGATCACGCAATCGGTTTGATCGCGTGATTGATCGCGTGACTGATTGATTGATTTGTGATCGTGACGATCAATAAATCAATCAATCACGCGATCAATCACACGTGACTGTGAACCCACAACGGACAACTAACGGATAACAGACAAAAAATCCAACATACAACCAGCCAACGACCAGCCAACGACCGACATACTTCTTATTGATTGAGATTCTTGTGGTAGTTGCTCATAATAGAAGTAGCTAATTGCAGGCGCCGCTATGATGCACGGCCGGAGATGCGGCGGGAGTCTCTTGGAGGGATTCCAGCGTGTAGCATCATTCTATCGCCCGAAAGCAGCGGCATCACCGCAATGTTGTCGAAATCAAATAATTCGGGACGGCTGCAGACGGCAATTCTCATTAGAAAATTCGATGTCTTGGCGTCAATCACGTCATCATTTTAGAAGTAGGAAGAATCAGAGCAAGATTCCTTCGTCTGCAAGGGATAATAATATCTCAATTGTAGTGCGGGCGTTTGGTTCACTTCACAGAGATTTCAGTTACAACAGAATAATTGATGTCAACAGAAATGCTCCTTCATTTTTTACCCATCAGAATATTATCATCTCTTCATCAACAATAATACGGCGGCGTAACTTTTCAAATAACAAACTACCAAAAGGAGTGATAGACACAATCAAGTCAGAGGTTGAAGAGATGGAAGCACCTACACGGCAAAATAATGATGAAGAGAGAAATTCAAGATCCAGTTCAAAAGTGAAGAAGACACAAGATGATTTTGCAGAATATTTAACAAGTGACAAACCATCTCTGGATAACTTTATTGAAAGAAGGCAAGGCAAATCAAACAACTCGAAATCGTCTTCTTCTCAATTGGATGACACATCATCTTCATCAACGTCTGCGACAAGTGCAAATCATTCAGATAAAAATTCCAGCGGCTATGAAGACGAGCAACAACAATCCAACAACGACGCTTCATCATCGTCCGATTCCATCTCTGGATTATACTACAAATTTTCACCCACAGACGCCACCCTCTCCGATCCACAACGTCACGTAGACCGTCGTCGGGCACTCGAACAAAAATTACAAGATCAAATGGCAGTCTCACGTGCTACCACGACACAAAATGTCCAACGTGCCCTCGCCGGGAACTTTGTCATTGCCGCGGCGAAATTAGCCGCGGCACTCTCGAGTGGATCCTCCGCCATGTTATCGGAATTTGTCCATTCGGTGGTGGATTGTGGCAATCAGGCATTGTTACTTGTGGGGTTGAATTCGTCGCAGCATGCCCCTGATAGATCACATCCGTATGGGTATGGAAAGGCAATATACTTTTGGGCACTTGTGAGTGCACTTGGGACATTTTTCTTGGGGGCCGGTGTGAGTATGACTCATGCTGTTGGAGAGTTGATGAACCCTCATGTGATGACGGAAGTTCCGTGGGAGGTGTGGGGTGTTTTGGGTATGAGTTTTGTGGTGGATGGGTATGTCTTTTCGAAGACAGTGCAGGGTGTGAGAGCATCGATGCGAATTGATGGTGGTCAAGACACGAAGAATATGTCATTTTGGACCTATGCCACGACCAAGGTGCGAGATCCAGCGACTTTGGCTGTGTTGTTGGAGGATGGTGCTGCATGCTTGGGGGTTGTGTTGGCCATTGGCGGCATTGGCATGACGCAGTACACTGGATTGCCAATTTTTGATGGTATGGCAGGTATAGGTATTTCTGCATTGCTTGGTGCCATGGGTATTGCCCTGGTGAATGTCAATCATCGGTATCTGATTGGACACGGTGTCGACAGGGCAACTCGTGAAGATATCCAACAAATCATTTTGGGTCGGCGGAGTATTGATAATGTTCATGCTGTTCAAACACAATGGACTGGTCCGGACACATTTTCCTTCAAAGCAGAAATAGATTTCGATGGGACCTTCCTTGCAGCAAAGCTCATGCCACGCTACCAGCAAGAGTTTTTCGATGCGAAGGAATCGCTTGATCGAGATCTGCGTGTTCTTCTCGCATGGTATGCAGAAGATGTCATGCGTGCAGTAGAGAGAGAAATCAGACACATTGAAGAAGAAATTAGAAAGAAATATCCAGCTGCACAGTATATTGAACTGGAGCCGATGAGCAAGGATGCAGATCGCTACGCCATTGATGATGGAATGAAAGCCCAGCTGAGGAGAGTTGAGATTGAGGTTCTTAATCGCTACCTGAAAAGTCTATACAAAACAAAGGAGGATGATAAATCACCAACTCCAAGCTAAAAAAAGTGTTCGAAGCACAGTTACTAATAGCGTCCTCTTCTAGCGACTACAATTTGGTACAAACCCCGTACAAACTATGGTACAATTATTTGTTGCCGGACAGCGTCGTCATCTCCCGCCAAAATCTCAAACAGCTATCCACAGGACACATCACAGCGGAGCTGATGTATTGCTGTCGCTGAGTTCATTTACAATAGCTGCGTCAATAAATCCAATAACATTGTAAGCATCGATACTTTAGCCTCTTTCCACTGAAGCAGCCACAATGAAGTTCGTAGCCCTGCTTTCAGGTGGAAAAGATTCCATCTACTCAACCCTAAAGGCGATACAAAATGGTCACGAGCTCGTTTGCTGTGCCCACCTCGCTCCTATGCAACAAAACACAGAAGAGGAATCTTATATGTATCAAACGGCGGGGTCTGAGGTAGTCAAAACGCAAGTAGAAGAATGCATCGGCGTTCCATTTTACATGAGAGAGATTCATGGACAGAGCAAGATCAAGTCTCTGGTGTATGAGAATGATGGTGATGGGTCGGATGAGGTGGAGGATCTCTACATTCTTTTGGAGCAGATTAAAACCAATCATCCCGAAATCGAAGGTGTTTCTTCCGGAGCTATTCTGTCTACATATCAAAGAACAAGAATTGAACATGTCTGCTCTAGACTCAATCTCACATCACTATCTTATTTGTGGAGAATGTCATCTCAGAGAACACTGCTTGATAGCATTCTGGACGACGGAGAAATTGAAGCGATCTTAGTAAGGGTCGCTTGTCCTCCAGGACTCATGCCATATCGTCACTTGGGTAAATCACTTCGAGACCTACGCGATAAAGGAATATTGGACCACTTGAAAGATAAGTGGGGCATGCATCCTGCTGGGGAGGGCGGAGAGTATGAAACGATGGTCTTGGATTGTCCAAAGCTCTTCAAGCGAGGACGACTAGTAATGGATGAAACAGAGATCATTTGTGATGCAAACGACGATGGTGTTGGCATTTTAAAGATTATCAATTGGAGGGTAGAGAAAAAGAGCGGTATCGATGGAAGCACCAATAGTGGAAGAACATTAATCTCTGGCTGCCAACAACAAATCACAGAACGAGTGCAAGCAGCAACTTCATCTCTTCCTGATATCTCAAATTGTGAGCAAGCAGAAAAGACTACAATGAGCTTCTTGCAATCGATGCATACCCCGAACGTACAAATGATGAGAGGAGGGCTTTGCCACGTTTCTGCAATCCTCTCTCCAGTTTCGTGCAACAACATGACCAACGAAGCCGATGCAGCCGTTCAAGAGTTTCTAGCCGTCGCACAAACATTACAGCACATACTTTCAAACCTCTTCGTAGGCGATGTACCGAGAACTTCATCGCGTGATATACTTTATGTCCATTTATATCTCTCAGAGATGGCGCACTTTGCCAAAATTAACCACCACTATGTGCAATTCTTTGGGACACACTTACCACCCAGCCGAGCTTGTGTGTCAGTTGGAAAGGGTGCTCTTCCCGGAGGACGAAGAGTAATGATGGACTGTATTCTGCAGAGAGGTTCGGGAGGCTACTTGAGAAGTGATGGTGACTCTCTTGACTCAGATTCGCTTCTGCACCAAGCATTTCAAAACAAGCATCATTTACTGAGAAAGTGTCTGCATGTACAGTCAATATCACACTGGGCACCAGTTTGTATCGGTCCATACTCTCAAGCCAATACACTTCGCTCGGCTGTTGTATTTGTTGCAGGTATGATAGGTTTAATCCCAGAAAAAATGAGTTTGATTGAACCTGATTCGTCTGAAGTGAGTAGTTGGGAAGTTCAACTTTGCCTAAGCTGGAAGAACGCTGCAGCTGTGCTTGATGGGCTCGATGATGGTGGGCGACTCATGGGTGGACAGTTAGAGGACGCTCTGGGAGCATTAGTGTATTTTTCTCAAACCGCATTAGAGTCGTTACTAGACGACGAAGGCACCGACGCTTGCACAAGCGTGCCATGGAAAAGACTTTGGTCAAGAGCAGATAGTATTTCAAGAGAGTCATTAACATGCAATGGAGGAATCATTATGGGCAGTGTTGATGGAACCGCTCCAGATTCACAACCAAGCGACTTAGATCCAAGTTTGTACGATGAGGACGGTTTGCTTTACGGTGGTTACGAAGACGAAGGAACATGGAGGGAGATGTCAGGTACTACTGAAAATAAGACTGTCAATGAACCGGAACAAACCTCAAATGTTCCCTTGCTGATGGTTTGTCTCCCCGAGCTTCCAGCGAAGGCTCAGGCTGAAGTAGAGTTAGTGAGTGCCACAAGAAGGGCTGCGACATGCTTGGAAGTATGCACTAGTCCGATTGTGACTGAAACGATAGAGAAAGGTGATAATGTAGCTCACTTGGAAACTTTGGACTTGCCCTGGAATACAGGCTATGACGGCAAGCCAACTGGAGCAGGCAGTACAGAACGCAACTCAAACAGCATCACATTGTCATCAATATCAAGATCGATGGGTAGCGGATGTGCAAGCATGTCCACAGTAATGGCAAATTGTGCTTCATGCTCGAATGCAATGAATCTTGATACTGAACAAGTTCTAAGTGATATGATTGATTTGGCCATCAAGACTGCAAAGAGGAGAGATGAGGATCAGTCCCTGTTCAGTGTAAAGGATATTTTGAATGTTAGATTGTACTACACCGCAGCATCCGTATCAAAAGTGGGCGAGTCAGAGTCAGAAGCAAAAGTTGGATATTTAGATGATGGATCTCATCTTCGCTCCCAGCTCCACTCCGTTCTAAAGCTGAAAAGTGCAATGTATCATCATGAAAAACATGGGTCCTACGACGCAAGCAATATTCCTGCATACACAGTAGTTCCAGTGCTTGGGATGCACCTGTCGTTTGGAGAAGAAAACCCCCAAGTGGAGAAGGACGGAACACCTCTACTAGCAATTCAAGTGTTCATGTGTGATATGCTTCGAACAGAAGCAGAGTTGTGGATAAGATATAATCGCTGATAAGTTATATACTACTATACATTACATCATTACTGGAGGTGGGTTTGTGTTCTTGTTTGTTTCTCTCCCCCTACCCAGGACCGTCGCTTTTGGATTATGTGTTGGAAAACGTGAACTTGTTGGGATATATCCCCCTAATATTTCTCCTGACGAATCGACGAATACAATCAATCTTCATCACTCCCATCCGATAAATCAAATTCCAAACTTCTCTGAGAAACAATTGTCTGCAATTTAGGCCTCGATATCTTACGACTTCGTGGTGATGCAGCGCCTCCCAAGCTTCCCAAACTATCCCGTCCCTCCATCGCCTCCTCTTGATCTTCCACCATTTCCTTCACCGATTGTTCTGCATCTGAATTTGATTCGTCAGGGTCAAGGCCTGATCCAGATAATATGTCGGCAATAGTTGATGATGATAGACCTCGGCCGTCAGTAAAGCTCACGCTAAGCCGTCCTTCGGTCCGTTCAATTCCCTTCACGCTACGATTAAGTGAGTTGGATAGGTTGTTTCCTAGAGATCCACCTCGTTGCCTTCTCGATGCAATTGGTGTACGTCGCGTAGGTGCTGCACCATCATCGGCTTCAGCAGATTCTGATGGAGGCTTGTCATCGGAATTTTGTTCGGTTTTCGATACGGAACCAGCTGTGAATGAGCTGTTTAAACTATTCATGCCCCTTCGCCCACCCGCCCGTCTGCGTGGTGAAGGTAGCCCATCTCTGTCATTTGACGCGAGTTCGTTGGTGGTTGCGCTTGCCGTTGCCATCATGATTCCATCATTAGTGATTAGATAGAACGTTGGGGGTCATCATGATTATGTCACGCACGCTCTCTCCCCTGCTCCCTTGCTTCCTTCCTCACTCTCTTTTTGTGCACTTGAGCCCTGGACAAGCCCGGCCTGGACAGATAATGCTGCCAGCAGTCGCACATTGAAGTTATTGATTTTGTTCATACTAATTCCTACTATTATTTCTTTCTAAACCAGTTTACATAATCTAACTTAAGACAATAGTGACTTTCTGGTAGTTGTTCTTCAGAGTTCGCTGATGATTTTCGGAAATACGCTTGACAGTGCGTACTTATGTGAGGTCTAAGGTACGATTTCACATATGTACTCTAAAAAACCTCAAAAAATTTTGAGCATGGATTTGGCATAAGATATGTATGCAGTCAGTCATTGCAACGGCACAGCTCAATTGCATTACTTTAGTGTTATCAATTCAGTTGGAAAGAGGACTGGAATGGAAGTAACTCAATCATCCTACTTGCGAAATAAGAATATGTCCGCCGTAGCCCAAGTCCAACGCAGCAAAGGCGACGCCTTTCTCAAAGAAGCCGAAACCACCCTCTCCAAATCCACCTGGTTTGCCTCCTCCACCGAACGCAAATTCGAAGATGCCGCCGAATCTTTCACCCGGGCCGCCAACGCCTACAAAGTTGGGGGGTGGAACGAGGAAGCTGGAAATGCGTATAAGCGAGCTGCGGAGTTGTATAAGGACAAATTGAATAGTTTGGGGGAGGCAAGTAAATGTCTGTCGGATGCGGGAGCGTGTTTCAAAAAGGGAAATTCGAGTGAGGCAGTGGGGTGTTATCGATCGGCGGTGACTCTTTTGTGTGATGCGGGGAGGTTGAATCAGGCGGCGAAATTATCCAAGCAAATTGCGGAGATTTTTGAGAGTGAAGATGATGCATCTGGGGATGCCGTTACTGCCGCTATTGCGTCATATGAACAGGCGGCAGAATTGTTTGAGATGGAACAGGCGAAATCACAAGCATCATCGTGTTTGCAAAAGGTAGCGGAGTTGAGTTCGGGTGCATTGGACCCGCCGGAGTTATTGAGAGCGGCGGAAATTTATGAATCGTTGGGGAAACAATGTCTCGAGTCGAATCTTTTGAAGTACAATGCCAAAAATCATTTTCTACATGCTGTCATGTGTCACCTTGCCAATGGAGATTCCATCGGTGCCTCCCAGGCATACTCTCGATTTGACTCAGTGGACTATACATTTGGCGAATCTCGTGAGGGAAAGTTTTCCAAACAGCTCGTGGAATGTGTGGAAGAATTTGATCCGGAGGGATTTGCTACGGCGTGCTTTGAGTATGATCGCATTTCCAAGTTGGATCCTTGGAAGACGAGTATGCTGGTTAAGGTGAAGAGATCGATAGAGGATTCATCTGGAGATGGTATTGAGGGCGACGATGATATTGATCTCACGTAAAGTGGATTTTTTCTTTTGGAAAACAAGAGGTTTCTCACCTGAACTAGTAGAGGTAAAGAGTTCAAGGATGAGACTTCAATCGACAATGGTGTAGGAAAGAATCATCTGTGTATTTGGTTATTTGTGATAATGTAAAAGCATAGTCACTCAACCGTTTTTGCTCTAAGAATGGGCCAATAATTTAAATGTAGTAAAACTAGCTATAAGTGTAGCAGATGATCTATTCACTGTCTTATCCATTACTCAGGCTTCGCAACCGGTTGTGGAGGAGGCAAAGGAGGACCTTCAGGTTCAATAGCAACAGCGGAAACAGAGCTCTTAAAACGACTCTTGTTTGTATCACTTCCCTTATCCAAACGAGTGTTGAATGAAACGTACACAAGACTTTTCTTCTCCTCGTCATAAATTCTCTGCACCCTCAATTCCTTGAAGAGGAGTGATTTCTTTTCACTGAAAACGGCCTCACCCTTATTTGATTTGTCAATGTTATCTGCTAATTCAATTGGTCCAGTCTTCACGGCAACTACACTTGCATAACTTGGCTCCGTGAAGAAATCCTTTTGGACACGTTCAGTTAAGGGACGTTCAAAGTTGCTAACGTAGAGTGTTACTCCCTTAACTTTTGGGTCGTCGAATGCCTCCACAATAAGTGTATCTTTGAATACAAGTCCAGAACCAGAAATTTGTGCAAGAGTACGTGGTTCAGCGGCACTTGCCGATGTTGCAACAGTAGCAGCTCCGGCTAGGATCGAGGAGAACACCTTCCGACGAGATGATAGAAATTGATCATCTGGTGAGGAGGAAGCATTCAGCTGCGTGACACCTCGCGGTAAAGAAGATGGCGATGCAGTGAATGCATGAGCACCACTAAGGCCAAGGGCGACTACAGCAGCGATATGTCCTTTCATTGTCGATAATTATGATCCTCTCCAACGATTGATATTGAATGACTGACGTTTCGTCGGATATTTTAGATTTTTGTCCATTTTTCATTTTTGCCTCATTTTCCTTTCACTTTCGACTTATTCCGTGCAACTGAACATAGGACTACAGTGAGGACACGTGTTAGATTACACGTATGTACGTAGATATTGTTGCGTGGTATTGTACCTACCATGCATGGCCAGCTTTTATCATGCAGCAACCGTGACCTGCCTTCAACCATGCAACATGCAACTTTGAAAAGTACAAGTACGCAGTATTACTAGTAAATAACGGACGACGGACAGGACCATGACAGCCTTCCAAATCATGCAGCAACTGAAACCATGCAACTCAGAAACCATGCAACAATCGTGTCCTCACTGTAGGAGTATGGAATATGACCTGATGAGGTCCAGCAAGCGCCAGTAGGTCAGCAGCAGCAATTCGCTCTTTCCTTGATCACTCGCCGCCTTCTCCTGCTCCTGCCTGGTCAAGTTGTGATGGTGGAAGTCTATGCTCTATCATCAAAATCCAAATCGTGCTGCTCATGTACTTAGATTTACGTGGCCTGAGCGGCGTGAGAGTACATATAATGTTCGTGGTAATCCTGTAATGCTCTTCAAGCTCTCCACGAGGAAAGTTCTACTCTTCTAGAGGATGTGGTGGAAAGTGGAAAGGCATGAGAAGAGAGGTACAAGTATTAAATATAACAGACCAACTTTTACTCAATACTTTGCTTCTTCCTCGTGCACATATTGGTTACTGCAAAGCCCACTAAGTAGAGTTACTTACAGACAACATGCAACACATCTATTCCTCCTACTCCGCCTTCTTTGTACACGTGATCAAACCAAACTTAATGACACCTGCATCAAATCCCTTCAACATTAAAAACATGGCATACGCTCCTCGAATTGTCGAGAAACCAGACTTTAGCAAGCCAACAACACTCTTTAGATTCAAGCTGCTTTTGATAACTGCTTTCCAAAACGGTGCAATAATATACGACCAGTCTTCGCGTTTGATATCTACAGCTCCTTCTTTCTCTAGCAATTTGCAATAGTCATCAACACTACACCACTTTGGAAGATAGTACGCTCTGTTAATTTTTGCCAAGATTTTCTCCTCTTTCTTGGATAAACTGGGTTCGCCTACTTCCAAGTCGCGATGACACCACGTTACAATGATAACTCTTCCACCAGGCGCAGCAACACGCATCAATTCGTTCACAAACTTTGTTTTGTCGGGCATGTGTTCTCCAGATTCAAGTGACCAGACCAAATCAAAGGAATCGTTCGCAAATGGCATGTCCAATGCATCGGCTACCTGAAAGGATGCTTTATCGGATAATCCCTGTTCCTTTGCCAATTCGTTGCCCCTGTTGGCTTGGTATGGACTCAATGTGATTCCTTGTGCCTTGCAGTCATACTTTTTTGCAATGTGTCGTGATGAACCACCGATGCCACAGCCAACATCTACTACGTTTTTGGGTGGATTTTTATCATCAACTTCTGCCCACTTCAAAACTTCGTCGATTAAATCAATCTGAGCTTGAACATGATCTGTCCTATCCTCTGGTATGTAGTAGCCGCTGATGGGTCGAGGAGAAATTAGATATCTTTCACACATTAGGCATTTTAAATTATATCATGCTCATACACTGTCACTTACTGATGCATATGTTCACCCCACACATCTTCCCACAGCTTTGACGAACGGTCGTAGAAAAACGCAATCCCGTCCTTCAAATCTTTATCATTCCGATCCTTGGACAACAATGAATCTCTGGCCCTTCGAACCGCACTACGGACTCCGTAGAGAGAGGTGCTGGCGCGTTTTGACGCCGAGGAAGATGGGGCAAATGCGGCAATTCCGCACAAGCAGATCGCACAGAGGTAAAGACGTAACCAGTTATTGGTCATGTTGCTGCAAAGAAAGGATGGTAGATTTTTCGGCTATGGCAATGCCATGACGTAAGAAGTATTGTGGTGGATGGGTGTGTCGATGAAACAAGCAAAAGTGATGGGATGAAAATGGCGGGTCCGCAGAAGGGAGTGAACCCGCCCCGGCCGGCGCTATCGCCATTCGCCATGTATCACATGGGAACAATGCTGAACAATGTCATCCGCAGTAAATATGCTCGATACCAGAATCAACTCCACCAGAGCAAAAAGCACTCGAAAAACTCAATCAGTTTTACATTGGATGTTATGAATGGATGTTATGCTATACAAGGAACTAGTGATTGACATTTGCTGTAGCAAATTGTAGGCTAGTCGGATGCACCCTATCCCTATTCTCATGTCTGCTCAAACTCGTTCACCTCACAAAAACGCATGCAAAAGTTATGAGATTGATGAAAACGATACCGACGCCTAAGCAAGAGTATCAGCTGCAGCTGCAGAAACTGATTTGCAAGTATTGTCCGATACTCTTACCTCTGGATCACACACTCTGTACACTTATGTGCAATCTCAGATCAGCTACGTTGCTGTAGCAAAGATTGTATCAGTGCAAACCTTCTTTGACGTTCTAATGAGCTTCTATGGCATCGCCCCCAACTAAAATGGGCCAAAAGAAGCGGCTCGTGCACTTATTGGCGACGATAGATGCGCTGTATGTAGTTAATTGTAGTGCTGCTTGCCAGCTTACACTGGACCTCTCAGATGAGCTACGAGAGTATAACTTCGGTTCTATCAGTGCAATCCATCTTTGACGTTATCGTTTGCTTCTTTTTCATCACCACCGACTATGTTGGGCCACTAGAAGCGGCTCATGCACTTATTGGCGACGATAGATGCGCTATAGTTCATTGTGGTGCTGCATGCCAGCGTACACTGGACCTCTCAGATCAGCTATCAGGGTATAGCTTCGGTTCTATCAGTGCAATCAATCTTTGACGTTGTCGTTTGCTTCTTTTTCATTACCACCGAATATATTGGGCCACTAGAAGCGGCTCGTGCACTTATTGGTGACGATAGATGCGCTATAGTTCATTGTGGTGCTGCATGCCAGCGTACACTGGACCTCACAGATCAGCTACGATACATGACTAAAGTTCTATCAGTGCAATCCATCTTTGACGTTCTCATGAGCTTTCTCGGCTTCGCCACCGACTATATTGGGCCACTAGAAGCGGCTCGTGCACTTATTGGCGACGATAGATGCGCTATAGGTCATTGTGGTGCTGCATGCCAGCGTACACTGGACCTCTCAGATCAGCTATCAGGGTATAGCTTCGGTTCTATCAGTGCAATCCATCTTTGACGTTGTCGTTTGCTTCTTTTTCCTTACCACCGAATATATTGGGCCACTAGAAGCGGCTCGTGCACTTATTGGTGACGATAGATGCGCTATATCTCATTGTGGTTCTGCATGCCAGCGTACACTGGACCTCTCAGATCAGCTATCAGGGTATAGCTTCGGTTCTATCAGTGCAATCAATCTTTGACGTTCTCATGAGCTTCTTTTTCATTACCACCGAATATATTGGGCCACTAGAAGCGGCTCGTGCACTTATTGGTGACGATAGATGCGCTATAGGTCATTGTGGTGCTGCATGCCAGCGTACACTGGACCTCTCAGATCAGCTATCAGGGTATAGCTTCGGTTCTATCAGTGCAATCAATCTTTGACGTTGTCGTTTGCTTCTTTTTCATTACCACCGAATATATTGATATTGGGCCACTAGAAGCGGCTCGTGCACTTATTGGTGACGATAGATGCGCTATAGGTCATTGTGGTGCTGCATGCCAGCGTACACTGGACCTCTCAGATCAGCTATCAGGGTATAGCTTCGGTTCTATCAGTGCAATCCATCTTTGACGTTCTCGTGAGCTTTCTCGGCTTCGCCACCGACTATATTGGGCCACTAGAAGCGGCTCGTGCACTTATTGGCGACGATAGATGCGCTATAGGTCATTGTGGTGCTGCATGCCAGCGTACACTGGACCTCTCAGATCAGCTATCAGGGTATAGCTTCGGTTCTATCAGTGCAATCAATCTTTGACGTTGTCGTTTGCTTCTTTTTCATTACCACCGAATATATTGGGCCACTAGAAGCGGCTCGTGCACTTATTGGTGACGATAGATGCGCTATAGTTCACTGTGGTGCTGCATGCCAGCGTACACTGGACCTCTCAGATCAGCTAAGAGGGTATAGCTTCGGTTCTATCAGTGCAATCCATCTTTGACGTTCTCATGAGCTTTCTCGGCTTCGCCACCGACTATATTGGGCCACTAGAAGCGGCTCGTGCACTTATTGGTGACGATAGATGCGCTATAGTTCATTGTGGTGCTGCATGCCAGCGTACACTGGACCTCTCAGATCAGCTATCAGGGTATAGCTTCGGTTCTATCAGTGCAATCAATCTTTGACGTTGTCGTTTGCTTCTTTTTCCTTACCACCGAATATATTGGGCCACTAGAAGTGGCTCGTGCACTTATTGGTGACGATAGATGCGCTATAGGTCATTGTGGTGCTGCATGCCAGCGTACACTGGACCTCACAGATCAGCTATGATACATAACTAAAGTTCTATCTGTGCAATCAATCTTTGACGTTCTCATGAGCTTTCTCGGCTTCGCCACCGACTATATTGGGCCACTAGAAGCGGCTCGTGCACTTATTGGCGACGATAGATGCGCTATAGGTCATTGTGGTGCTGCATGCCAGCGTACACTGGACCTCTCAGATCAGCTATCAGGGTATAGCTTCGGTTCTATCAGTGCAATCCATCTTTGACGTTGTCGTTTGCTTCTTTTTCCTTACCACCGAATATATTGGGCCACTAGAAGCGGCTCGTGCACTTATTGGTGACGATAGATGCGCTATAGTTCATTGTGGTGCTGCATACCAGCGTACACTGGACCTCTCAGATCAGCTATCAGGGTATAGCTTCGGTTCTATCAGTGCAATCAATCTTTGACGTTCTCATGAGCTTCTTTTTCATTACCACCGAATATATTGGGCCACTAGAAGCGGCTCGTGCACTTATTGGTGACGATAGATGCGCTATAGTTCATTGTGGTGCTGCATGCCAGCGTACACTGGACCTCTCAGATCAGCTATCAGGGTATAGCTTCGGTTCTATCAGTGCAATCAATCTTTGACGTTGTCGTTTGCTTCTTTTTCATTACCACCGAATATATTGGGCCACTAGAAGCGGCTCGTGCACTTATTGGTGACGATAGATGCGCTATAGGTCATTGTGGTGCTGCATGCCAGCGTACACTGGACCTCTCAGATCAGCTATCAGGGTATAGCTTCGGTTCTATCAGTGCAATCCATCTTTGACGTTCTCGTGATCTTTCTCGGCTTCGCCACCGACTATATTGGGCCACTAGAAGCGGCTCGTGCACTTATTGGCGACGATAGATGCGCTATAGGTCATTGTGGTGCTGCATGCCAGCGTACACTGGACCTCTCAGATCAGCTATCAGGGTATAGCTTCGGTTCTATCAGTGCAATCAATCTTTGACGTTGTCGTTTGCTTCTTTTTCATTACCACCGAATATATTGGGCCACTAGAAGCGGCTCGTGCACTTATTGGTGACGATAGATGCGCTATAGTTCACTGTGGTGCTGCATACCAGCGTACACTGGACCTCTCAGATCAGCTAAGAGGGTATAGCTTCGGTTCTATCAGTGCAATCAATCTTTGACGTTCTCATGAGCTTTCTCGGCTTCGCCACCGACTATATTGGGCCACTAGAAGCGGCTCGTGCACTTATTGGTGACGATAGATGCGCTATAGTTCATTGTGGTGCTGCATGCCAGCGTACACTGGACCTCTCAGATCAGCTATCAGGGTATAGCTTCGGTTCTATCAGTGCAATCAATCTTTGACGTTGTCGTTTGCTTCTTTTTCCTTACCACCGAATATATTGGGCCACTAGAAGCGGCTCGTGCACTTATTGGTGACGATAGATGCGCTATAGGTCATTGTGGTGCTGCATGCCAGCGTACACTGGACCTCACAGATCAGCTACGATACATAACTAAAGTTCTATCTGTGCAATCAATCTTTGACGTTCTCATGAGCTTTCTCGGCTTCGCCACCGACTATATTGGGCCACTAGAAGCGGCTCGTGCACTTATTGGCGACGATAGATGCGCTATAGTTCATTGTGGTGCTGCATGCCAGCGTACACTGGACCTCTCAGATCAGCTATCAGGGTATAGCTTCGGTTCTATCAGTGCAATCCATCTTTGACGTTGTCGTTTGCTTCTTTTTCCTTACCACCGAATATATTGGGCCACTAGAAGCGGCTCGTGCACTTATTGGCGACGATGATGAGCTATAGTTCACTGTGATGCTGCATGCCAGCGTACACTGGACCTCTCAGATCAGCTATCAGGGTATAGCTTCGGTTCTATCAGTGCAATCCATCTTTGACGTTCTCATGAGCTTCTATTGCATAACTACCGACTTTTTTGGGCCACTAGAAGCGGCTCGTGCACTTATTGGCGACGATAGATGCGCTATAGGTCATTGTGGTGCTGCATGCCAGCGTACACTGGACCTCTCAGATCAGCTATCAGGGTATAGCTTCGGTTCTATCAGTGCAATCCATCTTTGACGTTGTCGTTTGCTTCTTTTTCCTTACCACCGAATATATTGGGCCACTAGAAGCGGCTCGTGCACTTATTGGTGACGATAGATGCGCTATAGGTCATTGTGGTGCTGCATGCCAGCGTACACTGGACCTCTCAGATCAGCTATCAGGGTATAGCTTCGGTTCTATCAGTGCAATCAATCTTTGACGTTGTCGTTTGCTTCTTTTTCCTTACCACCGAATATATTGGGCCACTAGAAGCGGCTCGTGCACTTATTGGTGACGATAGATGCGCTATAGGTCATTGTGGTGCTGCATGCCAGCGTACACTGGACCTCACAGATCAGCTACGATACATAACTAAAGTTCTATCTGTGCAATCAATCTTTGACGTTCTCATGAGCTTTCTCGGCTTCGCCACCGACTATATTGGGCCACTAGAAGCGGCTCGTGCACTTATTGGCGACGATAGATGCGCTATAGTTCATTGTGGTGCTGCATGCCAGCGTACACTGGACCTCTCAGATCAGCTATCAGGGTATAGCTTCGGTTCTATCAGTGCAATCCATCTTTGACGTTGTCGTTTGCTTCTTTTTCCTTACCACCGAATATATTGGGCCACTAGAAGCAGGCTCGTGCACTTATTGGCGACGATGATGAGCTATAGTTCACTGTGATGCTGCATGCCAGCGTACACTGGACCTCTCAGATCAGCTATCAGGGTATAGCTTCGGTTCTATCAGTGCAATCCATCTTTGACGTTCTCATGAGCTTCTTTTGCATAACTACCGACTTTTTTGGGCCACTAGAAGCGGCTCGTGCACTTATTGGCGACGATAGATGCGCTATAGGTCATTGTGGTGCTGCATGCCAGCGTACACTGGACCTCTCAGATCAGCTATCAGGGTATAGCTTCGGTTCTATCAGTGCAATCCATCTTTGACGTTGTCGTTTGCTTCTTTTTCCTTACCACCGAATATATTGGGCCACTAGAAGCGGCTCGTGCACTTATTGGTGACGATAGATGCGCTATAGGTCATTGTGGTGCTGCATGCCAGCGTACACTGGACCTCTCAGATCAGCTATCAGGGTATAGCTTCGGTTCTATCAGTGCAATCAATCTTTGACGTTGTCGTTTGCTTCTTTTTCATTACCACCGAATATATTGGGCCACTAGAAGCGGCTCGTGCACTTATTGGTGACGATAGATGCGCTATAGGTCATTGTGGTGCTGCATGCCAGCGTACACTGGACCTCTCAGATCAGCTATCAGGGTATAGCTTCGGTTCTATCAGTGCAATCAATCTTTGACGTTGTCGTTTGCTTCTTTTTCATTACCACCGAATATATTGGGCCACTAGAAGCGGCTCGTGCACTTATTGGTGACGATAGATGCGCTATAGGTCATTGTGGTGCTGCATGCCAGCGTACACTGGACCTCTCAGATCAGCTATCAGGGTATAGCTTCGGTTCTATCAGTGCAATCCATCTTAGACGTTCTCGTGAGCTTTCTCGGCTTCGCCACCGACTATATTGGGCCACTAGAAGCGGCTCGTGCACTTATTGGCGACGATAGATGCGCTATAGGTCATTGTGGTGCTGCATGCCAGCATACACTGGACCTCTCAGATCAGCTATCAGGGTATAGCTTCGGTTCTATCAGTGCAATCAATCTTTGACGTTGTCGTTTGCTTCTTTTTCATTACCACCGAATATATTGGGCCACTAGAAGCGGCTCGTGCACTTATTGGTGACGATAGATGCGCTATAGTTCACTGTGGTGCTGCATGCCAGCGTACACTGGACCTCTCAGATCAGCTAAGAGGGTATAGCTTCGGTTCTATCAGTGCAATCCATCTTTGACGTTCTCATGAGCTTTCTCGGCTTCGCCACCGACTATATTGGGCCACTAGAAGCGGCTCGTGCACTTATTGGTGACGATAGATGCGCTATAGTTCATTGTGGTGCTGCATGCCAGCGTACACTGGACCTCTCAGATCAGCTATCAGGGTATAGCTTCGGTTCTATCAGTGCAATCAATCTTTGACGTTGTCGTTTGCTTCTTTTTCATTACCACCGAATATATTGGGCCACTAGAAGCGGCTCGTGCACTTATTGGTGACGATAGATGCGCTATAGGTCATTGTGGTGCTGCATGCCAGCGTACACTGGACCTCACAGATCAGCTACGATACATAACTAAAGTTCTATCTGTGCAATCAATCTTTGACGTTCTCATGAGCTTTCTCGGCTTCGCCACCGACTATATTGGGCCACTAGAAGCGGCTCGTGCACTTATTGGCGACGATAGATGCGCTATAGGTCATTGTGGTGCTGCATGCCAGCGTACACTGGACCTCTCAGATCAGCTATCAGGGTATAGCTTCGGTTCTATCAGTGCAATCCATCTTTGACGTTGTCGTTTGCTTCTTTTTCCTTACCACCGAATATATTGGGCCACTAGAAGCGGCTCGTGCACTTATTGGCGACGATGATGAGCTATAGTTCACTGTGATGCTGCATGCCAGCGTACACTGGACCTCTCAGATCAGCTATCAGGGTATAGCTTCGGTTCTATCAGTGCAATCCATCTTTGACGTTCTCATAAGCTTCTATTGCATAACTACCGACTTTTTTGGGCCACTAGAAGCGGCTCGTGCACTTATTGGCGACGATAGATGAGCTATAGTTCATTGTGGTGCTGCATGCCAGCGTACACTGGACCTCTCAGATCAGCTATCAGGGTATAGCTTCGGTTCTATCAGTGCAATCAATCTTTGACGTTCTCATAAGCTTCTTTTTCATTACCACCGAATATATTGGGCCACTAGAAGCGGCTCGTGCACTTATTGGTGACGATAGATGCGCTATAGTTCACTGTGGTGCTGCATGCCAGCGTACACTGGACCTCTCAGATCAGCTAAGAGGGTATAGCTTCGGTTCTATCAGTGCAATCAATCTTTGACGTTCTCATAAGCTTCTATTGCATTACTACCGACTATTTTGGGCCACTAGAAGCGGCTCGTGCACTTATTGGCGACGATAGATGCGCTATAGGTCATTGTGGTGCTGCATGCCAGCGTACACTGGACCTCTCAGATCAGCTATCAGGGTATAGCTTCGGTTCTATCAGTGCAATCAATCTTTGACGTTGTCGTTTGCTTCTTTTTCATTACCACCGAATATATTGGGCCACTAGAAGCGGCTCGTGCACTTATTGGTGACGATAGATGCGCTATAGTTCACTGTGGTGCTGCATACCAGCGTACACTGGACCTCTCAGATCAGCTAAGAGGGTATAGCTTCGGTTCTATCAGTGCAATCCATCTTTGACGTTCTCATGAGCTTTCTCGGCTTCGCCACCGACTATATTGGGCCACTAGAAGCGGCTCGTGCACTTATTGGTGACGATAGATGCGCTATAGTTCATTGTGGTGCTGCATGCCAGCGTACACTGGACCTCTCAGATCAGCTATCAGGGTATAGCTTCGGTTCTATCAGTGCAATCAATCTTTGACGTTGTCGTTTGCTTCTTTTTCCTTACCACCGAATATATTGGGCCACTAGAAGCGGCTCGTGCACTTATTGGTGACGATAGATGCGCTATAGGTCATTGTGGTGCTGCATGCCAGCGTACACTGGACCTCACAGATCAGCTACGATACATAACTAAAGTTCTATCTGTGCAATCAATCTTTGACGTTCTCATGAGCTTTCTCGGCTTCGCCACCGACTATATTGGGCCACTAGAAGCGGCTCGTGCACTTATTGGCGACGATAGATGCGCTATAGTTCATTGTGGTGCTGCATGCCAGCGTACACTGGACCTCTCAGATCAGCTATCAGGGTATAGCTTCGGTTCTATCAGTGCAATCCATCTTTGACGTTGTCGTTTGCTTCTTTTTCCTTACCACCGAATATATTGGGCCACTAGAAGCGGCTCGTGCACTTATTGGCGACGATGATGAGCTATAGTTCACTGTGATGCTGCATGCCAGCGTACACTGGACCTCTCAGATCAGCTAAGAGGGTATAGCTTCGGTTCTATCAGTGCAATCCATCTTTGACGTTCTCATGAGCTTCTTTTGCATAACTACCGACTTTTTTGGGCCACTAGAAGCGGCTCGTGCACTTATTGGCGACGATAGATGCGCTATAGGTCATTGTGGTGCTGCATGCCAGCGTACACTGGACCTCTCAGATCAGCTATCAGGGTATAGCTTCGGTTCTATCAGTGCAATCCATCTTTGACGTTGTCGTTTGCTTCTTTTTCCTTACCACCGAATATATTGGGCCACTAGAAGCGGCTCGTGCACTTATTGGTGACGATAGATGCGCTATAGGTCATTGTGGTGCTGCATGCCAGCGTACACTGGACCTCTCAGATCAGCTATCAGGGTATAGCTTCGGTTCTATCAGTGCAATCAATCTTTGACGTTCTCATGAGCTTCTTTTTCATTACCACCGAATATATTGGGCCACTAGAAGCGGCTCGTGCACTTATTGGTGACGATAGATGCGCTATAGGTCATTGTGGTGCTGCATGCCAGCGTACACTGGACCTCTCAGATCAGCTATCAGGGTATAGCTTCGGTTCTATCAGTGCAATCAATCTTTGACGTTGTCGTTTGCTTCTTTTTCCTTACCACCGACTATATTGGGCCACTAGAAGCGGCTCGTGCACTTATTGGTGACGATAGATGCGCTATAGGTCATTGTGGTGCTGCATGCCAGCGTACACTGGACCTCTCAGATCAGCTATCAGGGTATAGCTTCGGTTCTATCAGTGCAATCCATCTTTGACGTTCTCGTGAGCTTTCTCGGCTTCGCCACCGACTATATTGGGCCACTAGAAGCGGCTCATGCACTTATTGGCGACGATAGATGCGCTATAGGTCATTGTGGTGCTGCATGCCAGCGTACACTGGACCTCTCAGATCAGCTATCAGGGTATAGCTTCGGTTCTATCAGTGCAATCAATCTTTGACGTTGTCGTTTGCTTCTTTTTCATTACCACCGAATATATTGGGCCACTAGAAGCGGCTCGTGCACTTATTGGTGACGATAGATGCGCTATAGTTCACTGTGGTGCTGCATGCCAGCGTACACTGGACCTCTCAGATCAGCTAAGAGGGTATAGCTTCGGTTCTATCAGTGCAATCCATCTTTGACGTTCTAATGAGCTTCGATGGCATAACTACCGACTATTTTGGGCCACTAAAAGCGGCTCGTGCACTTACTGGCGACGATAGATGCGCTATATGTAGTTCATTGTGGTGCTCCTTGCCAGCCTACACTGGACCCCTCAAATGAGCTACGAGGATATGACTTTCGTTCTATCAGTGCAATCCATCTTTGACGTTCTCATGAGCTTCTTTGGCATCGCCACCGACTTTATTGGGCCACTAGAAGCGGCTCGTGCACTTATTGGCGACGATAGATGCGCTATAGTTTATTGTTGAATGGGTCGAGGACCCATCCTGCAACCGCTCGCATAATACAATGCAGGTCAAAGATGCTGGAAGAGTTATAAATACAATCTTGATAAAAATTTTAGAAGTACGTTTTTATGTTACTTGTATCTGGCTCGTGTTGTTACAATCATTATTTCACTTGTTTGAAAATGTCATCCATAATGCCAGTGTCAAAGGTTTTATTTACATCAAACACACACAATTTCTTATTTACAGCTTTCTCGAACGATTCCCGAAGTGCTTCTTCTCCTCCCTGAGACTCGAACCACTCAGGCAAGTACTTTCTCTCATGCTCTAATGTTTGAGTAAGTATTCTTGTAAGTGTTTCGTTCGATGGGCAAAGCCTTGGTAGAGTAGTATTGGTCTGCTCAACTTGTGACATCAAAAAGTTCGATACCCGGCGAATCTGAATTCTTCTCTCCAGTGATGAAGCGGGTATGATCCCTGCCATTTTTGCCTCAATTGCAAGTCGTTCGTAGTCGTGATCAATGCCAATGTTCGGTACCGACGGCTTCATTCCACCTTTGATTGCATTGCAAGTTGCTTTGGCTTGGAGTACGTCGCAAAAGAAAGTTCCCACCAGACTTTCCCCAACGTCGTGCATGTTGATCAAATTTACCGACTCAATAAATTCCTGACTCTTGAACCTTTCTGCCACAGTAACCCCATGTTTAAGCAATACATAGTCATACTTTTTTTCGAGCCACTCCACAAAACTGGGGTATCTCTCATTTCCACTAGCATATTCTAATTTGTAATGTTCTACGATCTGATTGTACCACGACGGCAACCAATCATGCAACCTTCGATACATTGATATGACTTTAATCTTCTTGTATGGCTGCAAAAAGAAACCAAGTCGATTGAAATCGATATCTGGAAGGTCAAAATCTTCAGCCACCACAAGAATGTTTTGAGATTTATTATAGGCATCAGCTACAAATTTGGGGAAGGTTTCGCGCATACGACTACACCCGTCGATACTCATTTGACCTCCACCCTTCCTGTATCCATTTAGGGAGCATTGAGCTAGATTGAGGCTAACAGCAATCTTTGTATAAATCCCAGGCAATTCATGTAGAAGAGGTATTCGTAGATTGTCAATTTCCAAAGAGGTGTTGTTTGACTCGACCATATCGTAAATGAGCGATTGCAGCGCCGTTGTTCCCGTTTTATGAGGGCCCACATGAAGAATGATGCTTGGCTCATCGTCTTCGGTACTTGCATTATGTAGAGTTATTGGAGTGGTGCATTTTTCCAGAAGACTTGCAGTTGCTGCTGATTCATTCAAGTTATACCTATTCATGACAAATTCCAAGCGCCCTGCAATACACATGGAATCAGTTGTTCCATTGCAGAAAGAGCAAAAATGACCAGGTGCATAGCCAATTGTATGTATTTTCTCCTTGTTTGGTAACTCAATATGCTGGAATGTCGGACCTGATGACAGATTAAGCGGCTGCACATCGATTCCTAGAGTCTCCACCAGAGTAGGATTTTCTGCACACAACAAGTAATCTTCAATGTTAGATACGATGCACACATAACATTTTGATAAAACATTTTGGATACCTCACCTCCAATAGATTTACTTGTAGCTTCGGAAGTTTGAAGAGACGGTTGGTCAATAATTGTTGTGGAGGTTAATTCAAAATACGGCGTCAATCGGTTGTTTCTCAGTAAAGTGCTCACTGTGCATAGTAGACTAAGCAAGAGAATCAATGCAATGTAGCGTGAAGCAATTGCTTCTCTTCTCCTTCTCGTAGAAGCAGTTGAAGTAGCCGAAGAAGACGACCTCCTCCTCTTCATCTCCTCGTGTTGGTCGTCAACAGGAGAACCCATGAGAAGAAGTTAATCTCTGGTGGACAATGATTTCAATAAGTACACCGGCGGATACACACCATTGACTTGAGAGTGGGTGGTTAGTGGGTAGTGAACTCTCTAGAGGTTAGTCCTATTATGCGTAAGTAGGCCTGGCGCCTGGCGGCTATCTATGTTGTGCGTGTCATTGGCATTGGCGATTGAGATTGGCGATTGAGATTGGCGATAAGTACCATATGCTATGCTCAAAATTGCGGGAGTCAAGATTTTTTGCGGGAAGGCTCGCCGCCATCCATCAACATCAATTTTTGCCCTTCCAACCTCTTGCAACCTACCTACCATACCCTCTCTGCCAACAACAACGATAGCAAAAAGTCAAGGAGCAGTCCGACTAAGCACCGACCCACTACCATGAGATTACTCACTCACAACGTCCTAAGAAATAACACAAAAGCAGCAAACGGATCTAATGCACCGCTACGCATTACCGCCACAGAAGTCCGCGTAGACGAACCCACAACCAATAATGATCCCGATGCCCAACGACGAGAGATAGAATTTGCAAAGAATATGCTGCCAGCCTTAAATTGGGATACTCTTATCGAGGGAGCAAAGTCAATGGGATTAGATTCGTTGCCTCCCAGTGTCACTCCGGAATTGGCCAATGATGAAGGATTTCTGAGAGCGTTGTATCATGTGTTGATGGATGTTCATCTTGTGAATGGAATGTTGACCTGCACAGAAACGGGGAGGGAGTTTGCCGTGACGAATGGTATTGCAAACTTCATGTTGGAAGAAGATGAGTGTGAAGTTCCAAAGTAATGAGCGACTACAGAAGTCTATCACAATCAACAAAACAAACACTACATACCATAACTTCGCTTCATCAAACAGAATATCTCTAAAATGTAATAACTAGATAACAGCTGTACGTTCTACCAGATAATTGTGATTACACATACGCAACAAAGATTACATAAATTGTGAATAACGAACATTATGCAGCAATTGGTTGTAAGGCACTTCTTCGGTCAAGAGTGGTTGCCGTTTTGTGGTGCCTCTCGATGTAGATTCCAACGAGTTGCCTCTGACTATCTGTGAAGTCATCAAGAGTCAACTCATCTCCAAGGACAAAGTGCATCTCCACTAAATTGAAGACAGTTGCCTTCCTCAAATCTACAGATGCGTTACTTAGAGTTTTTTGGAAGAGTTGTATGAGAGGAGGTAGTGCATTCCTTAGTGAGTCTGCCGATATCTTGTCAATCAGGTATCTCATCGTTCTTAGAGCTGAAAGCAATTTCGACGGATTGCCAAAGCTGCTTGACAATGTGTTGCAGCGCGGCATTTGAAGAGCTTCATCAACCTCTGCACCAGTTGTGTATGGTAGCAATTCCTCGAAGCACACATCAGGATGGTTTGCATTGATGAGGTTTTGCAGGGCTTGTTCCGCAGTATGAACAACCTCAAAGGGTGCATTAACAGTGCACTGCCACAAAGAGAAAAAAGTTCAGTGAGGGAACGATGTACTGTACACGGCAATATGACAAACACAGCAACTTCTCACCTCCAACATACATCGCACGATACTCCTGACATCCTCATTCTGAATATGACCAGGAACAAACTGAAGTAAACTTCGAACACCTTGCAGAAATAAGTGTTGCACCTGCTGATAAGAATTAAGCTGTTTCGGTGGCGACTGGAGCACCCTCGCAAAAATATCAGCATCTCGAGATGGGACACCTCTGATTTGATCAATGAGACAATTCAATACATGTGAAAACTTTCTTTCCCACGATGGATCATTTGGACTTTCCTTTGCAAACAAGGCAAGGGCCTTGATACCGAGCACTTGCTCTTGTGGCGATGACGTATCTGATAGCATATGAATGACTTCTCCAAGGACATCACCCGACTTTTGAATCTTCTCCGCAGAGAGAGGAGACGCACGAGCCAATAAGTTCACAACTGGGGATCCCATTGGAGACACCTTCATCACTGATGAAGGTGTCTTCGCCAATGATGAAGGTGTATTGAATTTCGGTGGTGTGTGAATCATGGATGAGTTTTCCTTTTCATCTTTGATCTGCACAGTCTTTTTCTTGAGACTGCTAAGCGATGGTCGAGGTGTTGTCGCCCCTGTTTTTGTCACCAGACCCTTTTCGGATCGAGATTGGCTAGCCGCTTGTGGAGTACTACTCATTGTAGGCGTGCCAGAGTAGAGCGGTGGACCACGCTTCACAGTCTGTTGAGGAGTAAAGCACTTTTGGGATTTAAACGGAGTTCCGTACTTGGCCCTGAGTGTTGAGGTAGCAGGCCTCTTCGGATTGACTGGTTGCTGATTCTTCTTTGAAGGTGACTTCGATTTGGACATTGCAGTCTTCTTCTTCTTCTCGGACTCTTTATTGCCTGATGTTGGTAGAATTCCATTCTCAACCAAGTAAACCATCACTCCATCCTCTTCCCACTCTGCATCAATCTCATCTCGTACCTTGTTCAAATTCTTCATCTCTCGACTTCTCCCATCAAACATTCTCTCTACCGCCCCCACAGTGTCATCACATGCAAACATTGCCCAGAAAAATTTACGTCCCTCCTCTCTCACGCCAGGATCACTATTCGTCACCGCCTCCTTGACGGCCTTGGCGAGCAGATCCACATGTTTCACAAGACAAGCCGACTCCCACACATTCACCGCGGTTGTAAGCGCCATGATGCTACCAATCTTGCGATTTTTCTGTACCTTCTTCCCCCCCAGAATCTCATCACACAACTTTGGAATAACCCTAGGGAAGCCCGTGGTACCACCCACAGCTGCCAAGCACATCATACAATTCATTCCAGCACTTGACATGACCTTGGATTGGGCGCTTTGTGACAAATTTAATATTGCGGGGATGCAACATTCGACATAGTGAGCCACACCCTGGTGCAATTGTGGATCTTTATCGATGTAATCACGAAATTCAAATAAGAGTGCAATGATGCATCGACATGCCTGGTGGGTGATTTGAGATCGCAAATCATTAAACTGATCTGACATGGGCATTTTTCGAATCTTCTCAATGAAGAGCTGACGAGCATCGGTGCTGATGGACGCTACGCCACCGGCGAGGATGCATTCAAGATGGACAAGTGCATCGAGACGTTCATACCATCGTTCGGAATCGTCATTGTTCAACTTGTCGGTGATCACAGTGAGATCTGACTCGAGTTGTTTGAGCGAGGTGGTAGGAACGGATGCTTTGGGCATTTTTGCATACAGAGGTTTCATCTTTGTATCAGCATTTGACGTTTGGTACAAGTGAGACAGCTGTGCCTCGTGACCGTCAAAGTCTTCCTCCATACCATCGTCCGCAGTCGCTACTGTTGTTGTTTGAGGTTGAGTAGGAGTCACCTCATTTTTCTTGGTCAAACGACATATGATAGGTGACGCCTTCTCATTCAACAACGTCTCCAACTGAGACTCAACCGCAAACTCTGCCACATCATAGATTTCCTGAATACTATTTAACATTTTCGCCACAGCAGTGTCATTTTTACTCTCTCCATTCGAGAAACAATCCGAACAAACTGATGCCACATTCAAAAACACATCCCTCATATCTTGAAGATGATTCAATACTGCCGTTTCCCTCCTCATGGACAATTCTTCCTCATCCATACCTTCTGTATCAGGTACGGTTGTAATAACACCAGCCGTAATGGACTTGGATAATACTTGAGCCACACACGCCACAGTTTCGTTTGATGCACCACCACTACTTGATGATGATGCAGGGAGTAGAATTAAATCACGGATAGCCGAAAGGCACTTTTCATTCCGTGGACGGTCCACACGCAATAATGCCAACAGTAGCAATGTCACAGCTGTAGTATTTTCATCTACAAATTGAAGTGCCTGGACTACATCTGTGGCTATAGCGGTGACAAATTTTTCTCCGAACAGCGGTGCTGGCATCATTTTCGTTTTTTTCTTGCCCGATGTAGCAGTAATACTGCTATCATTATCACAACGAAGGGTGATCAAGGAGGCAAGACACGCAAACGACGTCTCAATTAATTCAAACACAATCTCCTCATCTTCTTCCACCATGTTATCATTACTTTCATTCGGATGACAATTCTCCACTAAAGATTTAATGAACGTGTCACGCAGCATGACACTGTCTTCTTGAGTGCCTTCCATCAAGTCCACCCACGACTGTGCAGTGGTGGAAGGAGGAGTTGCAGTGTCATAATCGTTATTGTGGCGTGTCGATTCTTCGAGAGAGTGACGGATCTTTTGGAGAGAGTCGAGTTTGGATTGCTCGCTGTCAAAGCCGAGTGATGATTCTATGAAGGAGGAGGCTAGCTCGGCAGCTATGGACTCCATGGTGATGATGTTGCCTAAGATGATACTATTGTCTACTCCTTTCACAGTTGTTTAGTTTGAATGATATTGCTTGATAAGAGAGGACTCTCTTTTTGTGTGGCTAGCTTTACGTGGCTTGCCATCGTTTGTATGTGCCATCGCATCGCCGCGCGGGAGGTTCAAAAGTGCGGAATAACGGCTGAAAAATATGTACGTGGGCTTCATATTGATCGTACGTGGGCAGTTCGCACGACTCAAATCTCAAAGCAAGGATAGCATTATTAAGTAGGACCACGCCACATAAGTGCCTTGATTATTATTTATCGTGTGCATGTCAAGTACTTTCAGTACTGGACTTGTGTTCCTACGGACTTCAGAAGAGACAGAGGAGTGGTGCGAAGATTGGGTTAAACTATCAGTTTGACCTTCTGTCAAGAAACATACAGGCTGGCTAGGGTCACATATGGAACCCTAGCTGGGCTGTTGTGTCCCCGTCGGTTATCTAAAGGGTAGGGAGTCGGTCAATTATTATCTACAGACTAACAGCTGAACCCAAACGTCTAGAGGCGTGCCCATCCACATGGAGGTAGCATGCCGATCCTAAAAAGATCAAATGAGAAGATCGAGTTGAGATCAGCGTCCTCCTTCTCGTCCGTCCGTCACAGCAACAACCGCAAGATAAACGTTGGTGGGCCCTCGCTCCATGGTGCAAAGTTTTTTACATTTATGTTTTGCTCTACCATCTAGTCATACGTTCTCCAAACCAACATTATCTGACACGAAGTTTCGTTCCGTAGTATCTACAAAGATTTCGTTTCAGTGGATCTATTCGTACTTTTGCAGGCGTTCGTGAAGTGCTTTGTCCATCATGAGTGATACCTTACCTGGTATTGCTTGCGGCATGTTGAACATGTAGTTTCGTAAACACGTTTCATCTCCCTCAGCTTCCTTGTCGATGTTACATCCCATCGGCCTCAAGTCGCGAACAGTTATGGCATACGGTTCTTTCGAAGCTGAAGAAAGCATGCCCTCGAACAGCTGCGAATCAGAATCCAACGCTCTCACATTTGAAGAGTGCACACTACTGATTGATAATTCACACACGATTTTTCGGTATAAGTCTAGGATGCCAACACTATCACTATCAATCATATCCCAGCACGATTTATCAGGTAGAAATTGATCGGGCCGGAGACATTCCTTCAGAAACTGTTTCATTCTAGTTTCGTCAACAGCATAAGTGCTCATTTGCTTGACATCCTCGATGAACTGGAGTTGGAGTAGCCACGCCATTCGATAAGGCCATTGCTCCACAAGAATGACCATCTTCAGTATTTTTGCAGTGAGTTTTGTCATGATTGGATTAGACCTCTCGATGCGCAACTCAGCAATGCGTCGTGAGACATTGAAGATATTGATCACGCGCTTCATCCTTCTTGGATTACCATCAATGAAAGGCATCAGACCCTTGAGGCAACTTCGGTCGTTCTCATTCAACATTGGAAGATACAATCCAGAAGGCGGTGGGCCAATATTATAATGAATATCTTCGCCACTTGTAACTAGATGATCAGGACCAGGGTTGCTGTTGATGTTGGTGTCAGTCTCATCATCTGCTTCTACCATCATCTCTGTGTGGAGAATGTTTACCTCTTGAACACCATCACGAATGAAATTCGATGTTGCTTGTGAAATCATGGAGCACAAGTTTTCACGATGTTCGTCACTTGCATGTTGAGGTTTTTCTGCTACTATCTTGATTAGTTCACTTTCTGTCATGCCGATTACAGCCTTCCGGCCATGTTGAGAAATAAGATGTCCTCTCTCATCAATCTCGGTAGCTATTCGTGATAGTGGAAAGATTGGATCTTTGTGTTGATTTTCTTCCTCGTTCGAGAAAAGTCTCGTATTTAGTTCCCCGTCAAGGCCTAATCTGTTATACAGGCGTTCCTTCATAAACCTGGAGAGTACCCGTGCTGGATCGAGTTCTTTTTCATCAATAATCTTGTCAAGGTATGATTCCTTTGCATCATTGGTCAACTCTGGCAGTACAAAGGGTAACTGAACAATCTTGTCAAGGAACTCGTGCCCGCTGATATTGGCCTTGTCAAATAACCCAAGCTTCACTGCCTCGATACATTGTACAACAATCCGACTATCAATCGCCATCCACACTGACATTGGACCCTCAACAAGCAAGAGAATAACTGCCTCCAATACACTGACCACTGCCTCTTTTGGACATCGATCTAGATCATCGATAAACACGCAGAGTCGAAGAGATCGGTCGCAGCCAATTTCCTTGTCTAGATATGTTTCCGTAGTCAACAAATCAAATAAGTATCCAATCTCTGTCTTTACTTCGCCCACTGCACCGATCAGGCACCAGATAGCATGAAGTGTGAAAACATACTTGTGAGGAAGAAGGAAGACACAAACAAGCAAAAAGGCAAATAGTACTCACTGAAGCCTAGCTCATCTTTGAAATCTTTTCGCTTGGTACTGCCAGAAGCCTTTTCGAGTATGTAGTCTCCTCGTGTCTTCCAGATGTAAGGAAGAATCTTCTTGCAGTAGGTGATAACTTCATTCCAGAGCAATAAGAATTGGGAAAACAATGTAAGACAGCGTGTGATACAAAGATAGATGGAATATATTTACACTGTGAACGTACCATTTGCAAGCAGAGGACAAACGCAACCATTGTTGCGATGACGGCTGCCAGTACACCTCCTTCGCTCCCTTCCTCTTCACTACTACTACTACTGTCTATAGTATCAAAAATATCAGTCGAATTGTCGGTGATATTGCTTAGCTTTCCAAGACAGGTTCTATTGACGCTTTCGCAGTTCATGATGGTAAGAGTCAGTAGCACTGTGAGCACAATGACGAATACGAATAGATAAAGAAAGGACCGAGCGCGAAACATTAGAAGGGCCCTCTTTCTGTTTCGTGCCTTCTCTTGGGGTGATAGATTGCAATTTGGCTCGTCATACAAATTCTCGTCTGCTAGTGCAATACCAGCACGATGGTATCGAACCGCCTTCTTCCCAAACTCAACTTCTACGGCGTCCCACAATTCCTTCATCAGGGAGGCCCAAAGCAAATCAGATCCTTGATATGTCCATGCGTTGAATTCGATGATCTTTTATTTTACAGCACCGGTAGGAGTGTAGCTTGTTCTGCTGCGGCAACATCGTAAACACACGACGTAGTGAAGTCTGTCGCAAGCTTGGCATAGGAAAGATACAATAGTTCGTACTATTTGAAGGAGTGCAAGGACAAAAAATGTCCCACATGGAACCACATCCCAACGTTGAGCGTCTCCTTTACCCAGAGGCACATCACCAGTAATTATACCAGCAATTTGTTTGGCATCTTTCGCCAGCTTGAATATGGGTTACATTTGAACAAGAAGAGAAGAAATATTAGTTGGATGATATTTCGAGACGGGAAAGATTTAGCGTAATGGAATTTCACCATTTTTGGAGGGGGTTGAAAATTGCAGGTTGAAATTTCAGAAATTTCAGAAATTTCAAGGGATTAAATTTCACTCTAGCTTATCCTGAGATAGTCGTAATACTTTGCACTCTGCAGTCAACACATCACTCTAAGAGAGACTGTCAGCAAGCTTCTTTCCAAGCATCTTCTTCGCATCCATGATATGACGGAGGTTTTCCTTCCCTCGAAGAAGTGCAACACCAGTTGGATCCTTCATCCTATTCCTATCCTTCACAAGAATGCTGTTCTGATGATCAGCCGGGTTGTTGAGGGGGGAGTTCTTCATGCCACAAAGGGCGTTGGCGGCGCATGTCAAAAGCATTATTGTTGAAGATTATTGAATTGTTGTTGTTATTGCCAGGCAAACTATGACAGCGTGGTAGACGGCAGAGTGAACAAAAAGTTGATTTGTGCACATACCCGCACCCAAAATAAGAGCCATCCGCGCCCAAAATCATCTGGTACATGCCAATGCAGGAACACGCATGTAAGCTGAATTACTACGAAGGAATAAGTAATACTGCATTGTTAGTCGCCAGCATTTTGGTGAAGAGTTACTCTCCGCTGAGTTGACAAACTCATCATCTGGATGGTGCGTGGTGTTCTTTGGGGTTTGGTGGTTGGTGGAATGAAGGAGAATGAAGGGTCTTAGGTTTTATTTTTGTGCTACGTGTTGGTTCAGTACCATCCGTTCGCGCCAGAATTTTTGTGAAATTTCATTGTTGGCCAAAATTGGTGCAACTTTCACCCTGTAAATTTCACGAAAGTTGCAGTAGTGAAATTTCACCCTTTTGAAATTCCATTACGCTAGAAAGATTATGCCAGAGATACTTACATTGCCGTTATTGCTGAAAGTCTCACTTTGCATCTTCGTGCTTACCAAATAGATTGGCCAATAAAGAACCCAAATTGGGGAGAGTGAAACGAGAAAGACCAAGAATAAAATAGCATTCCTTTCCATACGCCTTGAACGAGCATCTTGAGATTTCATCAGGATTCGTTGAATATTAACATCATTATGTAACATGTCTCTCGTCAATATCCAGTTTATGCTCTTTACAAGATTGCCAGCCACAAAGAAATAGAAGAAATAAGCACGCAAGGTGCTCCAGGAATGAAAGTGGAGGGAGCTTCTCCAACTTCTCCCTTGTCCTCCACACTTTCTTTGCGTCATTTAAAGCATATGGGTCCGAAAGCAGCCTCTTGACTGCATTTTTGAATGGTATCTCTGCATTTTCTCCTGCTTTCTTATACAATGGATGTGATTCATTTGAAAGCTGTTCAACATTATAAAGTTTAAGGGTGTCGTCTTCAAGGAACTCTGCATTGAGGCGCTTTTTTATTTGTTTCCACAGAGTCGACTTACCGCCACCCCATCTGGATGAGACAGCAAAAGGCGTGGTTAGAGTTACAGAATGAATTATCAATATGATTTTGGCTCTACGGAAGCAACATACCTTGCATAGAGTCCGACACAGAGAGAAATCCCCGGCAGCTCTGCCTGGCGCGCTGAGTATGCAAGAGCTCGGGCGTAGATTAAATAATTGAGACGGTCAATATCTGAAGACTTGTCAGCAACGGTTCCTATTTTTTTTTTTTTTTTTCCTATTATTTGATGTGTCCTCCCCCAGATTGCCCGCAATGTATTATTACCCATCAAGTCAAGAGGGGTTACACCATTGCAGTCTTTTTGCTGTTTTCCAACCTCTTCTGCTGTCTTGCCATCCTCTGTCCAGCGCCTCGCCAACCTAATTGCCATCTTATCGTGATTACTCAAGGCTTCAAATACTTCTTGTAGAACTTTCGCCTTACCTTCATCTCCATCCCCAAACGCCATCCTGTCAACGCAAATATTACCTGCTTCAACGATGTAATCAAGAATGGATTCTTGCGCAGCTGTTGCAGTAGTGGGGAGCTCATGGCGAAGACGGGTAATTTCCCTATTCTTTGTTTCGATATCACCACGAAGTCGACGAATTTCGTCTTGATCCGAGTCCACATCAGCACAAGTCTTAGAATTGGTCCCAGCTTCAGCTCTGAGGTCATTGATCTTATTACTCAATCGATGAACTTCATTTTGAGTTGCTCTCAGATAATTACTTTTGGCCTCGAGCTCCGCCTTGAGCTTGGCTTCAGACTGACCCTTGGCATACAACTCTTCTCTGAGATCTTCCACCTCGCTCAACATAGCTCGATTTCCTGCCACAATCTGATTTCTTCCTTCACCTTCTTCTTGCTGATTTGACTGAACTGCCCCGCTGTCACTGACATCATCCTCGATGTCTGGCATATCGTCGTCAATTTCATGGCTAGATCCATGATTGGCAAAGATCCAGATACAATATTATTTATTCATACCATACTGAGCAGGTATTTTCAGTAATACCAACACGATATGGTATCTTCGGCAAATAACCAGCAAATTGGTATGCGAATAGCTACCCTTCTATCTCTTCATTAAAATCTATTCTGGGGCAATAAGAAGGTCAGCTATGTCAGACTAAATTGCCGAGCTTGAACCCACACAATTGTTCATTGTACTACCAAAGAACTTGAACAAACTTGTACACTTCCCAATTGCACCCTGGGAAGAGGCCGACAAAGCACGTACAGGAGACTAAGATTTGAGACAAAATCAACAATTGATTGACAAATGTAAAGATAGAAATCAAAGTGAACACTTACCCATTCTTGATACCTTTCATGTGCAAGTAAACAGTAATCAGCTGCAATGTTGACCTCCCCTATATCCAAGTAGAAATACGCCGCCAATTCACAGGCCAAGGCTTCTTCGTGTACAAACTAAATGCGTTATACACCAGAAAACAAGTGAATATACGACGCCATGGTATGAGCCAATGTGAAAGCATGCGCATTCTTTTCATCTTACCTTGTGAGCTTTGGCTGATGATACAGCCTTCTCATAGTACATTTTAGCGTCACCAAAGTTGCTGTTAGAATATGCTTCCTCTGCCTCCAACAAGTACCAATTATTCTCAAATGTCCACTGGGACGTTTCTACCCATTTCTTCAATGCCAGTTTGGATTTGTTGCCTCTTTCGTGCCATTCGTCACCATCCCTCGAGTTTCTAGCCACCCAGAATGAAATGAGACCAACATAGAATGCATTAAAAGATTGCCAGACTAGCAAATTGGCAACATCGCTGCTAGTGACGCAACCGAAGTACTTCTCTATATAGTCTTTGGTATCATCGTACAATCGAAACATGAAGCTGATGTAGGACTTCTGAAAGAAGTGTGTCAACTTGACGCTACTTTTCTTTGTTGCGACAATGCTCTCTTCCTCGGCCGAACTCTGATTTGGTTCTTTATCCATTCCAATCAACTTGAATACAGAATTCTGTATGAGTTTTACTTCTAGCAAAAATATCACCATCTTTCTTTCCCGTATGAAGTTCATTACTTCTTCACCTTTTTCTCTTGTGGTTTGTAACTTTACACCAGCGTAGAAATTGCATAAATAACCTGCGTACAAGTTGAGAGCTGCTTGGATGATATCACCAGATGCTATTGCAGCAGCGCATCCCTCATTATGATATTCCAGTGTAGCTTGAATTGGCTCTATGTGTGATACAACTTGTGTTCGTATACACATGACCTCACCAGCATTTTCTCTTGACCCTAATTTGTCTAGCAACGAACAAGCCAGTTTCACGTAGTTGTATCCTCCACTGATATCTCCAAGCTTTGCTGCATACGAGCCAAAGTGCGCAAACCCTAATGCAGACACAGGAGTCATGCCATGATCAACAGACAGCTCAATAATTTGTCTCGCCACATACGGCGATGATTCAGGCTTAATTTGAGCCATTCCTAACATCAATTTGCTCAGGAATTTCATTGCCATAATCATTATTGAGTGAGTCATTCTTCTGGTGTTCAATAATTCATCATAAGTGTAAGCTGAAAGCAGATCCTTTGTTTCTTTCACGCAAGTTTTTATACTCGATCCACACCTTCGCAAATCAATACCCAACTGCGACAAAATATCCAGCCCCTTTTCAACTGATACTGGTAACCTTGATGAGTATGCCAGAGAACATGTAATGAAATATGTAACGTTCAGTGTGTCCTCAAATGACTTAGCCTTTTTCATAACTTGTTGAGATAGAAGTTTCAAGCTGGTGGTATCGCTATTAGCAAGGGCACAGTTTGCAGCCAAGTTAAACAACTCTAAACTAAACGTATAGTGTTCCTCCCAGTGCTTTTCCCGCAGAAATGTTATCCCGTTGTCAAAATATGAGTAAGCTGCTTCAAAATCGGACATCTCCATTGCCTTCTTCCCGGCCCTGAGATTGAGATTTGCAACAATGGCGTATTGCCTCTTATTTTGAACAGCTTCAGGACCCGCTAAATTGAGTTGACATACAGCAGTGATAAGAAAGCCGTCCTCTTCATCGTGCAAAGAGGCTAAAGTCATACCATAATTGAAATGAAAGTGGCACCGATCCAGGTAATTCATCATGTTGTAAGCAGCCTCTTGGATGCGGTCGTGACTGAAACGATATTGATCGTCTATCTTGTCCAGTAATCCTTCAGCGACAGCTGTTTCTATGCCGCCTCGTAAGTTCTTGTCGAGAACCCCCTCAAGTGTCTCGACGAAGGCACTGTTTACCCATGATCCAAAACAAGACAAAGTGCTCAGTGTTGATTTCACATCAGTGGGCAACGCTAAAATTGTATGAGATAGGAACTCGGCCACATCATCAGGCAGCTTCTGGCATAAGATCTTTTGTTCGTCCCACTCCCACCGTCGCCGTCGCAAGCTTGGACGTAGTAGACCATCCTTGCTCAGCGAAATCATCAATCGAGTGACGAAAAGTGGATTTCCCTTCGTCTTGTGGTATATTATACTCGACAAAGTCCGCGTGAGACGCGGCAATAGGCACAAAGTTTCTGAGACCATCGTTCCCAACGTCTCTTTGTCTATTGAATCAAGATTGACGATTGTTGATGGAATAACGTCATCGTTTACACCGCCGGTAACCTCTCCTTTCCGGTAACATCCTAAGAAGAAAAAATGTACATCCTGCGAGTTGAGGCCGTCACCGAGTAAGAGCTGGTTCACAGCTGCGATAGATGCTGAATCTGCCCACTGCAAGTCATCGAGGAATAAAGTTACACGGGCGTCAAATGCATTGGATATCACTTGCACAAATCGACATAGCAGCATTTGAAGCCGCTTCTTGGCGTTGATGTTGTCTTCGTCGTGGTTATAGCCAGTTCCTTCCAGACCTAGAATGATTGCCAACGTGGGTATAAGCTTGGTCAAGTAATATGCATCCCTTCCAAGTATACGATGCATCTGATGGACCAATTTCTGCTTCATCGAAGCAAGGGTGCGATCGCGTACCAGATAATCGCAGAATTGGTTGAAAGCCGACGCCAATGCACTAAATGGTTTGCCCTGTTGCAGTCGATCAAACTTTCCAGTTAAGAAGATTCCTCTGTTTGAAATCACATACTTCCCTGCTTCAATCGCCAAAAATGACTTGCCCGTTCCAGATTTGCCGGATATTACTACCGACTCGCTTTCACCAACCGCTGACCGCCGGTAGGCATCGATAATAGCGGACAGCTCGTCTTTTCTACCGTAGAGAGTGTCATCAAATTTCAATCCAGTCGTTGATAGACTCCTCATATCCTGATCGTAGAGATAGATCGCAGGTTTATCAAGCATGAGCTGCAAGTCATCCCTCACATCTGACATAGATCGATACGCATCCTCTCCCCTGTGTCTGTCATCTGCTACATCCAACATATTGGAAATCAAATCACACACAGATATCGGAACTCCTTTATCTTTCAGTGTCTCCACCGATATTGCATACATAATGCTCTTATTACTTGCCGATACTTTCTTTCTTGGATTTTGACCGTACATGTGCGGTGACCCGTCAATGTCATCATTTCCCCAAAGATTATTGTATTCGTCTTGAAGATCATCCATTCCGAGATGATCATCGCAATGAAGATCATCTATCGCGAGAGGATCATCGCCATGAAGATCATCCATTTTGAAAATATCACTGCCGTTAATATCAACTCCGCTGAAGGTTTCTAGATCAATGGCTTCGCCACCTTCATCAAAGGGGAGTGGATCCAAGCTCTCTAACAATTCATTCGTCGCCCCAGTTTGAATTTGAGACCCGTCAGCGACAGGTCTACTCCTATCTCCTACTACTTGTTTTGGTTCAATCTCAGCAGGCCGTTCCCCCATTGAGAATATTTCATAAAAGACAATCCCGAGTGAATATAATATTCCGTCAGTTCTTTCTCGTCTCGAATCATTATCATCGGTCGCATTGAACAATAAAGACGGCACTATTTCTGCTCGAATATTATTTGCTATAATTGCTGCTGTCATCATTATTCGGCCTGACTGCAATGCCATCTATCCAATCTTCCGCGCCCGGCGAAGGCGTAAATTGTTGACAATCGCTATCTTCTTCGGCTTTGCAAATCTGATCAGCAAGTGAGGCGGCAATCTGCAGAGCCGAAAGTAAGTAATCATCGGGCACCGTTGGAAGCGTGGCTTTTCCCCCATCTGAAGGCTGCTGTTGCTGTTCACCACCGTCACCGAATATTTTCGTTTTGAAGGAGTGAATCCACTCCGAGAGTGGTGTGCTCATGCCAAATGCACTTCTGTTTACATTACTTTTATTTGACATCGGATAGGATGGACACAAAACAATAAATACTATCAGGGAGTATCTAGTCCCTCCAGGTTTAAATTCTCCTTTCTCTACAATACTGACACTCACTTAAATAGATGATTGTAATTGGTACGGGGCTCAAAGCTCAACTTCAGCTCAACCTGTGAGTAGGAGTACCTTTTGAAGCTTGAAGTACATAGGAGGAAGTTTTTACGATTTCAAGCCCTACATACGGGTGGTATGTACATACTGTCTCATCGAAATGAATTTTGCAAGCACCTATTTTGTGCTTTAACTTTTTCTCTGGGAGTTTTAGCTCCGTTATTTTTTCGTCGCGCACGTCAGTTCTTCCTAGCGCGATAAACTGACCGCCGTTTGTATTTAGATACTTACCTATGTGGGTAGCAAAAAATAAGCAACCTCCTCCAACTTTAAGTTTGTCGAGTCGAGTGTGGCTTCCGATAAAAACCAGTACCATTTCAAAATATACTAAGTCCTAATTAGATACGGTACTCACATGCCATCAACCATCAAGGACCCAGACGGCTTATGTACTCTTATGACGATGGGAACCTATGGGAACCATAAGTATCTACCTAAGTATGGTACGACCCTCACTAACACAGTACTATGTTTTTGACCTCGCTTGCAGTGGTTATCTTCATAAGTACCTTGGTCATTATTAGGATCTTATTGATACGTTGTTTGCCACCATCAGCCTGATATTAAAATTCGACTTGCAAGCTGAACTCAAATATATATATATCTACAGTATCGCCTCCTCTTATTTTTTGTCTTCTGTCAAAGTCTCATTCAAGGATAAATGCGAGCTCTCCTGCTCTCTCATCCTTATCCTACTTCTTAATAACTGCAGATTCAGATTCAACCATCTCCTTTAGTCCCGGCGGTCAGCTCTCCAATAACTACAAACGATGACCGACACTCAGCAGCAACCAAAGATTAAATTCAAGAAACGCAACATCAAAAAGAAGCAACTTCGTAAATCAACACAAAATAATAACGATGACTCCGCAGCTGCCGCTGCAACTGATAACAAAAATGATGTTCTTCGTGAAGTAGATGATGGTGATGACGACGAAGAAGAAGAGGGCGCCCTGCATACAATTCTAGCAGTAGACCGCCGACGAAAGCTAATTAACTATCGAAATCGAGGAGTAGATTCGACACATCTCTTGAAAGCCTCCAAATCAACTACTGCTGCAACCACTACCGATGATGATGTCACCAACGTTGACACGAATAAAAATAAAGATTTAGAAGAGCGTCTGAAAGGCACATTCTCCGAGGGGAAATTAGCCGGATCGAATGACATGGGTGGTGATGAAGAGGGGGGAATTTTGGCCAAGAAGCACAAGAGGGCCATGGAGGAGTTTATTCAAAAGAATTTACAGGGTGGTGATGTGACTGCACAAAGTAATGGAGAAGCGGCGGCAACAAGTACTGCTGGACCTACTGAGGATGAAAAGGAATTGTTTGCAGAATTACTACAATCTAACAATGCAAATTCAACAAACAATCCAGGCAATGGTGGAGGACAATCCAAAGAGGGTGATGTAGGTGCCGGTGGAGCCATGATGATGGGTTCTGGAATTGCTGAGGTTGCATTGCCTGCATCGGAGCGATTAAGGACGTTAAAAGAGACGGAGAGAGCAGCTATGGAATATGAAAAGGCTCGTGGTCGGGGTAGGTCACAGCATGATGTTGGGAGGGGAAATGATCATAATACTACTGATGCTGCCGATGATGTGCATGCAGCTGTTCCTATGAATTTTGCTTCTGGACCGGGAAAACGCAAGCGACAAGACGCTGATATCTCAACAACAACGGCAACAACAATAGCAACAACGTCCCCGAGAAAAGCAGCTACTTCTCAAACTAACGTACAATCCACAGCAATACCGTCCTCCTCCGCAGCATACTCAGCCTCATCCGCAGGAGGATCCGTCCAACGCTCCGATGTATCGACTCTTGGACAATCCTACTCTCACAACTTTCAATTACATCAACAAGATTGGATTGCACAACGACGAGATGAACGTCAAGTCGAAATTGATACATTGAAAACACAGCAACAACAGGCAGAGGAAGCAGATGACCTTGGTGGAGTTAGCGGGGAACGAATGGGATTTGAAATGGCAAGAAGGGCAGCGAAAGGGGAGAGTGTGCGTCCTGCTCCAGCGAGAGGACCGAATGGAGAATCGCTGAAGAATGAGTGGGATAGGACAAAGAAGGGTAGTCATCAACGTTCGAGTGATGATCGAGTTTGGAAGCAATTCATGAAGAAGACGATGAGATAACAACAATTTATATTCATATCAAATCTGACTCATATTTTCGCTATATGTGTATATGAAACGCAGCTGTTTACAGTATTTACATATCTTCCAGCAAAGGCATAATCAATTGTTGATCTTTGTAACTGCCCTGCATTAAAAAAGTGAAGGGTATTTTGAAGCGTCGGAAGGTAACAATCATATTCCACCACAGCGTCGCGTTGATTCCATTCCCATCACGAAAGTTAGGATCAATAATGGCATCGACACCTCCCTTTACCTCATCATTCTTAGAGTCGTCTTCTACACCAAAGAATTTGGCAGCCTTTCCGGCACAAGGCACACGTTCCGTGTTAATAAGGCCACGAATCTCTTGAAGCAACACCCACGGAGAGAGGTAATCGCAGTAGAGTGGTGTGCCCTTTCCTTGAGATCCCATGAATGATTCAAGGTTGCAAGATACAGAAAATGTGGGGATGAATTTGTGTTTGCAGGATGGACAAGTGGTGGAGAAATCTTTCACTTCGCATGGCTTCCATCCCAAAATGATACTATCTTCGTCCAAGACGCGTGAGCATTTGGGACATGCGTCACTGGAGGTATCAATTTTGATACCTGGGTAGAGATCTTCGAGAATGGCATTGCCCATGGCTAATTGTGTCTTGACTGACTTGGTCACAGACAAGTTCGATTGCTTTGTCAATCTTCTCGTTCCAAGTCGTTTCAACCTCTTCTGCTTGGCCGTTCGGAACGCACGTCTATTCGCTGCGATTGTTGACGAGACGGCATTTTGAATGCCAGTCATGATTGAGCCCTTTTTACCTGACCGACTTCTAGTTCCGTCGGATGTTGACATGTTTGTGGAGGCAGACACAATAGATGATTCTCTGCCGACGGAAATTTCTGAGAGCGCGTCTGTTGTAAGGGCAGGGATTGCACCACCTTCATTGTTGGAAAACGCTTTGATAAAACAAAAGTATGTCTCGCTATCTAATGCCATGCCCTAAAGAATGAGAAAGATTTGCAAAATGGAAGTGAGACAAGAATAGGCACTTCTTCCAGAGGCAAAACAAAATCAAATCAAGCACAAAGGCGAAGATACGACTTACGTCTTGTGTCATCATTTCCATCAATTGGTTCGCCCTGTGAGAAATTCCGCAGTTACCACAAGCTTCAATAAGCGCCTTGTAAGTTATAGATTCTGTTGGCAGCTTTCTCATACGCATCATTTTCAAAGTGTCGTATCCAAGATCGATTTGGGCAACGGCAATAGCCCTGGCTTTCGCTATTTCGTTTTCTAGTTCTTCACCGATTGGACTCTTGGGAGTGCTCTCAACGAGTTGTGTCCCGTAGTTTGCAATGTCACTTTCTCCGAAAGGATTCTCTACTGCATCTTCTGCTGTCTTGACAGCGTTCCAAGGATTAAAGTTTGACGGATCAATAGCTTGCCCAATATTGGCGCAAATGTTGCTGCAGTCCTGATCACAGCATGTGTCTATTTGTAAATCACTGCTGACGACTACCTCTGTCTCGTCTTTTGGTCGGTCCAAGGAGTTGAAATTCTCTCCTGCCATCCATGGCGGATTTACTTTTGGCATCCATGGAGATGCGGAGGACCCCGACAAGCTCGCTTCGCCGTCTGTGGTGTCACCCTGTCCAAACATAGCAGTGTGCCGCAAATCTAATGCAGTCCATTCTCGGCCGATAATTTGCGAAAATGTGACGAAGAAAAGAACAAAAGCTGTTGCCTCTGCCGAAGGGTTGTTACTTCCCGGGAAAATCCCCTCGTCGACAATGCCATGTTCTTTCTTTAGCAACGCGATCAATGCAGATCTTCTGTCGAATTCGGCTGTAATAATTCCAGGAATGGGTCTCGGTATGCCATAGAGGCTTTCATCGAACGTCTCTGGCCACGTTTTGTAAGTGTACGGAGGAGAGGGCACCTTCTTCTTATTGGGCTCGATCGCATCTATTTGCTTCAAATCTCTATGGGCGCTTGCAGCGTTGAGGAAGGGAGTCTCGATCTTCTTCAGTTTCAGTTTACTCCTGTTCCTCTTCGCTTCGATGCTTTGGTCAAAGAATTTGACATCAGGAGCATCTGCAGCGTTATACATCCGTCTGCTCACAAAGTCGTCAAATTGCTGCGTACCCATAAGTTCTTCCAAGAACGGCCTAAAATCAGGTCGCTGAGAATTTACAAACTCATCTGAAAGAAATCTGCCACTTTCCATGGCACCAGGATCACGCCAGCTCGATAGCTTCCCAGAACAAGCCGGCATATATTTGCGGTAATCCTTGAGCATGGACACATAAAATCTCATAAATGCCTCTTGAACAAGGTCCCATCTACTTTGCTCTAGATCATTCGGCTCATCGTCTGTGTTGTGTAAGATATTCATCGAATCTGGGGAATGCGCAAGGTTGAATGCATCGTCCATGCAACATATCTTTTCATCCCAAACAGCATCCGCCGTACCCAGCATCTTCTCAAGCGCATTTTCATCTCCACTCAAACGAACAGCCTCTACCTCAGATTTGGTCAGCCCTCTTGCGTTCCAGAACACATCACCAGCATTCTTCTCCAGTGCGGACTCGAGCTTCATTTTACGTCGGTGGGATAGAATGGGCAAGTCAAGTGTATTCGTCCCAACTGTAACCAAATTGCGATCTAAATCTACCACAACAGTCTCGTCAGAGATATCTCCAACAGCATGAGGGAAAATGTCTCGACTAATCCCACACAAATACGGCATCGGTGCATCCAGCATAGGAGTCAGGAATCGTGGTAGCACTGGAATGTACAGGTGCGACCATCTCATTGGGAAGAGCATGGAACACAATATTTCTGCACAAATGGTAAGCAAACTCAGCTGACTTGAAACGAGTAAGATTTTTCGCTCGCATGCCAGAGTATACCACACGTACAAGACATTTCCAATATCCAAGCATTCGAATATAACACCGTAGTTCAAGCTCACGTATGGAATAGGCTGATCTGCCGGAGGTGCCCAAAATCGTATCTGAGTATCAAGAATGGATAGCTTCACCTCAAATGAACCTGGTGGAGGTGCCGGTACTTCCGAACATATATTCTGAATGTATCGTTCAATTGGTGCCTTCATCAGACTTGTCGCTGTCGCAAGTCGATACAATTGAGTCAAATAGGTCCGAAACGCACTCAGATATGGCCATGTTGACAACAGACATAGTACCCGGGGAGCATAATAGGTATGATGACGCGGACGTCGACGTGCCCGCACAACTTTGGGAGACCCATCCATGGATACTTCAATATTGGCTCGTTCTTGATCTTCCTCCCGTGTTGACAATAGGGATATTTCGTCATCAAACGTGCTGGTATCATCACCAGCATCATCACCAATCGAAAACTCCTCGTACACTGTCAAGCAAGTCCCATACAACTTTCCTCCAGAAGAATCAGTCAACACAAAATGATGAATCCGTGGCATCTTGTACTCATGCGATGGTACAATATGTTCTATGCCCTGTGGGTAACAAAAATGTGGCAACATTGGGTTCAGAGGTTGTTCCGGATGATCCACCGGAGGGTACTGCGCCGTAACAACTGGTTCTAGTATACAATCATCAATGTCATCATTGTATTCTCGATCACAAAACTGATTGCGGTCGTTTCCAATTCGAATATTTTCAGATGCTCCTCCACCGCCACCAACACCTCCTATTCTTTCTCGTACATTGTCGGCACCCGGTGTCCACTGTGGAGTCCAATCACCTCCAGTCGAATGTTTCGACAATGGCGATGATGGCGTATTACGCACACTACTAGCTGGTGGAGGTGGTGGAGGCGGATGAATACTACTGGGTAATTTACGAACGGATGTAGGATGCTGTGATGGGCGTATCTGATCACTCATGATGGATTCCGCATCATCGTGATGGTCATTGGTATCATCCCCATCGTAAGAAAATGTAGATGCCGAAGACATGGATTGGCTAATTTCATCCTGGAATTGTTGTTGTTCTTGATGCTGTTGGCGTGCTACCTTGAGGATATTGTTTGCATTGTTGCAATGAGCAGTAACACCCTTTTCTTCTTCTTCTTTGTCGTTGGATGCCGCCTTTTTACCACCACAACCACCCACCTTTTTCATGGATTTTAACTTGCTCAATGTTTTTTCCAACTTTAGTTTTTCCAATTGTCGTTCAATCTTTTCGGTATTCATGGATGATTTGAATTTCTTCTCAAAGCTGTCAGTTTGTTTAGTCAATTTCTTTTTTTGTTCAGTCATGTCAAAGGAGAGTGATGGTAGTTTGGCCTTTGAGAGGAATTTGTTTTTTCGGGTTGTTGGTGATGGTCCATGTTGATGTGGAGAAAGTGATGGTGGTGGAGGAGGTGGTGGTGGTCGCGGTTGTTCATTTGATTTGCTATTTTTGACAGATTGATCCCCATGTAACCCACTGCTGCCACTTGGTGGTAAATCCCATAAATCTACTCCAGGTGATTCATATTGCTGCTGCTGCTGCTGTTGTTGTTGTTGTTGCTGCTGCTGCACTTGTTGATGTCTCTCTCCCGACCCTACTGGTGACAAATCCCATTCATCACCTTGTAAATGAGCCTTTCTTGCATCAAATCTAGCCGCCTTTCGTTGTGACGCCGGCGACGCTGGCGTGATAGGCGACGTCTGTTGCTGATGATCGGGGATATTGTCTAAAATGATGGATGATGTACTGGATAGTCCGCGACTTCGCCTCCTTCGATGATGTTTCTTTGGTACACTAGATATGATTACAAAGTACTCGACTAGTCGACGACTGTATTCATTTGTGTTGGGCACTGTTGCCTCTGTTTCCATTGCTGCTGGTACATTCTTCTCCACTGTGTCGTCTTGAGAGGAGTTGGATGGTTTTGTTGTCACGGTCCTTGACGATGGAGATGTTGATTCATTTTTGGCTACGCCATTCAACGTCGTGCTGTTATTTGTTTCATCGCTGCTTTTTTCATCATCTCTTTGCTGTACCGCATTGGATGATGAAGAAGATGATGACACAGGCGGTAACGCAGTCTCATTGTCCTCCTCACTGGCTGTCATGCTATTATTTGTTCTGCAGCCACCGTTCGCGCTGCTACTATGATTATTGTGGTTGTCATTGGAGTCAGCGCTCACACTCATGCTGACTTCAATTTCGATTGGACTGCTGATATCCACCAAAAAATCTATCGGGGGCATCTGGATTCTCACGTGCGTGGATGTATTATTCTATTATTTCAACCCTCTCTAAAAGAACATGGAACGAAGTGCAGAAAGTGTTTAGCCTTCACCACAAAATGAAACAGGCAGCAATGACATCAGATTATAAAATTCGTGGCTTGGTGTAGGACACAAGTTATGTGCATTGCGGCCATGAACCAATAAACGCCTATGGCTTCACTTACTTCAGACGCCGATAAGCCCCGCTGCGTCCACCAGTTCTCAGAGCAATGCCATTTCTCATCAACACCATCTTGGTCCTTGATGCGTTGATTTTTTCCGTTGTCTCATTTTTGCTCATTTGAATCAGTTCGTTTACAAGACACGAGAAGACCAGTCACTTTAAAATATCTAAAGTATGATCAGAATTGAGTACAGTTTTTCATTATCCTATCAATGATCTTTTCCTTTCAGCCTATATTTATAGGAAAGTTTTGATAAATAGACTAATTAATGGTCTAATATACTATAATAAGAGCTTCTTTATATCAATTTCTGATGAGGTGGCTCAACAGCTGCCGCAAAAAAATTATGTCTTCCTCCTTCCTATTCAGCCAACTCATTTCATCCACTCTACTCCACCATACTGCCACTGCATATTATACTCCCCTTACATATCGTTACCATGGCGAAACTGTCTCTAGGGAACTCCGTATTAGGCTTCTGCCTCGCTGCAGTAGCAATCGTGCTGACGGCGCCTTCATCGTCTAAGGCCTTCTCTTTTTCTGTACAAACTGCAAGACAAACGAGATGTAGTAGCGGCTCAAGCCTTTTCTCAGAAAGTAATAGCGGTGGTGTAGAAGAATATGATGATTTTGCAAACTTTTCGTCGACTCAATTGGCATCATCATCATCATCCACCGACACTACTACTGATGTCACCTCTTCAGCCAGCAGCAACAACAACTTGGAAGAAGAAGAAGACACCTTCCTCTCCTCTCTCCAATCACGCCTCCAACAAGTCGAAGACAACTCCACACGTCTACCACTCATGATCCTCGATACAATGCTTCCTCGTCAAATACTCCAAATCCAAATCCAGCACCCAACCTTAAAAGCACTAATGAAACATCGCGTCAATGAAGAAACTCCCACACTGGGAATGTTGGGTATGGCTCGCTTATCGACTGGGCAGACTGTGCCATTGAAAACTGGTGTAGAAGTGGAGATCATTCAAATGGAAAAGGCAACTGATTCTCCTCCAGAAAACACCTCGAGTAGTACTAGTACTAGTGGAGAGGAGGAAGGTTGGGATATATCCTTACGAGCAGGACGAAGATTTACAATCGATGGAGAAGTGGACAAGACGGAGGATGGATGGACTGAGGCACGTGTCAAATTCTTGGATTCATCCGAGGAGGAAGAACGAGAAATATCATCATCTATGGAAAGTCCATCCTCAACAGACTCTATTGGTGATCGATTATCAGTCGCACGAGCCATTCAAAAATGCAAAGAGTTTACAGCACCCAATATGAATATGGACGGTTCCTTATCTCTCGTCGATCGATGGATTGAATTGGCCAAGAAGAATGAACGTCATCCTGGTCAGATTGATGTGTTGTTACAGCAACTTGGTGAGATCCCACCGGAGCATGAACCGACGGAACGTGCCTTGTGGGTTGGTGCTTTGATTAATCCCTTGCCTGCGATGGGTGTGGCGACGGAGATTCGACCTGCGTTGCTTGTTAGTAAGAAGGCTGAGGAGAGGGTTCAGGTTGCGTTGGATGGATTGTTGAAGTCGATTAGACATATGGATGGAAGCCAGAGATTGAATTAGGTTAATGATGCATTTAAACTTAAATATTTGATTAGCCTTGAGGTACTACATTGAGCACATGGATCATGGATGGGAGACAGATATTGAATTAGTGTGAGTGCATGTTTACACTTCTTCAATAATTGAGAGAAGACTTAAAGTGCTACAGTGAACACCTTCTTTGCTGGTTCAACGACATCGACATATCCACTCCAACCAGCAGGCAGCATAACAGTGTCTCCAGCAACACATCTCTTGGATGTACCATCCGAACTATCAGTAATAAACATTGTCCCCTCAAGCATATGGAACCACTGTCTTACCCCAGATGTAACCTCAAATGATCCAGGTTCACAAGTCCATACTCCAACTTTGGTAGGACCAACATCATAAAAAGTATTACTTGCAGATGCTACGTCGCCAGTATTTCCATACAATGGGTCATTCGCAGAAGTGTCACTTAAACACTCTGGTGAAAAATCTTTGTAGTGATCCACTTGAACACGAATAATTGGACCACCTTCTTCTACATTTGGATGAGCATTTACAGCCCACACCTTGTGAATTGGCATATTCACATCCCATCTACCAGTATGCCCCTTTGGAATAATTACCATATCACCCGGTCCAAAGAAGTGTTTTGTACCATCAGAATCACCGAGCATTCCGTGTCCTTCCACCATGTAGAAAACTTCTGTGACAGCTTTGCCATTGGGACTTTCCCATCCACCCTCGGAGCAGTACCATGTCCCGGCACGGAAAACGCCATCGTCGGCTAGTTTGCGACTCCAATCTTGTGGTGTACCCCAATCAAATACTGGTCGTGGTCCTTTGGATGCGAGATTGTCGAAATGAAAGTATTCGAATGGAGCGTGACAGAAGCCTGTGGATTCTTCTGATGTTGACTCTACAGGAGCAGCTGCAGCTGCAGCTGCAGCAGGTGCTGTTGGTGCCGATGCGAGAGAGTCCAAATAATTTGTGTACTGGGTTGGTACAACATCTCCTGGCCCTGGCGTTACCGATAGAGACTCCAAGTATGATGCGCCCAGAGTAGTTGAAGGCCTTGCGGCTTTAGCTTGTGGAGAGAAAGCTGATGCCATCAAAGGCGTGATTGCCGCTATGGCGGCTGTAGTTAAGGCCGAGGACACCATGGTTTCTATGTGTTATGTTGTGGGGCTATGTTGTATTATTTCAGTGCTACCATACGCACGGCGTTGTGTTGATTTTCATTTTGTGAGATGAAAAACGGAGATGCCACGTACTTGAGCGCGCCATTTTTTCTCTGGCGCAAAAATCATCTCAAAATAAATCTCAACTCTCTTCCACGCTGACACTTCTTTCATTCTTCAACATGGTAGCCGGACGTCCCCTAGCCTTGGCCGTAGCAGCGGCATCGCCGTTATTAGCCAGTGCATTTGCACCTCCATCTCAATACGTTATAAAGAATTCACAATCTCAGTTTTTTTCTTCGGTAGTACTATCAGCTGGCAAAGGATTCGGTGAAAAACCGCCCACAAAGCAAAAATCATCAGCATCACCAGCAATTGAAGAGGCAGCACCCGTAGTAGCAACACAAGAACAACAACAACAATTTCCAACAAAAGTCACAGAAGACAATACCGGATCGAAGCGACTACGCGAACTACGCTCTCGTGAGGCCGAACGACGTGACGAGGAACTTAAAAAATTACGTGCCCTTCGTGAGACAGACGCGGCACTACGAGAAGATGCCGGTGCTGCCGCCATTCCTGAAAAGGTTGCGCAACGTATGGGGAAGCGTATGATACCATTTGTGGGTATACCATTGTTTGGAACGTTTGCATCCTTTATTGGATTTTGGTACATGGCCGTTTACAGAGATCAGGAGTTCCAACCCGCCCTTGTGGCCACGACGAGCTTTGTCTTTTTGGCCATTGGGTTGTTGGGGATTACCTACTCGGTGTTGAGTGCATCGTGGGATGATGATAGGGAGGGGTCTGGACTTGGATTGGATGAATTTAAGACAAATGTTGGGAATTTGAAAGATGGGTTGGCGAGAACTAAGGAGAATGCTCTTCTTAGAGAGAGGATGGCTGGTCTCTCTGAGGAAGAGATTCAAAGAGCTATCGATGATCAGGAGAGACGAGAGGCAAAGAAAAATAACAAAAAGGATGCTTGGATGGAGTAAGAATCGGATTTTGAGAAAAGATGAGGGGTGCACAACAACAATTAATGTAGGAACGAAAATGAATTCTCCACCATCATGTCTATAGTTAACTTGTGCTATCTCATGCAATCCTGATGATGATTTCCATTCTGTTCACCATGCTGCTGACCTCTGCACACAATATCATCAAAGGGATCATGCGTTTCCTGCTTCAATTGCCCTTGCCCTTGTGGGTGCTGTTGTGGAAGCTGAAGCGTCGGTATGGGCAACGTGTAAACAGGAACTGTAGCCACGGCAGGACTGCCATTCAGATGCGTCAAAAGTGGCACCGACGGAATCATTGGGTCAAGAACGACAGTCTGAATATTAAGCTTATTGGACTGACTCTTTTCTGGTGTCCCAAGAGGGTCAAAATGCTGCCCATTGTCTGTACATTTTGGTTCGATTGTACTCGCGATTGTACTCGCGGCATCTGGTGTTGGCATTTCTTGTGTTGTAACAATCATCGGGATTGGTGCAATGTTGTTGTTGTTGTTGTTGTTGTTGTTGTCATCCACTAGACTTTGAAAATTTTGAGCCATGACCACACTGGATGTTGGTGGGCACAGTGGTGGAGGAGCCACTGCAACAAAAGGATCGAATTGCTTTGTGTCCAAGTCAGACAAGCTTCCAGTTTGATTTCTGCGAATGGATAATGGCGATGATGGTTTCGGTTCGCCTTCAACTTGTTGTAGTGATACACTTTTCTTTGGAGGTGAAGTTGGTGACTTAGAATCTTGTCCATTATCGCAGTCATCGGTTTCCTGTGGTTTTGCAACTGATGTCGTTGGGGAAATAATTGTGGTTGCTGGACTCTTTTCTTCTACCTTCTTCGGCACCTGCTTGCCGTCGGCAGCAGTAGTAGGAGCGGTTTCATTGACCTTCTCGCGAATCTCTTCTCCCGCTTGAATGTCACCGCTGTTCGCAGGAGATTCAAGCTCCTTCACTTTTTGACGGAGGGATTGCATTTTGAAATCTACCGATCGACGCAACGACTTCTCCTCTGCCAACCGCTTTTCCAAATTCGAAATCTTGGTCTCAAGCTCCTTGTTTTTATTGCGAAGCAATCGGTTGTCAGATTGGAGTGATGTGATAGATTTGTCTGCATCTAGTATTTCTTGGCGTAGGGAATCTAAATTGTGAAGGATCTTTCCCACTCCTCCACACCCAATGAGACGTCCATTTTTACCATGACTCCCCGAAATACCTCTCCAACCACCTGATAAAGAACTTGTGCCAGTTTGAGTGCTCGATGTCGTTGGCCTTTTGGGGATTGGAGAGCTGCTTCGAGGCTGTTGTGGTAGGAGTGGTACTTGAGGTTGTGTCTGCATAGGTTCTGTCCTTGGGCTAGGAGAGTTTGGATTGGACAACGGTAATCCTGTAGGGTGCGATGAAGAGACAACATTCTGCTCAGGCTGTTGAGTCACAGGGACCTGCTGCTGTGGCAGCATTTGCTGCTGCTGCTGTTGTTGCTGAATCTGTACCTGATTTTGGTACATTTGTTGCATTTGCGACTGTTGCACAGACGTTTGCATCATGGGCATTGTCGTATTTTGCGCCGTCAAAAACGGTGCGGATACCATCATAACCTTGTTATTGACATCGTACGATGTCATGGACGGGACAAACGTTGTGTATTGCGGAAGAGAATTGTTGCTCCCACCACCTCCCTCCATACCTTGTGGAACTAGAGTATTATTTGAAGTAGGAGCAAGCACTGCTTGTGTACTTGAAGCAATCGGAGGTGCAACTTCGTCAGTAGAAACTTCTCCCATTGAAGTTATCTTCGGGATACTCTGCAAAGTATCATCACTTGGTCTCCTAACATGAGAATGCGCCTTGTCAGATGCTACACTTGCTTCTGTATCTGTCAAATTTAATCCCGACTTGACACGAAACCTTCCCTTCTTTTTGACATTGTTCGTCCCAACGACAGCTTTATCCGATGAGGGTGGTAGCTGTGGTGGTAAACCTATCCCTTTGTTACTCACTGCTGCTGCTGCTGCCGCTGCTGCATCATCAACATCAGATTTTGTTGCATCCACATTATTTGATTCTTTCGTAGGTGAGAGTTTACCAGATTCAGAAAGTGATTTTGTCTTGACGATGAATCGACCCTTCTTTTTGGTAGTTACTGCTGGCGCAGCAACAATTTCGCTATTAGGATTGTCACTCGTCGATGAAACAACCGATTGACCACCATCACCAATACCACCAATCTCGGTTGGATCTTGCTTCCCTGGCTTGACTACACGAAAGCGTCCCTTCTTGACAGCTTTTGTAACGGGAGTGTTTTGGATGGTTGAGGATGAGGGAGCTGCTACTGGATTAGATACCACGGCTGCAGGCTGTGTTGCGTACAAGACAGGTGTTTGAACCATTGCTACGTGTTGCTGAAGTTGGGGCTGATACAGTTGCTGTTGCATACCCTGTTGCGGTTGATGCTGTTGCAGTTGTTGTTGTTGTTGCTGCTGCTGAAATTGCTGTTGAGGAATCATTTGATGCTGAAACATTATCGGTTGCTGCTGCAATGAAAAAGTCTGTTGAGCTAATAATTGTGGATTGATAACATTTTGCTGCTGCTGCTGCTGACCCATCTGATGCTGTTGTTGCTGTTGCTGTTGTGGTGGTTGAAGTTGATTTTGCTGAAACAACGTTTGCTGAGGAACTTGTTGCAACACATGCATTTGAACCTGCTGCTGAGCTGGATTCGAATTCAAATTTTGCTGGATAGGTTGTGCAACTTGCAGATTATTATTCTTCGGAGAAGTCTGTGGAGTATTTCCCAGACTACTTGTCGCACGTTGCATCGGCATTTGCATTTGGACTTGCTGTAGCGGTTGCTGCTGTCCGTTCGTTTGAATAACGCCGGAAATACTACTTTGTAAATTATTTTGAACAGGCTGATTGTAATTCTGACCTATTGGTTGCGGTTGCGGTTGCGGCTGTGCCGCATTGTCAAGATTTGGAGAGCTTTGTGTCGATTGAGGTTGCACATTACTTTCTTCAAGCCGCGTTGGAGAGACGTTCTTGGACGGATTTTGGGACATGTTCATGTTCAATTGAATCTGCGGCTGATTTTGCCCTACAGCTTCGCTTTCATTTCCTGCCATTCTAACTCGTCTTTTCGCTCAAGAAAACTTCTATACGAGCGCTATAGTCATCTCCACGCTGCAATAACCATGATATAGAGTCACCGTGTTGTAGTCATTGGGTCGAAGCGAGGCCGAACGCCGAGCGAACGCCATCATTGTGGATTTATTTGAGCAGTGCCGAGCGAGTGCACGCCGCGTGTTCGCTGTCGCTGATTTTCAGTTTTTCAAGGTATGTAGTACTTATGTAGAGTTATCTCCTATCTATGATAATGGATTTTCGTAGATACTAAAGACAACTCTTTTATGAATAAAAACCATGTCAAATCAAGCTCCCTATGCCATTATCACACCATGTCAAATTTCCTCTTTTCTAACTCATTGTCAGCTGTTCGATCATCACGGAGGCTTCTCTCGAGGCGCAGACAATTACGTCATATAACGCGCTGTGATGAAAACTATAGCATAATTAAAAGGACACAACATTCAAGTTCTTCACTGTGGAGCAACACATCATCGTCATCATCTCATCTCAAATGCACTCCAAGCATATCTAGGGCTCAATCGACTACATCATCTTCTTCTTCTTCTTCGCTACAGCCACGTCAAGATGCTCTCACAAGTTCTGACGGAGTAGTAGGAGTTCCAATTGACTTTGACACATCCAGCAGTATCGAAGGGAAAGAAAGCCAAATAGTTACCATTCGACTCGAAAAAGATCAAGTGTTACGAGCAGAGAGTGGAGCTATGATGTACATGACTGATGGGATACATATGAATACTACAACTGGAGGAGGATTATCTGCTGGCTTTCAAAGGATGCTTACTGGACAGAATGTGTTCATATCGGATTATACCTACGATGGAACCGCTGGGCCATGTGGATATGTTGCTTTAGGTACTGATTTCCCTTCCAAGATAGTGCGGATTCCGTTGCAAGAATATGGTGGGAAAATCATTTGTCAGCAAGGGGCACTCCTTTGTGCCAGTCATACTGTCGATATTAACATTGAATTCACAAAAAAGTTTTCGGCTGGATTTTTCGGTGGGGAAGGGTTTGTTCTGCAGGGCCTATCTGGCACCGGTGACTGTCTGGTGAAGGCAGGTGGAGCATTGATTCGAAAAGATTTGCGTGAGGGAGAAGTATTGAAAATTTCTAGTGGATGTCTCGTGGCGTTTCAGGATGGAGTTGAATTTGACGTCGAACAAGTTGCTGGATTTAAGAATGTTATTTTTGGAGGTGAGGGTTTATTTTTTACTACATTGACAGGGCCAGGAACTGTTTGGCTTCAGGGACAGCCGCCACAGCGTATGATTAGTGAAATTGCAAGACGTGTGCCAAGTGGAGGAGGTATCGGATTGGCAGTTCCGATTCCTGGAATGGGTGGTGGTGGCACAGGAGATGGTGGTGGCGAAGGAGGGGGAGACTCCACTGGGTCTGCTTCCACGTAACTCAGTGTAATTTGTGATAATAATCTAAGTTTTATAATCTACATGGAAATACAATAGAGGAGACATGTAGCCATTACTACGGAAATATGTCCTCCAACTTGCCGATTGATAACAGCACTATCCAAATCAAGCCCACAAATATACTCAATGAGGCAGATCCAACCTCAACTAAGAATACTCTATTTGTGCTACCAACTCCTTCGCCGCCAGCTAACCACTTGCTAAAGGAGCCGTAGAATGCGGCAAATCCACCCATGACGAGACAAGATGTAAAGCAAAAGGTGCCAAGGTATACAGAACTGAGGAATGGGTCTCGCAATTGCACAGCAGGAATGATTCCCAGCACTCCACCTGGACCCGCAACACCATGGACAATGCCAGTGAGTACTGCAAGAGCTCCAGTTGTACGGGTACCCCCTACATCCTGGTGATGGGATTTTTCAGCTTTGCTGCCCCCATCAAATTCTTCCAACATTTCTTCGTGTCTCTCCAGCAGCAATTGAGAAGGGCTCTTTTTCACAGGATGATTGCTGCCGCTGTCAGTACTTCCTATAGACCTGAAACTTGAATTGAGCGTATGCATTCTGTCAGAACTATTTAAAGACTTGAAACTCGAAGAGAGCATATTCATGGGTACAGTCATGACACTGCTCATGGGTTCTGCCATCCTCCCAATAGACCGAGCTGCCTTGAAGATTCTCGATTCAACATCGTCTTCATCTTCCATCTCTTCTACTGTCACTTCTACTAATCTAGATTGAGAGCCTGAATGGAAACTCTGAGAATCTTGGTGAAGTACCTCAGTCATTTCACAAAGGATGGAGGATCGATGATTGTCCTCATAATATTCCTCTTCCTCGTCCCGTTCTGCAATCATTTTGAGGTTTTCATTTGGTGATGGGGAATCAAATTCAAATGGCATTACCGTGGACCGGCGACGGAACGCCTTGTGCATATGGTAGATCCCCAAAGCCAACATGAAGACGCCTACGAATGATTCCATTATATTCGAAACAGTTCCATTGTTGACGGGCACATCTATCGCGATCAAGATAGCACCAACGATGATGAGCCCCACGGCATGGCCTAAGCCCCACTTGATGCCGAGTAGGAATGAATGTACATAATTGTGCTCCTCTGATCGTATGTTTGTGCCGCTCAGTGTTGCCAGTGCAGAGAGGTGATCTGGACCGGCGAGCACATGGATGATGCCCATGAGCAGCCCTGTTGTTGCAAGTTGTAGTGCTTCTGACATTCTATATAATTTGTAAGGACAAACTGCGCTGCTAGCTGCTTCAGTTCATTGAGACTAATGACTTTTTCGTAATGATTGTGTGTGTTGATTGTGATCGTATCGGGATAGTGTCAACAATGACTGCCTAATCATCAAGAAGATGGTCGTGAAATCGTGGATGATTGCTGCATGCATACATCCGAATCCGAAGGCTCTCGCTAATCGTGGAATAATCATCGAAGACCACACACACAGCTCAGGCTCAAGAAAAACCTTCTCACGCACGGGCGGGAGTCAACTGAGCGAAAGCCTTGTAAACGTCTGAAAGACACGCATCTCAAAATGCATACGAATCTTGTATCGTAAAAGTCTGAAAGACACGCATCTCAAAATGCATACCGCTTCGGCCACCATCCACCATCCATTTTGATTTTATTTTGACCATCACTTCTGTGCAGTCTGTGTCTGTGCTTATCGATCATTATCATTATAATAGAGCCAAAATGGTAGCAAAGAGGTTAGGCGTAGGTGCTACACCATCAGCAGCGGCTGCTGCTGCCGGTGCTTCCGAAAATGTATCTGAAGATTGGACCAAATCCATCAAGAAACAAATTCTCAATGTGGGCAGAAAAAGAAGACATGATAATATCTATGGCGCAGACGATGATGATGACGACGATAATAATGCCGCCGATGATAATTCTAGCAGTGATGAAGAGGAAGGGAGGACAACTGCAGTAAAGGAACGAAAGAAGAAGAAGAAAAAGACAGTACCAGTCTCTACCGATGTTTCTTCATTAGTTGATGTGCAAGGAGGTGGTGATGCTACATCGAACAACGGTAGTGGTGACACTACAAAATCCAAAAAGAAGAAAAAGAAGGGTAAAAAGGAACGAGCTCAGGAAAGGCAAGCTACACAAAATGCTACTGCAGAGAGTACCAAAGAAGGCGAGGGGGTAGCTGCATCATCATCCTCCACTCCATCATCAGACAAAGAACAAACTACTGAAGTTGTTGTTGCTACCAACACTACTACTACTGAAACTAAGAAAAAGAGGAAACGACCCAAGGTTCGATCACGACAAAAGAATATTGCAAAGGATAATCGTGCAGCGAATGATAAACCATCTCACTTGGTTCTTGGTCGGGATGATTATGCTGGTAGGCCCATGACACAGAGAACGAGGGAAAAGTTGGGTTTGGGCAAGAGCAAGTCGTCCATGAATAAGAGTAGGAAGTCTGTCAAGTTGGATCATGCATTTCAGAAAGGAGAGTGGGTAGATCACGATGGTTTGAAAGAAGGAGGAGGAGGCAAGCCAGCGTCTTCTTCCGCTCCTGATGGTATTGATGATTCAAAACCTGCCGCTGATAATGCTGATTTAGGTGAGAGCGTTAAGAGCTCCAAAGAAGAAGGCTCCTTGAAGAAAATAGGAGATTGCATTGTTGACTATGAACCATCTTCTTCCACTCCTGACAAAAAGAAGAAAAAGAAGGACAAAAAGATGAAGAAGAAAAAGTACAAGAACGTCTAGTTGCAATACAAGTGAAGTCAAAACTCTTTAGATCAATGTTACAGCATAGCTAAAAGTAACTAAATAATCCAGCAGATTCTACCCCTAGCAAAGGTTATTTTGGTGAATTTACTCGTCATTTTCCCATCCATCTTTTCTTCTTGGATAACAATGCGGTGCTATAGATGATATGTAGTATGCAAAGTGATTGATTTATAAATTCGTTTCTCTCTCTCTCTCCGTAGTAAGTTGTGGTTGTTTCGTGTTGGATACTGTGAAAGAGAATTTGTTGGTATATGGGCTGGTGATCCATTTCATCTTGCCTCTGAAAGAGCACAATTGAAAAACTTGGGTCTTCCATCGTCTGTACGAACGAGAGATATGTTTAATTGAAGCTGCAAAGATAACAAACAAGGAATGGTGAGAAGAAAAGTGACTTTCACCGTCGTTCGGATAAAACAAAGAAACCACACTCTCTCTAGACAACTACGTACCGAATTTTCCGTTCTCCTGGTATTCTTCACCTTTCCAGCCCAATGATCAACAGTATATCGTTGAACGTTATCCCCATCAGCACCCGAAGCTGCTTCGTTACCAGAACATGATTCCAAAAAGGAGTCAGAAGTGTTGGGATCCGAAGATGAATATGATGATGTGGCAGTCGTCCTTGTCGTTGGTGGGGCACTGCGGAGCATCCGACTCATTGCAGTGTACACTGTCTCCATATCCTCGCGACCGAGGAGATTGAATAGACTTAAATGTTGCCTACTGATGAGTATTTCAGATGGGGGGAATGAGGCTGCCTTCTTCTCAGAAGCGGGAGGCGCATGGGCTGCGGTGCTTGCCACCGATATCGGTGTGGATCGATCATGGTGGCCTCCTTTTCCATTCTTGCCCTCTCCCATCAACTCCTTTCTTGAGTATCCAGTAAGTCGTAACCATTCATCATTACAATCAACGAAGCGTCCATCCACACTTGCAATTGCCAATGCTACGCCACAATTGGCAAAGATGAACCTATAATCAATCCCCTGAACAAACACCAAAAACTCCTCATCATTGTTGTCCCTATCAGACGAAATGGAGGAAGCATTCTCCCCCGAAACATCAAACGTTTGAACTGTCGTCGTCCCAGGCGGTTTTGGCGGTGGAGGAGGAAGACCCCCAAAGGTACTCGTCCCATGGACCATTTCCCCCGCCCCACTGATCGTCTCCAATAACAGCTTGTGCTCCTCATCCAACTTTTTGCTCCGCCGTTGCAACATCTTGACATAATTTACCACACCAACAAGTGTGCTGTATCGGTCGGACTTGTGTTGGACTCCAGCACCCTGGAGGAGATTTCGTAATTCGCCGATACGTTCGGCAATCTTGTTGGAGCGTTGTTGTTCCCGAATGTTTCGGATGGAACGACGTTTGAGACGTTCATGCTCGTCTTCGGATACGTGTAATAGGTTCGAGGAGGGGGAAGACTTGACTGTGGGTGGTTTTGCTCCTCCCTTTCGTTTTTGCTGTGGGACACTGCTCCTGCTCTTCTTGGCATTGGTTTGGGAGGAGGATGCATCTGTGAAGGACATACTTGTGGCGGATGTGGATGTACCCGTTTGGTATCCCCCTTTTTGTTGCTGCTGTTGTTGCTGCTGTTGCTGCTGTTGACTTGACGCTGCAGCTGCAGCGAGGGAATTCACCGTAGCAGATTGAACTGCAATCGGGAAAGCTGGCTTCCCAGCAGGAGCAGGGGGGAAAGCAACACCTTGAGGAGGTGGCGGAGCAACAGGAAGTTCGGGTATGGAATTGAATCCAAATAGAGTATCGAACGCATTGGCCGCAGTCGCATTATTCGCCCCACCTTGGCAATTGGTGGAGGGGACAGCTGCAGTACCCGAGGCTTGATTCGCACCTGCTCCCGACAATGATACATTATTAATGGTAGTAGTAACAGCAGTAGCTCCTCCCGGTTGTTGAAATAGCGCCGCTGTCAGTGGTGATGGTGACATACTCTTCATGAGATTACTCGCAAGGGTATTCTGCTGTTGCTGCTGCAACTGTAGGTGTTCTTGTGATCCAATCGTCATCCCTCCCGGAACTGCAGTCGACGCCACCGCTGCTGGTTGCGGAGGAGGTACTGTTATAGCGGGGGGGAACAATAACGACGGAGGCAACTGAATGAGACTCCCCTGTGTAGAATAGGCCATGTTATTGGGCGCAGCTGCGGCAGCTGTACCAGCCGCAGCGGCAGAATTTAATGCTGCAGTCTCTGCCTCTTGCTGCTGCTGTTGTTGCTGCTGCTGCTGAAGTGAGGCTGCCACGGCTGCAGCAGCCGCAGTGCACTCGGCGGATGAATTCGCCAACGACATTATATCAGGCAAAAAGGCATGACTTGCCTTTCGCTTTCGCCCTCCTCCCGATAATCCCTCCTCCAGGGCGAGATTATCGTTATTGTAATTTATGAATTGATCAACGTCGTATCCTCCCTGATCATCCTTGAGGAACACCTCTAACGATGCATTAAATACATCGTCATCTAAAGACTCTTCTCTATCTAAGGGCCATTTATTAGTATTCATTTCCATGGCGACGGCTTTCGTGTAATTGTTGAACGACAACTGTTGTTCAGAGGGGCGGCGCTGTTCGTTAGAGTTCCCGTCGCCACCACCGTTAGATCCGCCTTCGCCATTTGGGATGTAAGTCATCATGTGTTTATTACCGATGCTCACAGTTTGTGCCCCCTGTGGCATGGACCCCGGCTTGCCTGGTGAAGCATTGTTACTCTGCATGCTGTCTCTGTTGTCTATCTCTCTCGCTGGATTTCAATCAATAATTGAGGTCGTAATCATAAGATTACTTATCGTGGTTTTGCTGCAAGTGCTGACTGTTGCAGGTGTGTCTACCGTGTCTGCACTCTTGCGGCTGGCTTTTCATGAACGAAGGGAAGCCCGTGCAGAGAACAGTGGTTGGAGGAACCCGTATCAGATGGTTTTTCGCAAGACGCAGCAAAAATTGACGCACGTATCCAGTCTTTCTTAAGAATCATACGCGGATCATCTGTTTTAGTTTATGTGCGTGCGTGGAAAACGTCCGCTGTTGAAGTACAGATCATCCCAAAGCGAACACCGAACTTGTTCATCTTTGTGACACAACGTGAAACAAAAGATTGGGCCTTTGGAAATAGAGGGCTAGCCTACCCGATATCAGGGGGGTTTCCCCTAATTAGCTAAATTTGTGTTTTTCGTCTAAAGCTAGCTAAATACAGCCTAATTAATATTGACCATTTTACCCCATTTAGACGATTTTGCCATAATCAGAACCCTAAATATCGGGAGGCTCCCCCCTCGCCCCCCTATTTCCAAGGCCTAGACACAAGACACACCTCCCTTTACTCCGATTTTACTCCGATTTCGCTTGTGAAGCGTTGACTAGACTACTTAGCATGGGCTAGAGGCCGCTGCCTGGGCAGCCACGTCTGATAATCTATCCACTTGTTACATAGTCTGAAAGAAAGACAGCTTGTCAAATTATACTCTACAATCTTCAAATTATATATTCTTACATTCACTTTCATTACCAAAAGGCACACCAACCAATGAACAGCTGACACAGATTCTCACTGCTTGTAGCCTGAACTATCAACCGCTGGACCTGCTCCTGAACATCCAATGGATCACCTACAAACTCCTCCTCGGGAGAATGAAAGTCCGTACCAGTAAGTTTATCCTGCACTCGTCGAATGACCTTCAAGGCTTTCTCATTCAATGCTTCATCATTGTTGCCAAATGCATCTTCTTCTTCATTGCTACCACTGCGTTGACCACCACCACTTCGATCATTCGTCACACTGTTCAGCATTGAACCCTTCTGACGCAGACTCTTCCCCATACGTGAACGGGCCACTGATCCATGGTGTTCCATGGCCACTGCTGCCGCGGCACTTACTCCACCACCAGTTATACTGGCAATTCGTGAGGATGTACTCAAGTTGGCTGCAAGGGCTCTCATGTCGGAATACATTTGGAGCGATCTTGCGTGAGATGCTGCCATTGAGGATGCTTGCTCTGATGTGCTGCGGGGTGTTACTTCGTCGGTCAAGGTTGGCTTTGTGACTGTTGGGATTGGTTCCATAGTTGTTGTTGGTGATGGTGTCTCAGTTGCCTCCACTGCTGTCACTTCATTGCCGTCGTCAACGTTGCCTTCCTCGTCATCGTCTTCATCGATTTCTTCGCTATCTCGAGATTCAACGTTGTTGGCGTCATCATCAATTCCTTCATCTTCCCTGCTATTGACGTCTTTGACTTCCTCTTCTGTCTTGTCATCGCTGTCGTTTTCCTCCTCGTCTTCTTGCTGATCTTCCTCTGCATTGTCATCATTACCATCATCACTATCACTATCTTCGTTCTCTCCATCCTCGTCGTGTTCCTCTTGAATAGGTTCCGGCAACATATTTTTGTGAGTTGCACCTGCTGAAGTAGCCATGTTGGCATTGGTGGAATCTTGCTTACTTTCATCTGCACTAGCTTCATCCTTGGTGGATGATTTTGTAGTTTCGTCTGCTTCTCCTGTATCTTCTTCTGATGATTGATCCAGTAACCTCCAGCTGATAAGTGGGTCATACACAAATGCTTCAAGCATTGCAACCAGGGAATCCTTGTTGTCACGCAACACTGACATTGTTCTTTCGCACGTGCTTTTGTAGCTACCCTCAATACCTGAAACTTCCATTGCTCTTACAAGCATTCTTGTCAGACGGAAAGGCACCTTCTCTGGGAACTTCTCTCTGTGCATGGCCACCTCGAAACAGTCTCCAAAATCGATATGCAACACACGACCACTGACTTGATCCAACATCAAGTTTGATGGGTGCCTATCGCCGAGGCCAAGAATGTAACCCACCATACTCATGACGGCCAAACTGCGGGTAAAATTTGTCCTTCTATCCAGCCACTCCTCACTATTAATGCTCTTGTTCCAGAGTACTTCGTAGAGATCATTTCCTTTCCCCTTCGTTCTCTCTAAGGCTTCGGTAAATACTTCCACTTTCTGCATTGCAGTCAAGCTGTCGTAGTTCGGTGTCAACGCCAACATTTCTCTATTCTCCGCATTCAGCGGGATCTTCAAAGCCTCCCTGTAGTCGCGAATAAGGCAGTGCAATGTATCGCAATGAGGTACCCATCCCACTACTCCTGCGTTGTGAGACAACGGAGCAATTGCATAACGCTGAATGTTCAGATCGTGTTTATTGGTTCGTCTATCTCTTGCGAGGAGAGCATTGACCAAACCAAATAGCTGCATCACACGTTCATCTTGACGTAAGTCTTCGTGTCCTTTCAGCAGAAAGACATAGTCCTTCCCATCATTACCTCGAATAGTGATTTTTCGTGGGCGTTGTTTACTTGTGATCACTTGTACGCTTGTGATGAACTTCTGAATTTTCACATAGCTACCATCAACTCGATATGATCCAGGAACTCCGAGTTCAAGATTCCTTGCATTGAACAGAGCAGGAGAACATTGGTCTAGTTCCAAAGTTGTCATGCCAGGGAGTTGCTTGTTGATACGTCTGAAGACTGTATAGTAGAGATCCCACGCTTGATTCAACGCAGCTTCAGCCTCGGCATTTGGAGATGCTGATCTACCTGCTTGGTTGGGGTCTGACATGAATCCGCCCTGCGTTGGAATAGTCTGCCCACTGCTTGTAATGAGTCTGACGTACTCTTTGATGTGGTTGTGAGCGTCCATCAGATCTCGACCAAAGCTATTCAGGAAGTCTAGCTCTCTTCTTGAATTAGCTCCTTTTTCAAGTTCCGTGTGCAAGGGGATAAGTACATCCAACATGCCTGCAACGTTACCCTCTCCGTAATACAGTCGACTCGCATCTTCAAGACCTTCGTGCCATAACTCTAGCCAGAGGATTGCCACCCTGATCAACTCAGATGATACCATTAGAGCCTCTTCTATCAAAGCGTTCGAATGAGTCTTCAGAGAGTTCATCAAACTTTCAGCCGCGACTTTACGGTCGGTGACAGGACTCTTCAACAACACCGATAATGGGTACATCATTGCTTGAGGGTGCTTCGTACCAAGGCGCACAAGCAATGGATGCAAGACTGAACGGACAGCAGGTGATTTGATTTGAATCCGAGCTAGAAGCTGCGGGAGGACACCTAACCAAGCTTCAATTTCAATCGATTGCAATCCTTCTTTGATTGTGCGCGAAACATCGTCAAGTTCTCCATACTTAAACAAGCAACTAAGTAGATTCAGCAGGTCCTGTTGTACAGAAGCACTCCATCGTTTTGTTCCAACACTGATCGCTCGCACAAATCCTTTCACAGCTGCGATGACATGATGCTGAATCATTGATGAGGATTTTGTTGAATTTATCCCACGATCTTTGTCATTGAATTGTTCTGCGAGACGGAAATTTATTAGCGCCCAGGAATGGAAGGATCGATACTTGTCTGAGACTGCAACGTCCGTAGCTCTCTTGTATGCTACCAAAACGTCCGTTGCAAGACTCTCTGGAAGATCCGATCCAGGCGGATTTAGGGCGAGTTTCCAATCACCATATCTTAGCCAGCATTTGATACGAAGGTCATTGCTCATGTTTTTGTCTCCGTAATGAGCCGTCAGGTCAACAATATTACAAAGGAGGCTGAGTCTGGACATGGCTTCATCTTTACGTTCGGTGACCCAGAGATGTTTAATGTATGCAAAGTAGAGCTTGTGCTGGACAAATAGTGTCTCTTCTCCCCCAGCTTCAGTAAAAAGTTGCTGGCAGTATTGTTCGTACACTGGTCCTGAACGAATTCGAACGACGTCTTTGTTTACCAAGCTTTCTGTAGACTCTCCAGGATTGATTACGAGGCCAATCTTCAAGTCCCGCGGCGTCCCAACACCAAATATCTGAGAATTCAGCGATACCTTCATCTGCTCCAATGGACCTAGCAGGGTTCTTTCCGCTAATTGAAAGGCTTCTGCCTGTCTCGATAATGCCGACAAAGTAATGGTAGCGTCAACTTCGTCAGCAGGACCTAGCACAAGTGACCTAACTGCAAGAATCTCGGAATGCACTTCGGCATCAACACGACATCCATTAAGTCTTCGTCTCCAAACATCGGTAAGGTGTTGCCTTGCTTTTTTGGTTTCAAGCGGACCAGTTGTGTGCAGACGATGTTTTGCCCGTAATTCAAATTGTCGAAAGGAGACAATCTCCTCCAATTCGCTGAGAGTTTGTGCAGCAACCATGCTGGGATATGCTCTCTTATATGATTCTGCTAAAAGTGCTGTGAATCGACTATCCATGGCTTTACGAGCAGCATCAATTGATATCGCTGCATCGTCCCATTCTTCTCGATGAATGTTAATGACCGCTCTGTAAAAGGCACTGTCGTAATCAAGTGTAGGGAGATTGGTCGTTCTAAATCCTTTTGACGATGACGTGGGGTCAAAAGACACATTCTGAGAGGAAGCATGCTGCTGTCCTTGCACAAGTTGCGAGGAAAAAGTTTCCAGTTCATCCCACTTCCCAAGACGCCATGCCGCTTGTGCACAATGCTTGAGAGCAATCTTGTGATTCTCCTCGCTTATTTTTCTTCTAGATCTTCGTGAGCGTCGAGAATTGACGCCTGTTTTCTTGGTCTCTCCAGAGAGTGCTGACCAACTTCTTCCTGCTAAATCTAAAGCCTTCTCCCAATCACCACGGGCTTCATAACATTGCATACAGCCAAGGATTGAATTGACATCGTTTGGATTCTGTATTAACTTTTTCTCGTACAATTGCACTGCTTCTCTCCAAGAGCCAAGCTTGGCTAACCAAGACTCATACATAATGTCACCAGCCCATGAACCTTTATCACCGTCAATGGTATTCAATACACTGTATGCCATACTATTATTGTGGTCGCCTGCACGATTGTGTCTTTGAATCTCAATCTTTGCCGCCTGTAACACTCCAACAGCAGCTTCAGGGAGATCCAACTTTTTGTTTATGTCTATCAATGATTCAACACAGGATCCTCCTCTTCCCATAATGTACTCGCGTTCTTTGTAGTGTAAGGCCCTTGCATACGCACGGCACTTCAATGCCAGCTCGGCGATGATTGATATGTCGATGGGTAGTTCAGTTTTCTTGTTCTTTTCTAGAAATTCGGCGAGATTCAAGAGGAGTTGCAAAATCTCAAGTGATATCTGTGACGCGTCAGCTTGGAAAACAGTCTCCATAGAAAAGATAAGACTGGATTTGTAGTGGTCATCCAGTTCTACCCAGCAGCAAGCAAAGGCAGCACTGAATAATTCTCTCGCAAGTGGTTGATAAGCTTGCGCCAGCTCTGCACAAGCTCGAAGAGCGGGTGATGGTGCTTCTCTCAAAAGTTGCACAGAGAACCGCCTTAGCCATTCGTCCCAATCTTCACGCGAACTTCGCTGTGACACGTCCCATGCTCTCTGCAAATTATTGATGTTTGTTTGATGAGCTGCAATCTGGTTCTGTACTTGAATCGTCGATGGTGGGTTTCGTGTAGTATTCGGCTTTAACGCTTCGCCCAACCCAGTGAGAGAAACCTCTGAAGGTCCTGAATTCTCTAACGACAAGCCAGTTGGTAAGCTGCCGTCTTCGCTATTATTCGCCCATCGCATCCTGTTAGCGCTTGAGATCAACTCAACCACCATATCATTATAAATGTCGATCGGACAAGATTGATGGTGGGCCATTTCTCTTGGCTCAAGGTCGTCTCCCTCATCAAATGTTGTTCTCTCTATTCCGACCTTATCTTGCCAGGAAGATATAACTGCAAGGGTAGAATTGTGGTAGAACGACATCCATCTATTGGAACCCAGCTGTCTCACGCAAATACAAAGACAGTCAATCATAATACTACCAACATCTTTATTTGGTTTCACATCTCCACCCAACATTCTCAGGAAAGGTTGGACAACTCGCGCTGGTAGTGTAGTATTCGACTTTACCATGGTCTCGGAAAACCTGCCCTCGTTCATTTCCGTTGTTTCCAATAAAATTGATAACGTCTCGACAGTCTCGACAGCGATATTAGATCTAGTTGATCCAAGCGGTGGAGAAATTCGGATCAAATTCTTGCCAGGATCCGGATCAATTAGTAAGTCTGTAAGTTTCACCAATGCGGGAACTACCAAATGATTGTACTCTCCCAGGACACCCTTGATTCCTTGAATAAGTTGAAGAATCAAGTCTAGCCTCTCTGCTTGTTCCTTGAAAGTGCTCTCATTAAAGTCTGTCGAGTCGATAGTGGCAAGTATTTGTCGCACTAGTAGAGGAACATACGTATTGAAGTCGTCTGGGACAGCAACTGCAACTCTTTTCACCAAGGAACAAAGGGCAGAAAGGTGACGGGTGAACCAGAATTCTTCCACTACATCAAATATCGCGGGTAGATACGGTCGTAAATGCTCACGAACGATTGCACTCAAATTTGCGACTTGTTGAAGTAAAACTTCTCTTAATCCATGCTGACCACATACTTTGATTGTTGACAATATGTGTGGCACAATATTTTTGAGAAATGGGACTGATTTCAGACCTAGAGCATTGAATATGAACATCACTGCTTTCATAACCATACCATGGAGATTTGACAGAGAAGAGTCCCTGAGTATGCGCATGAGTGCTTGCACCGCAACTGTTGGATAAAAGTCATCATCTGATGGTGACAGACGTCGTGCTGGGGGTAGCTTCGACAGAGACTGTGCTGTCATCGCATATTGTTCGTACATGTACAAATGCGCTGGCTCGTCGTTGTCTGAGTCTTTATACACTTTCTTCCCACTTTCACTTGACGGCGACACTAAGTCAGAACCTGTATTTGTCTGTGGCGAGTCTGACGAAGCCTGGTTGTTAAGCTGACTCCATTCACCCATCTTCGGAATCTCAGAGCCATGTGCTGTATTCAAAGCACTAGTACCAACTTCTTTATCTTCATCAAGCTCAACAAAATAACCACCACCCTTTCCACCACCTTTGCGTGTTGAGCTCGATCCAAAGCGATCTGGGTCCAACGCTCCCAATACTCCGAATGTTCTAAATACTTCTCGGCGTAGTTCCCAAGACGCTCTCTTCGTTGTCGGTAAAATATTTGATGCTTGCGAAAGAAGCTTCGGGTAGTCCAGATAAGGCGATATCACATAATTGGTGCCAAAAGCTATTTTCCCGAGCGCCCATAAGCTGACTTTTTGTTTTGAGCTATTTTGTTCCTCCACATTGCTTAAGATATGTGGAATAAGCTGCCGCAACCATGGTTTGATGGAACCATGCGCAACATCTGCAAGCTCGCCCAGCGCTTCTAGAGATGCTGATACAAGCCGCGGTACATCATCAGATAAAGGCAGTGAGTCAATGATGGACGATATGAATGGTCGCACCAGCTGCTGCAGTGCCTCTTCACGCAAGAAAACAATAATCAAACGAGTTGCCGCTTCTTTTCCACCACCATCCCCGCCGCATTGGAGTTCAAGTATAAGATCCGTTAGTACAATCCTCAACCCCGGCAGGATTGTAGCAGGATTCAGTCTGGACAGCCGACCAAGCAATTGTAGGGCGCACGCTCTCATGACAAGCGTTTCATCTTCGAGCATCAAAAAGAGTGGAGGGAGTAGGGACAACTGCGACAAATAAGGGTCATAACGCTCATCCAACCCGCTGACCACACAAAGTCGTACAACTGGAGACAAATCCGATACTGATATTCGGAGCAGCTTTTGTAGTATTTCTTCCACGTAGCTTCCAGACACGTGTCCAAGTCTGAAACTTAGAATGTTACCCTCTTTGACTTTCTTCCCGAAGGGTAACAATAATAATGAGCAAGTCACAGCTGCCTCACGCCGGACGTCACTCGATGGATGATCCAAGTATGCTGAGATGACATCGCGTAGGAAGGGTAATAGCATATTTCCATTTTCATTTTCATGAGCTCTCATGTAAGACTCTCCTATTGTTCTCAGAGTCTCTAGACTAAGAATGAGTTTGTCGATTGCTTCTGGTTTTGTGGACGTATTGATTACCACACCACTCTCGTAATTTGAAGATACACCAGCAGTGGCAGGAGTCTGAGTTATTGAATCTGATCTCGATGCGGTACTGGACAACTCATTCACTTCGAGCTCAGACGGATTTCGCTTCCTGGGCCGTCCACTAGGGTTCATTGACGCGAGTGACATCGAACGCATTAAGTTGTTGTCTGTGCCATGCTCAATTGATGACGTTGAAGATCGAAGTAAAACGGAGGTGTCCTCGTTAATGGACGGCATAGCTGGTCTGATATTTTCGCTTGCCGAAAATAAATTATAAGCAGATTTGAGCGATCTTGTCCCGGCTAAGCAAAATGAAACCTCCTCAAATAACCGGCGTTCAATATAGAGCTGCATAGATGGTAAGCTTGCAGCAACAGAATGGAGGCATCCTATCAGATTTTTGCTCAGCCCCGACCTGAACATGTCCTCTACTATTCTCTTGACATAAGGTGTGGCGTGCTGACCTAACGCTTCGACCATGCTAGCGAAACAAATTAGAACGTCGCAGCGATATTTGGCGACATGTCCAAGTGAAGCAAGCCTGTTTCGTTTGAGTGATTCACTGATTAAATCAAAAATGTCACCAAGCCTTTGTTGAAAAACACTTTCTTCTTCGAGATCAACGATATGATACTCCATTTCATCCTCAGTTTCGATATCCGATTTGGGCTTGTCAAAGATTCTTACAGTTGGGATAGTAATGTCTCCTCCACCCATATCTTCGTCGCTCATTCCTAACGCTAGTTGCCCTATGGCAAGAAATGCTTTGGGCCTCAAATCTATACCACTTCTCTGGGGCGGTGGTGTAGATGCGCTCGCCAGAAGAAAGTCTAGACTTTGGCAAAGATATCTGCATCCATAGACGTCTGGATTCCTTTGAGCCAGCTGGGGAATGATGCGAATCAACTCAAGTCGTATCAAAGCCATTGGATGGTGAGTAAACTTGAGAACTGCAGTACATACTTCATCAAAACGAGGTAAAATGAAATTTCTGGAATGATGAATCATCTCCGTCACTACAAGGAGCGATCCATGGGCTCTTATTGCATTGTCTCTTTCTTTGAATTTGTCTTCGCCATCATTGACTTTGCCTCCCGGAGTCCATTGAAGCCCTTCCATCATTTGAGAATGTAGCTTGCAAAGTGGCGCTGTCATTGATCGCTGCTGACGGTCCATCAAAATCTTTAAACATTCTGACAGTGCATCGGCTGCACAAACCCTAACAATAGGGTGTGGATCAGCTAGCACGGGAAAGATGTTTTCCAAGAACTCATTCGTGCCGCTCAAACCCAACCCATCTAGATAAGATGCGAGAACGCCCATGCTGCCTCCCCTTCCACCACTGAGAGTAGAAGAAGTGTTTGTCTTACTATAGAAGGCAGTCGGCGAAGATTTCGCCAACTCACTCAAGACCAAAACTGCTGCCAACTTTCTATCACTTCGCTCCGATTGCACCCATTCCAGACTACGGGTAATTTCGAATTCGACCACGTCGACATTCGTAGATCCAAATGCCATTCGCCCAATGGCTCGGGCAACCGCGTGTAAGAATTCATAATCTGCATGAGGAGCCTTGAGTCCATTACTCAACGCATTACCAACACGAATAGCTTTTGTTTCTTCATTTGACGAGGGCACTGATAGTAAAGCATCAACTGCAGCAACTCCAGCCAATCGATCATCTGAGTGTGCTGCCTTAGATTTCATAAGAGAGAATACCTTTTTGTACACTTCTGTTTCGACAACAACAAATGCCTCTTGGGGCATCTCATTAGAGAGCAACCGCATAAATGAGGCGAGTTCAAGCGATGCTCGTCTGTTGGCACGTTGACGGAGGATAGATGTAGCGTAGTCCACGTTTCCCGGCGCCGATGATGAATCAATAGTGTCGGCGGAAGATATCTTTCTATCCTTGCTTCCGAAGCTCAACATTTGAGAAAAGATGTTTTTGGAGTCATCGTAGAGACCTGAACCAGACAAATCTGTTGACGCAGCAGTTAGGTGTCGTAAGTGAGGAGTGGTCTGCAGAAGGTTATCTACGTGCGATAAGAATGGACGTTTGTGTGATAGGTTTTGATGAATGCCTGATTTATTGCTTGGTGTTGGTGTTGGTGCTGGATGTGCAGTTGCTGAAGCACCCTCCAGATTTCCCCCACGTGCCAAAGGAGTCTCAGCCCTTGCAATATCGAACAATTCTGGTGAGTCCTTGCCCATTGTATCCTTGTTTGTACTGCTTACGCTTTCGGGTACATCAATACTTTTCACCGGGAACTTCTTTCCCCCCGATACATCAGAAGACTTCGTTGTAGAAGTTCTCGAAGAAGCAGTCTTGAACAAAAATTCAAGCTCTTCCTTGGAAATTAAGGATGCCAATACATCCTGTGGTCCTGCAGACGATGCATGCTCCCGTTTGAGTTCTTTCAGTAACGGATCCAATGGCGTTTGCAATTTAGCGACATGATTGTCACTCCCATATCCTACTCCATGGCTGTAATAATCGCCTCCTGCCACACCAACTCCTCTGCTACTACCAACGTTGGATGGGCCGTAAATGCTGCCGCCGTCTACAGTCCCATCATCTGCTGTGTTTCCAGATGATGAGGGGTCTGACCAACCGTAACCAAAATATGGAGTACCACCCTGCAGAAGTAGGGCACTCTCCAAACTTAGAAAATCCATTGCAAATTGTGATGTGTGTTGTCAATCGTGTACAATCTGATGTGTTTCGTATCTTTCTCTGTAACAATTTATTTCAGGCCATATCATTCCCCACGGCGTAGAAATATATCAGCCGACTACTCCAGCACAATCGATGGAGAGAGAACAAGTGAGAGTAAATTAATAGAGTATATTCCAGAGCTGCGCTGCCGTAGGTTATTGTTTCACATAAGCGGGGTTCCAGACGCTCACCCACCCCGTACGTAGAACTCTGGTACAAAATCCACGTAAAAAAAAATCGACGAAACGTGACGCGCCCCCTTCCCGCCAATTTTTTTATTAGTGAAATGCTCTAGCTTTGGGTCCGAGCGGCCAAAATCGAGATTGACAGAGTTGATGTACCGGCTTTAAAGGTACTACCATCCTTTTGTCGACCGTAATGGGGGTTCTGTACATATGTTGGTTGGCCGATAATTCCAACTCTCTGCTGAGAAATGCATGTGAGAGTACACTAGCTTTTTGCTAGACAAATTTGGCCGGCCATCAGCCATCATGACTAGCATGAAGCTAGAGGGTACCTTCAAATGCATAGCTCGACGAAAATATACGCTTTCATCACCTACCCAGCGCAGTATACACTCACATAATAGTCACCTAAAGGATAGTATCTCGGGAATAGCATGTAAACCACTTCCCTGAAACTTAATTTTGGCCGCTCGGACCCAAAGCTAGAGCATTTTACTAATAAAAAAATTGGCGGGAAGAGGGCGCGTCACGTTTCGTCAAGGTTTTGAATTCCTACAAATTTGGTTGAATTCCTACGGTGAGCAGTTTCTACGTGAATTTTGTACCAGTGGAACCTCTCTTATGCTGTTATCTGTTATCATCTGCTGTGTGTGAGATTTGGGAGAAATAGAGAAACATCAAATTGCTAGGAAAACGAAGAATGGATCCCAACCCACATCTCGTAGTGGAGAAAAATAAAAAATATGATGTAGCATCTTCATCTCAGCAACATAACCCACAACAATAGCAAAGACATTTGTGAAAACAATGAGAAGTTAAATGTTGAAAAGTTAGTAATCATCACAATATAGCATAAGAAGAATATCAGCAATGAGAATGAAGTGAACTGCAGCTGATGCGATGCATTGGCATACCAATGTGAAAACTCATCAGGTCATTCGTGAGTTCACATAACCACTTCTACCTGATCAATCCGTATGGGCAACAAAGAACCAACTTCAAAGTAACTGAGAAGAAACGAAAAATAGCGGGAAAGAATTGATTTGAGCTTGTAAATGAGGTACTGCAGGCAAGTTCAACTTGACCCTCATCAGGTTGTCAACGCAGATATAGCATGGCTTCTTCAAACGCTAACTGTCTGGGCAGAGCAACTGTGCTTGTTGACTTTCGCAACCGACAAGAATGGGCCACTACCAGCGGCTCATGCTCATATTGACGACGATAGATACGATTTGGTACAATGTGGTGCAACCGGACAGCCCACACTGGACCTCCCAGATCAGCTATGAGGCTGTAGCATAGCTTCTTCAAACGCTTACCGTCTGAGCAGTGCAAAAATGATTGTCTCCTACCGCCGCCGACTATAATGGGCCACTGGCAGCGGCTCATGCGTGTATTGACGGCGATAGATACGATTTGGTAGAATGTGGTGCTGCTGGCTAGCCCACACTGGACCTCTCATATCAGCTACGAGGCTGTGACATAGCTTCTATGAACGCTAAACGTCTGGGCAAAGCAAATGTGCTTAATATAAAGGGCCACTAGAAGCGGCTCATGCTTGTATTGACGACGATAGATACGATTTGATACAATGTGGTGCTACTGGCCAGTCCACACTGGACCTCGCAGATCAACTATGAGGCTGTAGCATAGCTCCTATGCACGCCAATCGTCTGGGCAGTGCAAATGTGTTTGTCTACTACCGCCGCCGACAATAATGGGCCACTAGAAGCGGCTCATGCGTGTATTGACGACAATAGATACGATTTGGTAGAATGTGGTGATACCGGACAGCCCACACTGGACCTCTCATATCAGCTACGAGGCTGTAGCATAGCTTCTACGAATGCTTACAATCTGGGCAGTGCAAATGTGTTTGTTTAATACCACCGCCGACAATAATGAACCACTAGCAACGGCTCATGCGTGTATTGACGACGATAGATACGATTTGGTACAATGTGGTGCAACCGGACAGCCCACACTGGACCTCTCATATCAGCTACGAGGCTGTAGCATAGCTTCTTCAAACGCCAACTGTCTGAATACAGCAAATGAACTTTTCTACTATCGCCATATACTATAATGGGCCACTAGAAGCGGCTCATGCTCATATTGACGACGATAGATATGTTTTGGTAGAATGTGGTGCAACCGGACAGCCCACACTGGACCTCCCAGATCAGCTACGAGGCTGTAGCATTGCTTCTTTGCACACCAACTCTCTGAACACAGCAAATGAGCTTTTCTACTATCGCCGACTATTATGGGCCACTAGAAGCGGCTCATGCGTGTATTGACGACGATAGACACGATTTGGTAGAATGTGGTGCAACCGGACAGCCCACACTGGACCTCCCAGATCAGCTATGAGGCTGTAGCATAGCTTCTACGAACGCCAACTGTCTGAGCAGTGCAAATGAGAAAGCCACTATCGCCGCCGACTATAATGGGCCACTAGCAGCGGCTCGTGCTCATATTGACGACGATAGACACGATTTGGTAGAATGTGGTACTGATGGCCAGTCCACACTGGACCTCCCAGATCAGCTATGAGGCTGTAGCATAGCTTCTACGAACGCCAACTGTCTGAACACAGCAAATGAGCTTTTGTACTATCGCCATATACTATAATGGGCCACTAGAAGCGGCTCATGCGTGTATTGACGACGATAGATACGTTTTGGTAGAATGTGGTGCAACAGGACAGCCCACACTGGACCTCCCAGATCAGCTATGAGGCTGTAGCATAGCTTCTACGAACGCCAACTGTCTGAGCAGTGCAAATGAGAAAGTCTCTATCGCCGCCGACTATAATGGGCCACTAGCAGCGGCTCGTGCGTGTATTGACGACGATAGATACGATTTGATAGAATGTGGTACTACTGGCCAGTCTACACTGGACCTCCCAGATCAGCTACGAGGCTGTAGCATAGCTTCTACGAACGCCAACTGTCTAGGCAGAGCAAAAGAGTTTTTCTACTATCGCCACTTACTGTAATGGGCCACTAGCAGCGGCTCATGCGTGTATTGACGACGATAGATACGATTTGGTACAATGTGGTGCAACCGGACAGCCCACACTGGACCTCCCAGATCAGCTATGAGGCTGTAGCATAGCTTCTTTGCACACCAACAGTCTGAACACAGCAAATGAGCTTTTCTACTATCGCCATATACTATAATGGGCCACTAGAAGCGGCTCATGCTTGTATTGACGACGATAGATACGATTTGGTAGAATGTGGTGCAACCGGACAGCCCACACTGGACCTCCCAGATCAGCTATGAGGCTGCAGCATAGCTTCTACGAACGCCAACTGTCTAGGCAGAGCAATTGTGCTTTTGTACTAAGGCCGTCGACTATAATGAACCACTAGCAGCGGCTCGTGCTCATATTGACGACGATAGACACGATTTGGTAGAATGTGGTGCTGCTGGCCAGTCCACACTGGACCTCCCAGATCAGCTATGAGGCTGTAGCATAGCTTCTACGAACGCCAACAGTCTGAACACAGCAAATGAGCTTTTGCACTATCGCCATATACTATAATGGGCCACTAGAAGCGGCTCATGCGTGTATTGACGACGATAGATACGTTTTGGTAGAATGTGGTGCAACAGGACAGCCCACACTGGACCTCCCAGATCAGCTATGAGGCTGTAACATAGCTTCTACGAATGCTTACAATCTGAGCAGTGCAAATGAGAAAGCCACTATCGCCGCCGACTATAATGGGCCACTAGCAGCGGCTCGTGCTCGTATTGACGACGATAGACACGATTTGATAGAATGTGGTGCTACTGACCAGTCCACACTGGACCTCTCATATCAGCTACGAGGCTGTAGCATAGCCTCTTTGCACACCAACTCTCTGAGCAGTGCAAAAATGTTTGTCTCCTACCACCGCCGACTATAATGGGCCACTAGCAGCGGCTCATGCGCGTATTGACGACGATAGATACGATTTGGTACAATGTGGTGCAACCGGACAGCCCACACTGGACCTCCCAGATCAGCTATGAGGCTGTAGCATAGCTTCTTTGCACACCAACTCTCTGAACACAGCAAATGAGCTTTTGCACTATCGCCACCAACTATAATGGGCCACTAGAAGCGGCTCATGCGTGTATTGACGACGATAGACACGATTTGGTAGAATGTGGTGCAACCGGACAGCCCACACTGGACCTCCCAGATCAGCTATGAGGCTGTAGCATAGCTTCTACGAACGCCAACTGTCTGAGCAGTGCAAATGAGAAAGTCACTATCGCCGCCGACTATAATGGGCCACTAGCAGCGGCTCGTGCTCGTATTGACGACGATAGACACGATTTGATAGAATGTGGTGCTGCTGACCAGTCCACACTGGACCTCTCATATCAGCTACGAGGCTGTAGCATAGCCTCTTTGCACACCAACTCTCTGAGCAGTGCAAAAATGTTTGTCTCCTACCACCGCCGACTATAATGGGCCACTAGCAGCGGCTCGTGCGTGTATTGACGACGATAGATACGATTTGGTAGAAAGTGGTGGAAGGACAGCCCACACTGGACAAATCTGATCAGCTATGAGGCTGTAGCATACCATAGCTTCTTCAAACGCTGACCGTTTGAACAGTGAACATGCGCTTTTGTACTATCGCCGCCGACTTTCGCTCTTGTGCATATTGCTGACAACGGTTTGATGCGCTGCACATGATACGGAGGATGAATTTGAGGCTCTGCGGGCCAAGACATCGCAGCAGACGAAGCAGCTTGAAAAATGTGAGCGAGCCATGATGAAGGCAGACGAGCAGTGCCAACTTCTTGACAATGAAAAGGTGATGATCCAACGCAAGGTAGATGAATTGATAGTGGAAAACAAAGCGTTGGAGCAGAGGATGCAGATTGTTACAGACAGCGTGCTTGAAGCAAAGAAGGAGGTCAGCATTTGGAAGGACAAATCCTCAGAGGCACAAAAGAAGGCTGGAGAGGTAATGCTTATTATTTGTCTTGAGCTTTCACTTTGTGGCTTATATTTTGACTCTCACTACTCATTGCTCATTACTAATACCACATTTACTTACAGGCCGTCAAAGAAGTGAGAGCACAGCTTTCAAAAGAGCAGCGACGTAGTGAGGCGTACAAAGAAAAGGCTCTTGAAGCCCATCAACGCAACATCGAAGCGAAGCGAGTGCTAGTGTCCAGACGCCAATGTCACGTGTCCCAGGACGCGTCCGAAAGTCGTCCTGGGACGACATTTCGTGTTTTCCGCTTCTACTCATCCACACCGATGCACATGACAAAACTGGTGTTGTAGACGTTTCAACCTTGGTATGGACCATCTATCACAGCAATATCATGGTGTCATATTGTGTCGATGCCACCTTTTATCTGTAGTGAAGTAGTAGGTAAATTGAATTTTTGAAGTTCAAAATCGATATGCCGACAGCACATGATATGTAGGCGACCCGTAGGGTGTTTTATGGTGGGCTACGGCCTGGTCTTGCGTGTAGGAACAAAGCTGGGTATGTAATGTAATTCTCTACTATGTATTATCTATCAAAAGCATGATATAGTTGCTATCTATGCATCATTCTGCTTGTGCCATTCAAGGTGCTCCAACCACCCATTGCACTTCCTTCCTTTGCACGGAAGGCAGTACCAATACTGTTGCAATTTGAACCACCAGGTGTGAATGATTCGGCCCTGTATTTGTTGAAATGCGCCACAAAGTCATCAATCATCATCCATCGCCACTCAGAATCACTCATTCCATCAGGTCTTGTCTCTGGCTGCTTCGACCATCGGATGTTAGACCAAATCTCCTCAAATCTATGACGTGACATGCCTGTCTTTTTGAAGTCGGGAGCGGGTACATACTTCGAATATGACTTGGGCTTATCCCATAGATCACGCCTACTTCCGAAGTAGTCGAGTCTTGTAATGAGGAGGCACAATCCCAACCACTTTAACAACTCCTGCTTGGTCATTTCCGGCTTTCTGGCTGCTGTGAGATTTTTGTTCGTTAGCTCTACAACCAACTCAAGATGCTTTGGCGGCCACATGAGCAGTAATGCTTCCAACCGGCCCATCTTCCGTGTATCCCCATTGAAATGTGGATTATCGGGGCAAACTTTCTCGCCAAGAGGACCTTTCTGACACCAACTAATGACAGGAGGCCCGTTGGTAATATCGCCTGTGACACAATCTTTATCCGCTACAACCCATTTCCGTCCACCTGGATTCGGTCTCATCGCGACAACTTTGTGCTTAGTGCCACTTTCATACTCAACTGTAATTGGATTGTTTACAAGATCATGTGGTGGTTGTTGCTGACGGCCGCTGGATGATCGACGTCGCGACTGTTGTTGTGAGGTGTTAGCAGTTGCTGGGGCGCCATCGGGAGCGGTTGTAGACACTGTGGTAACATTTGCTGTGGCGGCTAGGAGCGGTCCCATGGGTGATGCGGTGGATATATCGCTGCTATTAGAAAGAGTGTTTGTATTCTCTCCCGTTGTCCTCTCTTCCGAATTATTTTGGCCGGTGGTTGCTCCCGTGCCCGCTGAGACTCCAGATGTACTATGATTATTGCTGCCTAAATTTCCGCCCCCTGTCAACTGAACCTGTTGAGAAGTAGCAGCTGATGAATTGAGGGCAACTCCCATCGCATCAGGCATGTAGGTGGTCGACCCCCGCACGGCTTGGCTGTCACGTACATTGAGCGAGTCTGCGTAGGTGAAGGATGATGTAGGATTTGCCCCATGTGGGATAGGACCGAGTTTTGTGTGTTGTCGTAGAGTTGTGTATTCTTTTCTTGGTTGACCCGGAATATCCCATTGCACAATGAGACTCCATTGTGCATTCCTTGCATTTTCTTTTCTGCTATCAAATGCCTTGACAACGACGCCACTAATGTACGTCTTGCAATAATTTACGCTCCCATACATGTGCGTGGCTGGATGTTTACTGTGCAAGGGCATGAACTATCGCACCCGGAGCGTCCCTTGGGTCCCCCTTCTTGGTTCTCTTCCTCGCCGGCTGCGTGGAAGCGGTGGCCGCAGGAGGAGGGGGTGGTAGGGGGTGGGAAAGGCGGTGGTACGGCGGCCATGGTCTTGTTCCTAACTGATGTCCATTTGAAAAAAAGAAGGATGAAGAAGAAAATAAAAATGGTGCATATGTGTGGTAATAACCGGAATTCTTAGGGACCCCAAATAACTGGGCCCAAGTGACCCCTCGCCATGGATAGAACAGGCATTGGGGGCATGGTCCCAGGTAAAATATTTTGGGGTTCACCCAAATGCCATGAAATATGGCTACTTAACAAATTGCTAAATTAGTCGTCCTGGGACGAAATCTCGTCCCGGGACGACAATTGGCGTCTGGACACTAGAGTCTCTACGCAAGGATTAGTCTCATTGCTACATCATGCCAGACATATTCATGTAAAATATAGCTCAATGATTATATTTTTATGTTTCTAATATGAATATGGTACTAATTTGTACATTTTGTGTCATGCTTTGTGTTCTAAGCATTATGCTGTGGTAGATATGCGCACAGTATAGCCATTAGCTAGCTGTTAGCTCACTCGTATTCGTCATCGTCGAATTCACCCTCCTCTTCAACAGTAGCGTCTTGGTATTGCTGATATTCTGAAACTAGATCGTTCATGTTGGACTCGGCTTCGGTGAATTCCATCTCATCCATACCTTCACCGGTGTACCAGTGCTGTTTGACGAGATTTTTGAGACGAGTCAAGAGAAGAGTGGACGTGTATTAGTTAGATGAGTTGTTGAAAGAAGGATCATGCATGTGCACAAGCAAGAAGACAGATTTCTACTCACGAGGAATGCCTTACGGCGGAACATGACGGTGAATTGTTCAGCCACTCGCTTCCAAGTCTCTTGGACGGCTGTGGTGTTACCAATGAAGGTTGTAGCCATCTTGAGACCCTTAGGAGGAATGTCACAAATGGATGCCTTGATGTTGTTAGGAATCCACTCAACAAAGTAGGAAGAGTTCTTGTTCACGACGTTCAACATCTGCTCATCGACTTCCTTGGATGACATGCGTCCACGGAAGAGAACAGCACATGTCAAGTAGCGTCCATGACGAGGATCGGCAGCACACATCATGTTCTTGGCATCAAAGCACTGTTGGGTGAGCTCGGGCACGGTGAGTGCACGGTACTGCTGACTCCCACGGCTTGTCAGTGGCGCGTATCCAACCATGAAGAAGTGGAGACGAGGGAATGGAACCATGTTCACAGCAAGCTTACGAAGATCGCAGTTGAGTTGACCAGGGAAACGAAGACAGCACGTAGTTCCACAGATAGCAGCAGCGATCAGGTGGTTCAAATCACCATACGTGGGAGTGGTGAGCTTGAGAGTACGGAAGCAAATATCGTAAAGAGCTTCATTATCCAACGCAAAGCATTGATCAGCATTCTCAACAAGCTGGTGCACAGAAAGAGTAGCATTGTAAGGCTCAACAACTGTGTCAGAAACCTTTGGTGATGGAATCACTGAGTAGGTGGACATGACACGGTCAGGGTACTCCTCACGGATTTTGGAGATGAGAAGAGTTCCCATACCGGCTCCAGTTCCTCCTCCCATGGAATGGGTGAGTTGGAATCCCTGCATGCAGTCACAACTTTCAGCTTCCTTCCTTACAACATCAAGGACAGAATCAATGAGCTCTGCACCCTCGGTGTAATGTCCCTTGGCCCAATTGTTTCCAGCACCTGAAGAAAGATGATTGAAAGAAAAGAATGGATGAAGTGGTGAGCTACACAGGAGGCAAAGAGGATTCAGCAGACAATCAATAATGATGAAACGAACCTGTTTGACCAAAGACAAAGTTATCTGGACGAAAGAGCTGTCCAAAAGGACCAGCACGCACGGAATCCATTGTACCAGGCTCCAAATCCATGAGGATCGCACGTGGCACGTAGCGTCCTCCGGTCGCCTCATTGAAGTAAACGTTGATGCGTTCCAGCTGCAAGTCCGAGTCTCCATGGTATGTTCCTATCGATTCGTCGAGTGAAAGAAAAGATGAAGACGGCAATGGGGTTAAATTAATTTCATCATCGTCATTCTAATAATATTTCCAATGCTGTTGAGAGCGGTCGGGATGAAACTCTGGCGACGGGCTGGAGGATGAAACTTTGAATGAAACTTACCTGTTGGATCAACACCATGTTCGTCGGACATAACCTAGAAGGAGAAACAAGGATGAGCGATTGACGATTGAGAATGGTCGTCGAGAGGCAAAAAGAAGCGACGACGGGCCGTCCTCTTTTGAAAATCCATCGATCGAGATTTTTCAACTCACCTCCCAGAACTTTGCACCAATTTGGTTACCGCATTGTCCTCCTTGAATGTGAACGATTTCTCTCATTGTTGCTGAATTTGCCGAATGCTTTAATTGCTATTGGAGATGGATCTATTGAGTTGAGGTCGTTGCAGACATTCAATTCTGAGAGAATGAGTTTGTTCTCGGCGTGCTTGGTTTTTGATTTTTTGGTCAATGTCGAAAACTGGGCGCGCGCTTTTTGAATTTCCCGCCGGCTTGAAAACTTGCCGCCGACCTTCCGCATCATGATGTGATGTGATGGGCGGGCGGGGCAAAGCGGATGAAGTTGGAAGCCGATGTGCATGAAAATATGACAGATAAGCTATTAATGATGAAGATGCCAACAATGTTGAAGATGACTTGTGATTTGTTTGGGATGCTTGATACGAGCCACCAAGAAAAACATTTTGCAATGTGACTATGCGTTAGTAATTAGTTAGCTTACTTTCAATCGTTTTGACCCACCCGTTGACGACGATCTCTTCTTCACTTTAGCTCCACAAGTCAAACATCTATCCTTCGGCTTGACCTTGAAAATACTCAAACACTGATTACAAATTTGAGCCACATCAATACTCTCTCCAGTCTCAAAACATCGCGCTCTAAAATCAACATTGTTCAGCTTTGGTAAATTCATACTAGATCGGATACTCGGTGGAGGTAAGAATACACTCATTAATACTTCGGATAGTGCCCCTCCTACTTGTGCTGCGCCTGATGGGACAGAGAGGTACACCCCCTTGGTTTGATCGACTATTTGTTCCAAGAATGGTGATGTCTTTGGATCTTCCTTCCCATTCGATGGGTCTTTCCAACCAGATGGAATGAAGCACCCATCGATAACAATATCGGATTTGTTTGCCGCAAAGGCACAATTCATTAGTGCATTGTAGTCAGACGTACGATCTTGAGATGCTTGTATGATGAGTGCTCTGGAGGATAACACCCCCCTTGCCTCATTTTGAGCTTGTTGTTGTTGTTGTTGCTTTGACGAACCAGATTTCCCACCCATTAATGCCAATATTCCCTCATCATCTTTTCGTTGTGACGAATAGGATGCATCCGCAAGTGCCGAAACTCCCGCATGATGTGCCACCATGAAACGATTTATTGTACATAATGCTATTGAAAGTGCTGATGCAATTACAGCTCCTTTATTCAACGCTGCTGCAGTAGTTTGAGATGTCTCTCCATTATTTGTTCCCTGCTGTTGTGCATTCAACTTTTCCGACCGCTCCGCAGCCCGATTGATCAATTCCGCCACCCCCAACCTAAGATAATCATTCAACAATCCTGCATCCACCCTCTCCCCACACGCTCCACTACTCCCTCCCAAAACAACACTCTCCATACAACCCTCACCCCCCTTTCGAGGGTATATCACCGCCGCTTCATATTCAGTCGCGGCAATCACCACAAGTGCATTATCTCGATTGAGACATGAAAATGAGACACCTAATGCGAGGATGGCGGTGAGGAGGTCGTCCATGAGTGTGGCGGGCCCTGCGGAGGATTTGTTTTTGGCTGCGAGGGCCTTGTCTTTGGCGGAGCGGATGATGTTGCGTTGCCCCCATGTTGAGGGGGTTATGTCAAGGATGAGGGTGAGTAGATTGGGCGAGGAGGAGCTGCTTATGGACGCCATGGTGGTTTTATGTGATGATGTTGTGTGTCATGAGTCTTCATAATCGTGCTGATTTAGTTGACAGTGACAGCTGTCGCAGCGTAATAAACAATGAGAACCTGCCTCCATCAAAAAGAACAATTCTCGACATCGCATCGTCAACAGATGCTTCGATCATTGCAATGGTACAATGCATCCGTTCACATAGAGCAAAAGCAAGCCGTTTATCTTTCATTTTGGCGTTTTCATCATAAACTTAGTTATTGATTGATTAGGCAGCAATAATGTCGGCGGCATACAGGGCAAGAATCGCTTCGTCAGCAATCCACCATCATTCTCAGCGTCGGCGCTCAAAGATTCTTTTGTCATCATCAAGAGCGCTTCTTCCATCGGTGTCACTCTTGAATCAGCCCAACTATTCTTCTGTGAAACTGCATCATAGTAGCAGCTCTTTATATCCAACTCAGCTACACAGTGAGGCGCATCGTCATTGCAAAATAATCCAGGCATGTCAAAAAATATCCACCACTGCCTTCCTCCAAAAGTCAGCATTGCCACTACTTCCAGATGATTGTGACAATGACACCATAGGCACCTCCTCTGTCAACAACAGTACTCCATTCCTCCTTGCCGACATAGGCGAAGGCATCTCCGAAGTAGAATTGCTCCAATGGTACGTCAATCCAGGTGACACCGTTGCTCAATTCGATCGTATATGCGAGGTGCAATCTGATAAGGCTACTGTGGAGATTACCTCGCGTTTTGATGGTGTAGTAGAGCGTTTGTGTGGGAATGTTGGTGAGATGATGTTTGTTGGGAAGCCATTGTTGTATATTGCAGTTGAGGGCGTTGATACTGTTAGCGGTGGCGAAGGAGGAGCTCAACAACAACATGTTGTTGCTGCTGAGAGTGTGGATGAAGTAAAGCAGCAAGCCATGTTGCATGATACAGTTGGTGAGAATGATCGATTGCAAACCCCGATCCCAAATGATGAGTCTATCTATTCGAATGAAGACGCAACAAAGGACGAAGAAGGAAGTGGGGTAATGACAAAGGTTCTATCGTCACCTGCCGTTCGAAAGATGAGTAAGGATTACAATATAGACCTCAGAGCAGTGATGGGAACAGGTCCAGCAGGGAGAGTCCTCAAAGCTGACATGTTGAAGGCTATCAATGCAAAAGACTCGGCAGCAAAACAAACTGTCTCTACTACTGTCACGCCATCACAGGTCTCATCTACAACATCTCTGGGCGCATCGCAATGCGAAGAAGACACCGTCGTTCCAATCCGTGGATACAACCGCCTAATGGTGAAAAGCATGACAACATCTCTCCAAGTACCACACATGGTATACGCAGATGAAATCAACATCAATGCACTCACTGAAGTACGAGACACACTCCGACCACTCGCCAAGGAGATGGGTATACCAAAGCTCACCTATCTTCCCTTCTTCATCAAGGCTTCATCATTGGCTATCGTCAAGTATCCAGTGTTGAATTCGACGATTGATGTAGAAGAGATGACATTGACGTATCATGATAGCCATAATATTGGTGTGGCGATGGATACGGAGCGTGGGTTGACAGTTCCTGTCGTTAAGAGATGTCAGGACAAGAGTGTGATGGAGATTGCCGAAGAGTTGGCAAGGTTGTATTCTTCTGTGAGTGTGTATATTCTCGATTTTATGTCTACAGTCCTGACGACTTTCCGCTGACCGCAGAACTTCATTTCTTCTGTTCTAATTAATAGGCCTTGGAAGGGAATCTTTCAGAAGCTGATATCAGCGATTGCACCTTCACACTCAGCAATATTGGAGCCATAGGTGGAACATACATGTCACCAGTCGTTCTCCCACCTCAGGTTGCTATTGGAGCGATGGGCAAGATACAACGTCTCCCACGCTTTGTGAGTGATACATCGGACGAAGTTGAGTCGGCGCGAATCATGCCCATTTCGTGGGGAGGAGATCATCGAGCTGTGGATGGAGCTACCATGGCTCGTTTTAGCAATTTATGGAAGTCATATGTCGAGAATCCATCTTCTATGATGTTTGCCATGAGATGAGGTTTAAGCTAATGAGGGGTAATAGAATTAGAATACATTATAAATTTGTTTGCAGTACTTCCAATGGACGCTATTTGACATGTGCTGTTCTCTTCCGTGGACGCATATCATCCAAATGATGAAGCAATGAGACTATTCCTTGCGTAGAGTCTCTAGCACTCGCTTCGCTTCGATGTTGCGTTGATGGGCTTCAAGAGCCTTTTCTTTGTAAGCCTCACTACGTCGCTGCTCTTTTGAAAGCTGTGCTCTCACTTCTTTGACGGCCTGTAAGAATGGTATTAGTGATGAATAGCGAGAGTCAAAATGTAAGCCACAGAGTGAAAGCTTAAGACAAATAATAAGCCTTACCTCTCCAGCCTTCTTTTGTGCCTCTGAGGATTTGTCCTTCCAAATGCTGACCTCCTTCTTTGCTTCAAGCACGCTGTCTGTAACAATCTGCATCCTTTGCTCTAACGCTTTATTTTCCACTATCAATTCATCTACCTTGCGTTGGATCATCACCTTTTCATTCTCAAGAACTTGGCACTGCTCGTCTGCCTTCATCATGGCTCGCTCGCATTCTTCCAGCTGCTTTGTCTGCTGCGATGTCTTGGCCCGCAGAGCCTCACACGTTTTCGAGGCTTCTTCCTTCTGCAGCAAGACCAGATTGAGATCCTTGTGGCACGATTCACATGCATGCTGAAGGCGTTGGATCTCAGCTTGATGGCTATGCACTAGCTGTGCCTTCACGCCTTCCAAGTTTGAAAGCTTGTTTTCAAGCTGACGAATATTATCTTCAGCTACGAGAAGCTTCTCCTTGGTATCGTCAGTGTTGCCTTCGAACTCTCTTGCGAGTTGTTTGATACTTTGGATGTGACTGTCATGAGCTTCCTTGTAGTGGATTTCAGCCTTGGTAGACTTGGTTTGTTCATCTGCCAACATCTGTTGCGCTTCTGACAGTTGAGCTCTTAGCTCGTGCTCGGTCTGCATCATACTTTGCCGTAGCTGCTTTACTTCTCCCTCATGTTCAGCCTTCTTTGCCGCGAGAGTGTCTTTGAGGCGTGTGATATCGTTTTTGCTGTTCTCCAGGCTTTCTTCCAGTCCCTTTGTTACAGCCGCACTCTCTTTTGCGTCTCTCTCCGCAATCAAGATTCGTTCTTGCAGTGTGACGCACATGACTTCATACTTGGCACAATCTCGCTGCGTTTTCTGACAAAATCATGTGTAAAGTTGTTGGTAAGTGTTGAGAACAGATCATAAACTGAAATGGTACATGAAGCAATATCAGCAGAACACCTCATGTGCAACTCACTCCATGTTCTAGTTGGTGTTTCGCTTTGAGCTCGTCGCATTTGATAGTCGCATCATCCCTCGACTTTCGCATCTCTTTTGTCTCGTCACGCAATTTTTCTGCGACCAAGTCCATTTCGTCGACCTTTAGCATCAACTCACGTGCCTTGTCTTGATGCTTGGTCTGCTGATTTGAGCTATCCGTGTCAAGACGTTCAGCAAGAGAGGTAATTTCCTTTCTCAAGACTCTTGTCATCTCGGATTCACGTAGGTATTTGTTTTCCATCTGTTCTACCTTTTCCGACATTTTCTGAGCCTCAAAGAATTGTTTCCTCCACTTGTCTACCTCCATTTCCAAATTCTCAATTTTGATGTTCTGACTCTGATTGTTGCTCCCTTGGGCATTGAACTCATGCGTCCTTCTCGTTTCATCCTTCTTCTTGGCCAGCTGCGACTCGATTTCGTCAAGCTGGAGACGCTTCTCCGCCAGCTTTGCATCCCACGCCTTTTCGTCGTGCAACAATTTCTTCTCCCTCTTTGCTACTAAATCGACCTCCTTCTTCCACGCATTTCTCCACTCCTCATAGCGCCTTTGTTGGGCGGCATTGGATGCTCTACAGTCCTCAATGCTCGATTTCAGTACACTATTATTTTCCTTCAACCCGCTTGCCACATCTAGAGCTGCTTGGAGTTGGGTTTGTAATTCGTGGATGGTCTCCCTTAGTTCAAGACTGGCATACTCCTGCTCGTGCTCGTGGATAATTGTTGACAGGGTCGCCATGGTTGTGTTCGCCTCTCGAAAGTGAGGTGAGAGGAAAGAGGATAGGACGAAGAAATTTAAAATCTCGCCGGGCAAGCGGGCTCGATTACTTTACTGAAAAATTATTTCATCCACTAAATGAACATTTATCCCCATTACTGAGCACCAGAGCCATGATAAATACCCACTTACTTGTCTTGGGGGAGTTCTTGGGGCAAGACCATCTGATGGCCCGAAATCTCGATCCGCGCACAACCACTATATATTTCCATCACCGCCAAACCACCAACCACTACCACAACCATTGTGTGCGGCAGCAGCAAGCTTCGGCTCTATACTCCAGTAGAGACGGACTCCCAAATTCAAAAATTATCTGACGAAGGAGGAGGAGGAGGAGGAGGATGGAGAAACACCGCAGCAAAATTTGAGCCCACCTCCCTCTATCCATCACCACCATAATCAAAAGAACTACAGCTCTAATCTTCTACCGAAGCTTGGACAACCACACAAATGCATCATGGTATCGAGAAAGAAAGCCAAGGGTAAAGCAAGGAAGGCTGCCAAGGAGGCGACCAAGCAGGCCGAAAAATCGTCAGTAACGGTGGGCGCCAGCCATCAGCAAAGGCAGCATCAATTGGAATCTCTCGAAGATCAATTGCAGCGTCTGAAACTCATATCTGACAAAAATCTCTTTACCATCAAACAAAATGAATACGGCAATCAGTCTGCCTACGCCGCAGAATTCATTCCGAAACACACGTTACTATTCGCAGAATTACCCGTCCTTCGAGGTACACAAATTGAAGCTGCTACACGTTATCATGAGAATGGAACACATCAGTGTCGCGCCGATGATGATACTTTTCTAAAAAATATTATTGGGTTAGATGAGTCCACTCGTCAATCAATATGGGAGTTACACGATCAATTTATCGACACTTACACACCAACTGATCATCCATTGTACTCGCCCAATGAGAAGCGGGTACTCGGTATAATTGAATCAAACGCATACCACTCAAATGATGAGGGAAGTCGAGGTCTATACCCGACCATATCACGGTTCAATCACTCCTGCAAGCCCAATGTCGGTTATGGATTCAATGGATGGGAAATGCGATTGTATACAACGAGTGATATTCAGAAAGGAGAGGAGTTGTATACTTGTTACTCTGACATGGTCTATTTTCACAACCGCATTGAGCGTGCGGAGTTCCTTTTGCAAAAATTTAACTTTGATTGCAACTGTAATGGATGTAACAGCAGTGACAATGACAATGATGGCGAAAGCGAGGAACATTTGAAACAAAGTGATACAAGAAGGGAACGGTTGCGATTCTTGGCAGAAGCACTCTCTCAAAGAGATAGAAGTAATTTGAAGAACAGTGATTTGGACATGATCATGGAAAGTATCACTATAATGAAGCTGGATAGTTTGGAACATAATATATCTACAACATATCGACTGGCACGCGAGTGGGCAATGAAGCTAGGTGAAGACGAAGCATCCTTGGAAAAGAAGGGTTTGAGTGCAGAGTTATATGCGAAGTTGTTGGAGCTTAGCAAGGGAGAGACTCATTCTGAAACGGTCCAAGCCAGGATGACAGTACGGAGGAAGAGTTGACAAATGAAAATTGGAAATTTATAGCATTTTATTTCTATTTTAATGGACAAAGGTTGCTACAAGTATGAAGAAATTGTTACGTCACCGTGTGATAGTAGCTCACATATTTTGCGCACAAAACACTTTAACTCTACTTAATGCAGTGGCCACAATCATAGATCCATTATTTTTTAGGGTATTGCCTCTCCCGTGCAGTTTGATCGGTGATTGGTTGTCTGGATCCTGCATTCATAATTTCTCCACGTAATCAAAAACTAGAATAGTAAGATAGGTAGGAGAGCTAGAAATATTAGTAATGTGCAGCCCGTTAAGCCGCCTGATCACAGCAAGTTGTTGCAGAAGGCAGACCTAATGATCGAGACTGAGGTACAGCTATATTTTCCTATGTGGTATATTACTTGTAGGTTCTCTACATAATAGAAGTCAATTCCTTTCTGTTCTTCAGTCTATTGTAAATAGCATAATGGGTTCCCTCCTGGGGCCACTAATTAGCGGAAAAACCACTAATTAGTGGTCAGTTTACGATCTCCTACGACACACTTAGAATCGCTCAAACGTTCTATAATTCAGGTGGCACCCTCTTCAATGTCTTGACAATGCGTACACCCATTATCTCACGTGTTCCCTGGAGAGGGCCCAACCTATTAACGTTCAAACACTAGCCTACTGACAAATTTGGCGAACAGCCGACGAGTTTTTTTCGGAAGTTTTGCAACTTCAACTTGGGGGTACGTAGGAATTGATATCAAAAATGTTGCCACCCGTAGAACTCACATTTCATCACACCATCACCATGGCGAAAGAGGCCCAGCATACGAGCCGTCGTATCTGCATTTAGTAGATGCTTTTACCCATCAGAAAGCATACCACAACAGTCACAATATGAGTGGCTAACCAGGTGGTCGAAGAAGAGCATCGAGATGGCCTGGATCCTACAACAATCATGCACAAACTTCACCGGCAACCGGATGATGTCCCAACCACCATGCAAAGTTATTTGCAGTCGACATACGACGGTATTCTACTCGAAAACAACGATCCCTACCCAAAGCGGCCAACCTATCTACAGATGGGGACATGGAAAGCGGCCCATCTACCCAAGAGAGTTCGTTTTGGTTAGCATCTCACATGAATTGAAGCGACGGGGATGCGATGATGACGATTTATCGACACAAATATAATGGCAATATTCAATAATTATTCGACAAATCAACCGCTTTAAATGGAATAAAAACAAAGACAGCATCATATGATATTAATTATAGGAATATTGTTGGTGGAATGGTCCAAATTAATGACAGGGCGGCTGCAGGTGATGCCAGGTTGTGGTGTAGCGCATTTTTTCCAAAAAAAAATTGGCATCCATCAGCACCAAATCACCACTCTATGATGTATGTTTGGCCAATAAGTAATGCAAATCCGATGGTGATCTCTTGCACAGCGACCACAACGACATTAATGTACACGACGATATCCTTTGATTGGCTGTTATCTCCGCTAAACCTGCGCCTACACCTCATTTCAGCAGAATTTGCGCTAATTTGCGCCCTTCTCGTGTCAAGATATCGCATACTAGAGTTGAGAATTCTCCACCCCAACGTGATTTTCGTCGTCAATCAGCCAAGTAAATGTTAGAACAACATCATATGCAGTGCAGGAAAGCTTCCTGCTCTCCTATTCGCCCCAACAGGCGAGCTAGACGGTCAAGCCCGTGCTTGAATTCAAGCCAGATTTTACAAAATGTCGGCAGAAGGTTGGCACACAGTACATCAAGGATAGGCGTGCCACATGCCGCATAGAGGTCAAAACCTACTCCACATATCATAAGAAGGTTCCCATGTGCACTGTTTGTTGGGGGAAGCATAAACAATTACACAACAACACATAATTCTCGACCACTAATTAGTGGTCACTAAAATAGCGATTTTATGGTGTGTATATAGCTATCTCTACTTCTATTTGGGCGTTTTCATTGCGGATTTTTGGGCTTGGACTCTGTTGTAGAGGTCTTTGGTGGTGTATTCCTTGAATGTTAGGGTTTGGGAGGTGTTAGAATGCCCTCTATATACCATCTACGTACGACCACTAATTAGTGGTTTTGGCCAGGAGGGAACCCAATAACTTAGCCCAGATTTAGGGGACAACATGGGCAGTTTTCTGGGCGTTTTTACAAATAGGGGGACAAACTGGCCTTTTTTCTCAAAATAAATGTGTTTTAGTTTGGATGATCACGCGCAATTTGTTAGGCTCGCGTTTCTATGCCAGCGCAGTTTTGGTTTTGAGTTCAACTTTGTCCCCTGATTTTCTACGCACTCGTGTACGAGTTCCAAACGTAACGTGCATGCTAAATGCCAAAACACCTCCCCTTCTATCCTTCCTCTCCCCCCGCAGCGCCGAGCAGAACAAAAAACAGTGAGAGAATATATGTAGACCAAGCCGTCAGCCGCCTCATTAGAAATTACACTCCCCAGCCATCATGCCTACTCCTGCTAGTAAAAGGGGGGCGCCACACATTGTGCAACAGGGTGCATTGTGGCACCACCTATTTCCTCAATTTGTCTTCGTGCTAGTTGGACTTTGCCCGGCATGTTGAACCGCTACATCAAGATTGCCGATGCTGGTGATGAACACGTTGGAAAGGTGGTTTGTGGTAGGGATAGACTGGGTGTTGGTTTTGCAGAGTCACAGCCATACTTCGATTTCAGTGACTTTGACGGAGCAGAATATGCCGCCCGGCATGCTGCTGTAAATGCTTGGATTAAGGCTCGTATGCCCGTGGAGGCACGCTCAAATGAGGCTGTATAATTACTGTTTAAGGCATGCATTGCATCGCTTGTGTATCACAAGAAGAAGGGGAACCTTGAATCAATGCATTCAAATTGTCCACTGCGCACAAGCATTTTCTGGATCGAGGATGTTCCATTCGCTGATTGTGTGACAACAAAGTATCCTTGGAACAAGACAGATGACACGCCAGAGCTTACTGGTATACCTCCAGATGTTGCTTTGTTGGTAGAGGTGCAGAGCTTGAAGGAAGAGCTAGCCAAGATGAAAGAGGATCTCAAGGAATCATTCAAAGACATCTTAGTAAATCAGCTAGATTCAAGAAATGTTGGAGGAACAAACTTTACGCAATCAACCATCATCATGGAGAAGCTGGATGCGCTACTAGAGAAAGCTGGAAACATTTATGAGCGCCCCAGTGGTAGGACCCGCCGTCCCTTCGACGACGAGGAGGAGGAAGAAGACAATGATGTTGATGATTTAGTGGTAGAATACGACATTGCAGCAGAGGAACCTACGTTGGATGGTGTGGATAAGGCTGCGGTCACCCCGTTGGTCAAAGAGGCGCTTGCAAAGAAGCGAAGAGAGGAGATGCTTCAGCAGCGGAAGTGGTCGATGTGGGTGAGTTCTGAAGGCATTTTGACTCCTCTTCCTCCAGATTTTACTTTTCCCCAGATGAACATGAACGGATTGATCACCAAGTGGTTTCTTGGGGATAAAAAGAACAACATACCACCGTATCGACTCCTCCACGCTAACAATAATTTCATCGAACACGTTAAAAATGGAAAGAGGGACATCTCGAAGATGGGTAAAGTAATGGAGAAGGTAAAGCACTTTGGAATGACAGTGGATGCTTGGCCGTCGGATGGTAAGTGGGATGGTAGCAAGGTGGCGATGCTGTACTCGAAAGTTTGGCCTCTTTTAGATCCGTACCTCGTAACGCAAGGGAAGCACGGAGCAAAGAGCGCGGCAAAAAGTCGTAGGGAGCAGAACAGTTGGAGAACATGCTACAACAAAATGGTGGATAGAGGATTGTTGAAGGGTGGCAAGAAGCGTAAGGCGAAAAAGACAAACAATGCACCGGTAGAACCCCAACAGAAGAAGAGGAAGCAAGAATATTTAGTTTAATATAATATATGTGAATTTGTTCGTTCCGTTTGATATAATATTGATCGATATTGACTTTCATTCCAATCTTTTCCTGCATTATGCGTGTGGGTTTTTCAGTGGGGTTATTGGTGGGAGCCCTTTTCCTGCATTATGTTGTGTGGGTTTTTCAGTAGGGTTCGTGGTGGGTTGGGCTCCCTCCTGGTTTTGTCTCCCCTTTTTGAAGATGTCTGTACTTCACCCGTCAAGGTCCCTTTTGTCCCCTTATTCTCATGAAACAATACATAAAATATAAGTATGCAATCGAGAGGAAAAGGAGAGCAGGAAGAAGTGAGAAGAAGCTTTTCTTTCTTCAGCGAATGTTGATTCTTTCCACACATGAGTTGGAAGAAGGTCCTTTATGAGAAAACTCGCCAACTTCAAACCCGCCACCACTAATAATCCTCCACTAGCGAAAAAAGGACTTCTTTCTGATTCTCCTCAGTCGCCAAAGGATTCACACTCAGACACGTCCGTCCACATGCCATCAGATGCCATCCCATCCAACGACCCATGAGCTCAGCTAAGTAGGAGTATAAAAATATGTAAAAACATCCGGCAACTTTACAGCACGTTCGCAGACCTACTCTCACAACAAAGACAAGAGAGGAGACAGGTGAGCAGCAAACTCTCAACTCGCCGATCTCTTCATCTGGTTTTGATTTTGAACCAACACTTGCTACTTATTGAGGTACAAACAACTCACGCTCGACACAGATATATAACATAACACATAACTAATTCAAAGGCAAGGACCCAGTGTTACGATGGCAGACGACGCATCAAGACGTTCACAGCGGTCAGGATGGACTTCAGTATCAAATGATAACCTCGTCAGCTCTTCCAGATTGTTGATGCTTCAAAAAAGGTTGAAAAGGGCAAAACGCAACACCGCAGCGAACACTCAGCAGCAGCAGAAGCCTGTTGTTCCCAGACAGAAGAAGAAACTGGATGGTTTCCTCGAAAAGACTCAATCAAAACTGACCATCAGCACCGCGGAGACATCATGTACTTCTTCTTTGAGTCAAAGTCTTGCTAACCACTCTTTTGAGTATCAAATTTCAAAGATGCCGAGTCAACAAAGTTTCGGCAATGACGCCTATGGCAGTGGTAGCGGTAGCGGTAGCGGTAGTATGGAGGACTCTCTTACCGACTCTTTTGCCACTTTTACCATATCGTCACAAGCACGAGATGCGGCGGTACTCTTCAAGGATTGGCGTTCTATTTACGCTGTGAGCGCCGAGAACTCCGAACATCATGCCGATGACGAAGACGATGGAGATGAAGAAGACGATGGAGATGATGAGACCACCCAGTATGATGACAGCACCCAGAATGATGACACCACCAAACAAGAAGAGTTTCCTTCTGATTACACGACCAGCAGCCACTTAGATGAAGAAAGTCAAGCAGAGAGTCATGCAGAGAGTCAAGCAGTCGGTCAAATGATCATTACTGGTACTCCGAGCGATCTGCTCTCAGGACAGTTCACTGTTGATTCATCATCAGATACGATGAGCCCTCCTAACCAACACATCCCAACACCCCCCGAGACGACGAGGACATCTTGTTCAATCAACTTCGATTTCTTCGGAGGAAATGATGTGCTCAAGTCTGTAGTTGAAAGAGTGTCTCGGATGGCATCGACAGGAAAGGATGAAGATGGAGTGAATGATGACATCTCTGACTGTAGCAACGACGATAGCAGTTGCAGCGAAAAATCTGACTCAAGTGGAGAGACCAACAACTTAATTCCAAACGATCTTCTTCATTTCGACGGAGGTGTAACACACGCTACATCGAACTATACTTTCGATTCGTCCGAAGCCGGAACTGCGGACTCAGAATTGTGATCACCTCCGATTTCATGAAAACAAAATGCATTATAACTTATCCCTAGATACTTGTCGAAGCAGGTTACTTTTTTGATAGAGGTAAAGTAAAAAGTAACCTACTCAATTTCAATCACCTCGTCTGTGTCCACCTTTGCCTTTTTTGCTTTGTTGCCATCATTTTCGGTGCCAGATTTTCGTTTCTTTCCATTTGAGGATGCGGCAGCAGTGTCCTTCGCAGTATCATCTTCAATAATGATCTCAATATCGTCGTCATCATCGTCCCCAGCTGCAGCAGGATCCTGAGCAACATCATCTTTTGCACCATCAGACGAATCAGCTGCAGTAGCCGCAGCAACAGGTTTCTTCCCTCCTATCTCAAACTTATCAATCTCCTCACGATCATCCACCTTTTCTGCGCCTTTATCGTCATCTGCCTTCATCATCCACTTATCTTTATGAGACACATTCACATCAACTTCCAAATCCTGTGAATAATCCTCAATACGAATGACACTTCCATGAGTTACACCACCCGACGGCAAATTCACCAACTTTTTGGGTAGATTGATTGCATACTCCGACGGATCAATATCTTCACCCTCTTCATAAACAATATCCCCTCCAACGAGAATTGTAGGTTCTTGAAATCCTAATTCCTTCTTGATCACACGTGACAATAGCATATCCAATGTCCACTCTTGAGTGTTGAGAGTGAGTGAAATGATGGCATTTCGACAAACAAAGCAGTTGGGATTGGGGTCCGGCAGAGTTGTCGGTTGGAGATAGTACCCCTTTCGTGTTTTATCTCGTAAGCAGTAAGTATAACGACATGTCTTTTTCAGGTTTGAAATTTCATCAACTGCTCCATCATCATCATTGCCATTACTCTTGCTCGATGTACTCAATTGAGCTTTCAAGATATGAAAACATTGTAACACCTGCAGACCTGCCACGATTGCATTCGTCGTGGCAATGGCCGGAATGATATTACCAGCGATACCCTTGGCACTGTACAAACTTTGAATAGGGTCAATTTGGAATACGTACGAGCGCAAATTGGATGCAGAAGTGACAAATCTCATGGCCATGTCGTCATCTTTGTCAAATTCGGGTAATGGTTGGTTGGTAGAGGCGGCCACGTCAAGGAAACAGGAGGCTAATTCTTGAATGCAATCAGACGGAGACCAAATTTGAGTAGGTGCATAATCTTTCCTTTCAGTGGGTGGGAGGAGATGATCTTCTCCCTCACCGGTAATTGTGGTAGAGCACTTGGCAAGATCATCCGACGACACAGGAACAGGGACCTTTTCCGCAGTTTTGTATCTATCCATTCCAATCTGTTTTTCAATTTCTGTCACAAACAGTGCTGTTAGAGATTCACGAGCCTTGGATAGCAATTCCTTTCGTTTTTCATCATCACCTGATTCCAATACTTTCTTTTCGTCACCTGTGCCTACTCCCAAGAGTGATCGAAGCTCAACAATGAGATCCATGTACGTGCTCTTTTCCCCACTCTCTTCCCCGTTTGTCTTGGCAGCATTAGTAGCTGAATCATTACTCTCTTTCCCATTGGCACCTTCATCACCTCCCTCCTTCTCCTCCTCAGCCGCCTTTTCCGCCCTCAAACTCTCCTCATCCTCAAACAACATGCTATCTCCCACATTTGGTCCAAAGCATAACTTGTACATTTCCTTTGCCCACACAATACAATGGACAGGTTGACTCGGTGTACTCCGAATTGTGCAAATAGGGTACACTTTCTGCGTAGGCTTGGGTTGACATTCATAACATTCAGTATTACTGCTCTTGTCAATCACTGTCACTTGCCCCAAATATCCGCTAGTTCCCGCTTCAACGAGTGGTACACTGGCAGCAAGACATAATCGATTGACTCGACGTCGTGCGGCAATATTGTCTAATGCATTGAGTACAAGATGGAATTTTTGAACGTACGGAACATTAAATTTTGAATTGTCACAAACATTTCCATGGTAGGGTGTATACTTGGCCACCCCCTTATCATCTTGTTGTGATGGCAACGGTGGTACCATCTTTAGCGCCGCCTCACTTGCCACAACGCATTTGGGCATGCCTACATGTTGACTGCGGAACAAGAATTGACGATTTAAATTGCTGACATCTGAGATGGCGTGTGAGCAAATAATCAGTTTATGAAAGATACAGATCACAAGAAGGACACATCTTGTGTACTCTTTGTAACATTCTCCTCCATCAATTTGATACATCGAAAAAATGAGTCATCCTTCCTTCAGCGCTCTCTAATGACGAAATCTTCATCCATTGTAACTCACCGATTGTATCAAGGTCAATGACGTCAACATTGCGAAAGCCACTGAGGGCAAGATTTTTGAGGAGTTCACAGCCAATTCCACCTGACCCGACTAGTAGGATTTTGGAATCGAGGATCTGAGTTAGGAGGTCTGGGCCGAGGGCGGCGCGAATGCCGCGGAGGAGGGGTGGGCAGGCAGGTGTGTTCTCGGTTGATGTGTTGGACATTGTCAGGCTGTCGGTGAAGGGTGAAGGCGGTGCCGATTTATGTCATTGTCAAAAACCAAAATCCAAAATCCAAAATTCAAATTTTTAAAGGCGAGCGATGGTGCGGCGGACAATATGGCGCGCCAACACCTTATACCGCCGGCCTCCGAGCTTGGTTGAACATGATCCTAGTATTCGCTTGTATTAGGTCATTTGCGATCAATAGTTGGAGTGTGAGTGTAACTTATTAGCCTTCGGGCATTACATGTCTTTCCCACAAATGGACTAACAAGTGCTCGGGCAGTGTTTGTGCAACCCCTAGGCGCTTGCTGTTATAGAAATAAATGACTATATCGTACTAAATCCCACACTACTTAAAGATCCAGCTAGCCAACCCCATTATAACACTATCCTCACAGACAGCAGCGACCCCACCTCCTTGGAGTAGTAGTAGTGAAGGTGTGATGGGAGTACGTACGTACTAACACATTTTTTGCGTGGCTTAAACTCTAACATTGCCCTACTCAAACTTTTTCTTACAAATATTATCTAAACAATTTTCTCCTATTAACTACAGCCACCTACCCCTAAGTACCTACCCCTTCCAATCCAATAAATAACTTTACATCTGACCTGTACAATCACAAGGACAATCGGCAAAGCTTACGACCAGGTTCGAATCAACTGCTGAAATTCCGCTCTATCAATAGAACGGTAGCACGTCACACTTTCTCCAGTGGAGTCTCCATCAGAATCTTTCTTCTCTACCTCTACGTCATCCTGGTCAGCGAGAAAGACCATCTCTTCCGCCAAGTCGCGCTCGACATGTAGGAAAGCCATGAGATCACTTGCATCAAGCTCAACACCCCCATCGTCATCAGAGACATCCTCTTGTGATTGTGCAACATTAATATTCCTCGTACTCATTTTGGAAATGGCAGAGATTCCCGACGAAAGGAGATTTCTTCGGGATGGTGCCTGGGACGTTTTCTCAAGAGTTGATCGACGTTTCAATTTTTCTTTCTCAATTAAGGACTGATTCTTGTAACTACTGAAGGCCGTGTCAAGCTGCTTTGAAAGAAGAGTCATTTTCTTCATCATGCCGATTCCAGTTAGGAACTCATCGAAGTCCACGTCACCATCATCATCCGCATCGATCACACCGATTACATCTCCCATATTGGAGCTCTTCATACTAAAGCCCAATTCTTTAAACAATGACTCTACTCTTGCATCGTCCATAGGGGCATCAGGATTAAGAGCCACCGCCGCATCATATGCTTGACGGAGAGCTTCAACCTCCCCTGACGGAATATTCTCAAGAAAGAGACCTCCCAAAAAAGTAAGAAACTCGTCCTTTGACAATGAACCATCTCCATCCTCATCGATGCCACTTGCATCAATCACTTCCATAAACTCTTCTCGAGAAAGTGCTGAGAGTGAGAGAAGCAAAAACCATTTCATGATTGGTCATCGGAAACAGGATGATCAGTTTGAGAATGAAAGAGCAAATGAGTATGAAATCCTAAAACTCAGTTGAGCTTACCTGATCCCAACAAACGCGCCTCCATACTGACAAAGTTAGAAAAAATATCCATTGGAATTTCGGTCTCTCCAGGCTCAACAATGAGATCAAACACTTCACTGAACCTCGCAATCTGCGCATCTGTGAGACTGATTTTGTAATCATTACCCGTGAAAAGTCTTTTAGCAACTCCATGAATACCAGCATCTTCGTCTTCATCATCGCTAATTTCAGACGAATCCCTGTGTACTCGAGTGCGTGTACGCCCAGGACGGTTTGACTCTTTTTGCGCAAGTAGGGTGAGTAGAAGCTTTTGTGCGAGGGCCGAATCTTGTTTCTGCATGGCTAGAAAATTTTTCCTAGAGACAGCGAGGATCGTGCTATCTTTGGTGGCGACTGCCCCGGTGGTTGATGGCAGTCCGGCGACTGCTCCGATCGAGACAAGGACGTGATCAAGGTTGAAGAAGCTTCCTGTAAAGCAATCAAATTTGCTGCCGTCTCTTTCTTGAACTTGAACCTCCCCAGCATAAATTAGATACAAGTTGTCATCGTCTTCGCCACCAAGCTCCTCGCCACTAGATAGTGTAATGATTTCTGACCATGGACGTAGACGAGATGAAGAAAAGTTCTTTTCTTCGGCTCGTACACTGATGTTGAAGACATTGACCAGAACTGAGAGAGAAGAGCAGACGCTAAGCTGTTAGTGAACCAAGCAAGTCATGAACCATCACAAGTTGAAATGATTCCTTCTCACCTTGCCGCTGAAAGATTTTACGAACTGTTTTATTTACCAACCATTTCTCCGACAGGCGATGTGCTTTTTGAAGCAGCTCATCCTCGACATGACGCAATGCAAGGTCAAGTGAGTCAAAATGTGACGCACCAACGTACAAACCCTGATCCTCGAATGATTGTTCAACCTTTGGATTCGTGATGGCCCAAACAAGATTTATTCCTTCTTTCTTAAGCAGACGGTGGACCTTGTAGAAGACATCGCGAGCCGAACAATCAATACCCGTGACTTCGGTCAAGTCAAAGATGAGATATTTCGTCCGCTCAGCCTTGGGCTTCGACACTTTTTCGTGTGAGATATGTGCCTTGAGCTGCTGATACAAAGTATTGGCTGTACCGAAGAAGACAAAGCTATCAACTTTGAAGACATGGAACCAACATGACATGACGGCCAGTCTAAGAAGCAAAGACAGTAACACATCGTGAGACAAAAACGCAACTGGCATTTATCCATCACATCATGTTGTTGCGGCTACTTACTGGTTGTCATGCTTCTCAGAACGGACAGCTGACGAGCAGCAAACATCTCCACCACGAATCGAAGGTTCCTTCGCTTTGTGCATGAACGCAAACATGAACTCGAACGTCGAAAGGACAACACCAAGCACAAATACAACCAATAGACCTGGCACCATGGGTTGAATATCTTTAGGTAGGTTTTGTAACACAAAAAACTCCCAAATGAAGTTGACTAAGAATATAATCTGCAGAATTGAAGGAAATAGTCAGCGACAACAAAACATACAAATGTTCGCAAGCAATGATAACGTATCAGTCAACTCACCCAGACGATAGCAAAACTGGCTCTTCCCATTTTCTTTCGGCCTTCCCACAAATTCTCGTACAAGAAGCCTACTCCTGCAAAGACACATAACCCTCCTAGTAGAAACCGTGGCATGATGTTAATGATATTTCCCACCGCCCCAGAAAGGAATACTACCAGGCAAATACCACCGAGCAAGAGAGTTGATAACGAGCTCTCGCTATTCCCAGTGATGCTGAGGTTGATCACGTTAAACTTGGTCTGACCATATGCTGGAGATCCGACAAGGAAAGAAGAAAAGGCTGTCGCCTTACCACCCAACTTCATCTCGTTGTTGTAGTTCAAATCCATACCAAGGGCTTTCTCCGAACTTGTGAGCTTTAGCATGTTGTCCAATGAAGTCATAACAGATCCCATGATAAAGATCGGGATACAACGTGGCACGGCAGCCCAAGCGACACGATTCGTAAAGATACCTCCGTAAGCAACTTGGAGTGTTTGCCAAAAATTCACGAACGTATAAGCACAGCGGTAGGTACATCCAAGTCCATCTCTATCTTGTGTTAGGAACCAATCAGTTTCTCTCAAATAATCCATTGACACTCCACTACCGGCAATAACGATGAAGAATAGGACAAGTGGAAGAAAGATGAACGCCAAAATCAACCTGTCAGTGGAGATGATGTGCAGATGTTTAAACGCGTAGAGTGCTACTCCATATATCATTGCAAGGAAGAGGGGTAGCCAGGGATCATTGCGATGCCATTCATCAATGCCAAGGTTCTGGAAACAATAGACTTGGTTAGTTGACAACCCAAAACACATTTTTGAACACATGAAAAATTATCAAACTCCTCACCTTGATGTATTTTTGCTTGAAAGAGTATCCAGTTGTGATCAGAACTGCTAGTTTAATGACCTGTTCCGTTGATGATTGGAGTCACAGTTTGGATCAGTGAGAAGAATGACGTAGGCAAGTATTTGGAGTAAAATAAGCAATGCAAAAATAATACATACCTTGTAACCAATACAAGTCAAAAATCCAGCCACAACACTCGCAGGGATACACCCGATAACACTAGCTGTATTTTTCGCCTTTCCCAACCCATAGAATACCAATGCTGTTACCAAATTGCCAATCATCATAACCACAAGAGTAGTAGGAACGACCTTGGATATGGAATCTTCATCAAGGTAAACTTCTTCACCAGCAAGGTGGCGATGGAAGAGATCACATGGATCAGCAGATACATCGGCAGCATATCCACCTCCTCCAAGGAAACGATGAGCATCATCCACTACACCATTTTCACAGTTCATGCGCAACGTTTCGGCACTAGCCTTCGCCAAATAGGCATACACACTAGCACCTGCTTCGGCAAAGAATACAATCGGCAACAAGTCCGGCCCTGCGATGATGGCCTTACATCCACTCTTCCACGCGAAGAATACGGATCCAACAGCAATGCCCATTAGATTGATTCCTACGCCCTGTGCCACACCATAAGGAGGATTGATGTTGGGGTCGCGAGATGATTGCAGTGGATCCCATACTACCGAGGAGAACACGATGCAGAAGACGAAGTAAATGACGAAGCACACTACAGAGGATGCGATTTGAGACACGTAGGATGGTTGTTTTGCGGCGTGGCCATGATGATGATCTTTGTGGCTTTCCCCATTTTCGTGGAAGACATCTTCCTTGTGGTTGTGGTCGGCTTGTGCTCCGTTGTTGTTGGAAGGGGCGGGTTCATTTTCGCTGATGCCGGGGAGAACTCCTTCCTCAATGATGGGAGCGCCCTCTTCAATATCGTGCTGCAAAAAGCGGATGGCCATGCTCGGAGATATCAGATAGATTAGACGAGATGCTTCACAGTTATAAGTGACAAAAGATTATTCCTCCAGCGTGCGCGTTTTTATGATGTAATGATGTGCTGGGTAGCGTCGTGTCGTTTGCTGGAAGATCCTTACTTACTGGCATGGGCCGGCAGATGATTTTTGATGTTTGATCGCGCAGAAAGGGTTCGGCAGTTGGCACGATGGTTCAAGGCGACTGTTAACGTCTTGTCAAAAATTTCTATTCTTCATAAAATGTGTCACGTTAACTGGGCGAACTTCCGATTATTTACGTGTCTCCGTATTTTCCTACGGAAAACCGGCGTCGCGCCTTGATCCTCCTGTGTGGCTGTCACGTGGTTGGGAAGAGAGAGACTAGAGAAGACGCAAGTACTGCTTTAGTAGTATGCTTGGAATCTCTAGTGATTAGGCTCTACAGAGTGTACACTATGTTAGTGCCTGGTCTCGAGAGCCAAAGTCCAGAGTGGACTTCGACAGTGTCAACCGGGCGGGTGGGTGGGAAAAAACAAAAGGATGATGAAGAGTAATTGCTCGAAGGTTGTTTGATGTCGTCTAATGATGAAATCATGAAACAATGAGAGCAATGCTCTGCAACATCTCGGATGTGAACTTGGTGAGGATGATGTCGTCGGCAGATAGATGGAAGATGACGAGCTTCGATCTTCACCAAGTTCCTCCCTCCAGATGGGAAGTGAACAAGAAAGTGCCTAACTACTAGAGCGATACGCTCCGCTGAATCGAGGAAAATGGATAGGTGAAAGGCCGCAGCAAGTGCGGATCTTGGCTCCCTATGAGGTACATCATGTTCGGAATACTATTGTGACAAAAAATGAGAAAAATGAAGAGAGACGTTAACGGTCGAATTACCAATGCGTGAATCGTCGTGAAGGGGGAACAGATGACACTCAGACATGCTGTTCACATGCGAAAGTCGTACCACTGAGCCACTAGACGTCTAGTGGCTCAGTGGTACGACTTTCGCATATGATCAGCAAAAGTACATCAAGGAGATGATCAGCGTGCACTTACCGCACCTAGTTATTCCCTTGTCGCACCTGCTACTTTCTCTTAACTTGAACTTCAATACGCCAATTTTGATACTAATTCCTTTGTGAAAGATAATTGTGTCATCGATGACGAGCTTTTTTTCTCGGCGGGCAGCTCTATTCAGTGATGTCAGCAGATGTCAATGCATATGCAAAAGGTATTTGTGTCTATAAGTAGCCTTCTCATGGTAGCAAGTTGGTTTTCTCTTCTTAATATCATTGATAGCAAGTTGGTACCTATCCTGTCTTTCTCTAAATCTACCTAAGGATGTAAATAAGAAAGAATCCATTCTCATTCTTACTGGTACTCAGCTAGATCTTTCTCTAGTTTGAGCAAGTCGGTTGTCCTTCACTCAAAATCTTTCGTCTTGGATATCTTCCACTTCCCACTTCCACCTTCCACCTCACCTATATAAGTATCTATAAGCGGGGTTCCAGACGCTCACCCGCCCCTTACGTAGAACTCTGGTACAAAATCCACGTAAAAAAAAATCGACGAAACGTGACGCGCCCCCTTCCCGCCAATTTTTTATTAGTGAAATGCTCTAGCTTTGGGTCCGAGCGGCCAAAATCGAGATTGAAAGAGTTGATGTACCGGCTTTAAAGGTACTACCATCCTTTTGTCGACCGAAATGGGGGTTCTGTACATATGTTGGTTGGCCGATAATTCCAACTCTCTGCTGAGAAATGCATGTGAGAGTACACTAGCTTTTTGCTAGACAAATTTGGCCGGCCATCAGCCATCATGACTAGCATGAAGCTAGAGGGTACCTTCAAATGCATAGCTCGACGAAAATATACGCTTTCATCACCTACCCAGGACAGTATATACTCACATAATAGTCACCTAAAGGATAGTATCTCGGGAATAGCATGTAAACCACTTCCCTGAAACTTAATTTTGGCCGCTCGGACCCAGAGCTAGAGCATTTTCCTAATAAAAAAATTGGCGGGAAGGGGGCGCGTCACGTTTCGTCAAGGTTTTGAATTCCTACAAATTTGGTTGAATTCCTACGGTGCACGGTTTCCCAAATGTTCTGAAAGCGGCCATTTCGATTTTGCTATAAATCGAGTGAATTTTTAAAAAACCCTCAAAAAACTTTTTTTGACACCCTGTTGCGGGGAAATAACTAGGGCGTTGTTAGCGATAAAGACCCTTTTTCGGGCACGTAGGCCGACACAAGCACTTTGGGGCCGCAAGCCGAAGGTGGCTCAAAATGACGCTACTACTCCGTATGAATCACAATCCCAGCTCATCGTTTGACGGCCCCATAGTTGATAGTGCCTAATGTAGAGTATTATGACAACGTTCAAAACTGCAGCTGCGTTAGCCACACTTCGGAAGGCAGTTGCCAGTTGCTTTCATCGTACGACGAAATGACGCTGTGATGGAAAGATGGCATGACATCAATATTACAAAAGATCTTTGCAACGTGGTTGCTGGATATGACGAAAATTCATCCAATATGAGGGGCGTTACCTTACCTTGGTACGAGGCGCCTTCATAATGAAGCCACTGGGGGAACGTGTGTAGTGTTCGATGACGTGTTTTTGGGGACGATGCCGGTTATTTCTTACACCTCAAGCTCGGAGAAAATAACAAAGAACAAAGTGGCACAGAGCGATTGCTCACAATCGACGGAGGCCTCTCCAATTAACAGCGTTGAGAGGGGCACGCCGATTGAAAAATTGGATTGGCATCAACGACAAAACTGAATTATGGTTTCTTAGAAAGGTCTTGGAAATTTTCTACAGAAAAGGATTTGGGAGGACGAGAGGAGCGAGGTAGAAAGAGTGGAAGGGATGCGGCAAAGACAAAAGTTTCGGTAGAGAGCATTTCTGATTGTGCTAACGGAACATCACAAGCACCAACCGTGACTACTACTAATAAAGTTGCCTCTCGTTCGTCTTCTGCTAGTGGTTACGGTTACACACCGAGTACAAAGAAGCAGAGAAGAGATGACGAATGAAGACGACCATGATTGACAATGATGACGCAACAATGAGAAGGTATAAGGGTAATGCTACTGTCTGTTCTACGGAGGCGGATCTCAACCTGCTGCAACCGCAGCATCAGTCACCACAGCAACAACAGACGCAGTAACAACTGAAATCGCTTCTATTTCAGATGGGGAGTTTTGAGTGAAGAGGTGGCAAACGCCATACTCAATACAAAACTAGATTTGGTAATGACAAAAACCCGAGGAAGCAGTTGATCATCAATAAGATTCTTCTCCGAAGTAGCAGTGTTATTACGAAAGAAATAGGGCAGATATACAAAGACACCAAGTCGAAGAGGAAGCCGAAAGAACGGGCTAGCTCAAGCGCATTGCAAGAGAGGAGGAGGAGGAGGAGGAGGAGAGCACGACGAGGAAGAGGAGGAGGAGTTCGGCAGAGTTGACGCCTTTTGAGAAAGAGTTCCACTTCGGCTTCCCATGATGGAAGAAAACGACGAGAAGGAATCTGATACTGACGAAGAGGACGAGAGTTACGAAGAATTGGGCACAACGATAGTCGCTCTAGAATAGATTATTTGATCTGTTCATGTCGCTACATTATGTACACAGCTTCTTGCAGAGAGCTTCACAACACAGAAATCGAAGCTAGACACGATGTCATTCCAGGTGAAGGAGGATTGGATTACGATAGCGCTAATACATAATGGAGCGAAAATCCTAGCGCCAGATGAATGCATAATACATCATGATGAGCGAAATTGAGTATTTATTTGAGATGAGATGACATCATTGGCTCGCTACTGAGCGATGAAGCAGAAAGAAGCTTCGTGTAGAGGAGCTGCAGACGTAAAAAAAATGAAAAATAAATTCAAAATTTAAAATCTCAAAACTCTCGAACGAAGCTCGAATGTTGTCGGGTTGGGAAACCGTGGGTGAGCAGTTTCTATAGCGTAATGGAATTTCAAAAGGGTGAAATTTCACTACTGCAACTTTCGTGAAATTTACAGGGTGAAAGTTGCACCAATTTTGGCCAACAATGAAATTTCACAAAAATTCTGGCGCGAACGGATGGTACTGAACCAACACGTAGCACAAAAATAACCTAAGACCCTTCATTCCACCAACCACCAAACCCCAAAGAACACCACGCACCATCCAGATGATGAGTTTGTCAACTCAGCGGAGAGTAACTCTTCACCAAAATGCTGGCGACTAACAATGCAGTATTACATCGATTGTGAGCGTAGGGCCAAACCTCTGAAGAACAGCATTCTTGTGAAGGATAGGAATAGGATGAAGGATCCAACTGGTGTTGCACTTCTTCGAGGGAAGGAAAACCTCCGTCATATCATGGATGCGAAGAAGATGCTTGGAAAGAAGCTTGCTGACAGTCTCTCTTAGAGTGATGTGTTGACTGCAGAGTGCAAAGTATTACGACTATCTCAGGATAAGCTAGAGTGAAATTTAATCCCTTGAAATTTCTGAAATTTCTGAAATTTCAACCTGCAATTTTCAACCCCCTCCAAAAATGGTGAAATTCCATTACGCTAAGTTTCTACGTGAATTTTGTACCAGTGGAACCTCTCTTATGGCGTATCGTTACAGATCAGATCAGAACACCGCCTCGATCGCGCCTTCCCTCATTTCCACCACCACACACACACACTCTCTCTATGTATAATATAGAGATGCAACGACAACCTCTTCCCAATCATCTCTTTTCGGCGCTGCTGCTATTACTATGCGCCAGAATAAAATCGTCATCAGCTTTCGTTGCCCCCAATTCCATAAATAACAATCATAGACGGAAATCAGCCATCAGCGTTGAGCCAAGCGTCATCGGTGGCATATTTGTTGCTACCGGTGCCACAGCAGCATGGTGGGTAGGTGGTGCAAAAGATAGAGAAGACAAAGCAAAATATGCAGAATATGAAGCGCTTCAGCGAGAACGTGAGAGTCTTGCATTTATTCAACCAAAAGACGAATGGCTGGAAGAAGAACTAAGCGCATATAATGGAGAGAATGATCCATCAGGTCCGATATTATTAGCGGTCAAGGGAGATGTCTTCAATGTATGGAAAGGGAGGAACTTTTATGGACCTGATGCTGAATATCATATCATGGCGGGTCGTGACGCTACAAGGTTTCTGGCAAAGAATAGATTGGAAGAAGAGACAGAAGAGGAAAGAAACATTGAGCTCAATATTGCCGAACGTGCCAACTTAGAAGTATGGTATTGGACGATAAAGAACAAGTATCAATATGTTGGAAATTTAAGTGGTTATGACCCAAAATCAACAGAGATGTAAACAGCACAATTACATCACAATAATGTCAATATGTAATTTGGACACTTCCCTCTACTCTAAATCCTTTTCGAAATAGATACCAACTGCAATCAAAGCATAGAGTGAAACAAGAAGACTGCCCTCCAGCCAATTACTGCGAGCATTTGAAAGACACATTGACACAATGATCACAGACATCAAATAAAGAGCAACTTCAAACTGAGGGAATTTCATTGTCATTTCTCTCCCAGTGAACCATCCTACCACGATTGTTACAGGCAATACAAATAAAGCTATTTGCACAGATGACCCCAATGCAACTGTCGTGTCACATTATTTATGCATGCACAAACGAAAGAGTTAGACAACGGCAACACGTGTGGTTACGCAAGAACAAGCTGGACATAAAACCGAGCCATTTTGCTTTGTGATAAAGTAACTTACCGCCAAGTGCCAAATCCATTTTATTCTTCATCGCCACAGACACTGCTGATATATGTTCCACAGCATTACCAACTACTGGTAGAATAATCAACCCCACAAACGACCTTCCCAAATTAAACTCCTCGCAGAATCCATCAATTGAGGCAACGAGAAACTCTGACAGGATTGTCACAATTGCAGTAATCAAAACAAGACCAGTCAATGCCCAACTGAATGGAATCAATGCCAGCTCATCATCATCGCCTTGGAACAAATGCACATGTGTTTTCAATTGAAACCAAAGCAACAGCCCGTACATGATAATAAGAAGTAATGCAGCCAATCTCGATATAGTCACTGTATCCTCCGAGTCTTCACCCACACCACCGAAAAATTCTGGCAGTAACAACGCCACACCACTGAACCCCAACAATGAAATACTTGCTACAACACCTTGTGCAATGAATTCCTGTTCTTTGAATTGTATCCCACCAAACAGGAAGCACATTCCCAAAACTAGTAACAGATTGGAAAAGACCGATCCAATCAAACTTGCTTGTACGACTCGAAAGTCTCCAGCAAGCAATGCTTGTATCGCCACAACTAGTTCAACTGCATTACCAAACGTAGCATTGATAAGCCCACCAATAACAGCATTCGTATGTGCCGCCAACTCTTCTGTAAAAACACCCAACATGGATGCCAGAGGGACCATGGCCAAGAAATTCAAGATGAAAATTGACCCATCCGACCAATGCGCCTTGTGAGACCAAACCGCAAATGGGATGAAGACAAATAGATAGTTGATTTTGTTCTCAGTGAACATTTCTACAAGTCCCTCCCACGATGACGATGTTGTACTCTCTTTCATTGACTCTCCACTCTCCGTACTCTTGTTTTGTAATAATCCAGTTTCCTCCGTAGCGCTAGACGAATCAGTGGTAACGTGGCTTTCATCACGTCGAAAATGACGATAACTGTTACGATCGTAATTACTCCAACCCCGACGATTTAGAATGGATAACTTTCGTCCATGACGAATCTTACGCCATGCCGATGCCTTGTTGATGATTCCAAAATCAGATGTTGATGCTGGAGCAGTGTGTATGGAGCGTGCAGAGCCGTCTCGATTATTTGGGCCTTCCATTCTAGCTGGAGGAGTGGTGGTAAGGTTTTTGCCTTCCTCGGCGTCACTGGATGTTAGCTCGAAATCGACGCCGCGTGACATCTGTATCTTGTGGTTTTGGCGTGTAGTTCTTATCAGCGTGATGACCTCTGCTTGCAGTCAGTTGTTGTGGCGGCCAGCGTACGAGCAACACAACCTGCTACTTACCGCGGCAACGTCGACGACGGATCAATTATTTGTTAGGAGTATCTCTCCAATGCCAACAAAACAATCGTGTGAGGGAGAGCGCGCTGGCGAAAGATGTCGGATCAGGGATCGATCAGCCGTGTGAAAAAGGAGTGAAAGTAAATGTCTTAACGTTCCTTTCTATCGCATCCACGAGAAACAGCTTGAAGCTTATCACACCGCTGCGCAGCAATAACCTCAACCTCATTGACCCCGAGACAATGACAACAGCAACCTTCGTAGAGGTTCGTAGATCAACAACCTCGTGATTTTGAGTTCGCTTAATTATTTTGAACTCAGATAGAGCTATTAACTTTGTATGCAGACACGATGGGATACGGTGTAGGAAACTACCCGCTGTGGTACTACTTGATACAGCCTGTCATGTAAGTGTCAAAGTTGTGGCTGCATTTTTGCAATCGACACATACATCATTATCGTCGCATCGGTGGGCATGAACTGCCCTTCTATACGAATTACATCTAAAACATAAATCATCAATTCTTTCGTAAACCATACTAACCTACCTTCTCTTATCCATCTCATGTCATCAATGCACACGAAATAGTGCCGGTTTAGTAGGCTACCTAACCAACGTCCTCGCCCTAGAAATGACATTCCGCCCACTCGAATTCTTCGGCATTGAACTATTTCGTATCAAGGGCCAGCCATGGGGCCTTTTCGGATGGCAGTAAGTGTATCATTGCACTCTTTGAAGTTCTCGCTTCTCTCCAATCATATACTCACAATATGCACTCTTTGCTCCTCCACACAGGGGAATCATACCCACAAAATGTGAAAAAATGGCTTCCATATGCTTTGACTTGATGACAACCAAATTATTAAACTTGAAAGAGATATTTGATCGATTAGATCCCAAACGGTTCAGTGAGGTAATGGAGGATCCAATCCTACTTATGCTGGATTCAATTGTCGAAGAGGTTGCCATGAAATACATGCCAAATGTTTGGACGATGCTACCCAAACGAGTCAAGGATGAGATCGTGGTAGTAATGAATATTGAGAGTGAAACATTCTTAACAACATTTATGGAAGATGTGAAGGAACATATAGATGATGTGTTGGATATTAAAACAATGACTGTGGCAGCGTGTGTACGTGAGAAGCGATTGGTCAATAAGATTTTTCAGGAGTGTGGGGATAAGGAGTTTACATTTATAAGGCGGAGTGGATTCTATTTTGGATTTTTGTTTGGGCTGATACAGATGGGAGTATTCTTTGTCTATGATGCGGTTTGGGTGCTGCCCTTTTTTGGCTTTTGTGTTGGATGGGCTACGAATTGGCTAGCTTTGAAGGTGATCTTCCGGCCGTTGAATCCTGTCAAAGTTGGGTGTTTGACTATACATGGAATTTTCCTCAAGCGGCAGAATGAGGTATCCGAAACATTTGCTCGTGTCAACTGCGTAGAGATTCTACACACAAAAGCCATTTGGGAGGAAATGCTAACTGGTCCAAAGTCGAAAAATTTCTTTGCCATGCTTCGAGCACATTCGATTGTATTTACAGAAAAATTGGTGGGGGGAATGAAACCACTCACTATTGCTGCCATGGGAAGTCAACAATATACAGAAATGAAGGAAGAGATTGCAACAAAGATTGCGGAGAAAATTCCCTCTGTCATGCCACACTCTTATGAATATACGACGGAAGCATTAGATATGGAAAATACTATTCGGGAGCGTATGCAAAAGCTATCGTATCCAGAGTTCGAAGGAGTTTTGTAAGTGCGATAGTTGCTTCTTTTGTTTATTTATTTTCCTGTTCAACTCGTTTAATCTCACATTTGACTCGTTAAACAGACACCCAGCGTTCGAGGAAGACGAAATACTGTTGATCATAGTTGGAGGACTTCTTGGTCTAGTCGCTGGTACCATCCAGGTGGTAGCAATGTATAGTGGTAAATAGGGATGATCAGACGCGGCATGCATTTTCATACAATTTTTGTCATATGTATATTAATATTTTAGTAAAGAGCACGAACACCAGTTTCATCATATTGTTCTCCTGGTACCTTTATCACATTTCCATCATCGTCAATGAATTCAGATTTCTTTTGCAAGATGAAACGTTCAAAGAATTTGGTCAGGATTCTGTCTGTTGTCAAAAACTCAACACTTCCACCGTTGTCCTTTTGTGCCAAGATCTTTGGAACGAGGTCTGCTGCCACTTCTTCAGGTTGAGCGGCGAGGACACCGAAGGGGAATTTACGAAGTTCTGTTGAAGAAAAGAGTGTCGAATTGCTTGAGTAAAACTACACAGAAAAGCAGTCATTCTATTGTGCATTCAGGTTCATAAACTTACCAGGCGTAGAATCATCCAACAAGAGCTTTGTAAAGACCATTCCAGGACTCAAGCTGTGCACTTGGATTGTTCCCTTGGTCTGCTTCTTTTCATATCCTTGCACACCCTCATCGATTTCTTTCACCAAACTGGCAGTCAACTGGGGCAAACCTCTCTTTGTTGCACCATAGGTAGCATAACCTGGGGTTCCACCTCCCTTTACACCACTTCCAACAGTGTTGAAGATGTGTCCGGTAAATCCCTCTTGCTCAGCCATGATATCCATAGCAACTTTGGTGCAATAAAAGATTCCCAAAAGATTGACCTTCACGACAGTTTCAACCTGTTGCATGGACAATTCTGACAAAGCCCTTCTTCCTCCGTTGATACCAGCGTTGTTGATCCAATATCCAATCTTTCCCAACTTATCCTGAGCAAACTTGCCCAATTTCTCACAGCTTGCAGCATCACTCACGTCACATTGAGTGTGAAAGACTTTTCCATTGGGGTGACGAGCAGTAAGTGCCTTGGCGGCAGCTGCACAGTCCTTAACATCGCAAATTACAACATCATATCCACGATCCATGAATTCGCCAGCATAAGCAAAACCAACACCGCCAGCGGATCCAGTGATTACAACTCCACCGTCAGGCATGGCATTTAGAGATGTGGAGGAGCGAGGAGAAGTCACAGATGGAGTCAATGGCGTAGTGAAGCCATTGCAGAAGGGAGCCGCGAGGGCAACGATGATGGAGAAGTACTTCATGATGGAGAGACCGTAATAATCAATACAACCGATTATCAATGGTACAATCTGTATGTTGCTGTTTCTACTGTCAAATTGAAGCGCCGATCTTCTCTCATGAAAGAGGTTTCGAAGATGAGCTGTTTGGAGAGTTCCACGGGGAGGGGGCAGTTTCTTGCCCCCAAGAAAAAGTAAAGATGTTGGTGCGTAATAAATAACCTAAGACTAAGTACGCTTCAATTCAATTGAAAGTGTAGTGAAAAAGTGGATCTTTATCACCGACCCAGCAACTATCTATACAGATTGAAATCGAACATACTTTCGGGTCTGTTGTCCAGCACACGCATCGAAACTTCTCCTAACATTTCAAGTGTTCGGCCACTCGCCCCATCTTGCCTCCATTTGCGCACAACATCAAGGTATTCTCCAGTCGTACTTACTGTCTCTCGAATACCTCCCAATACACTTTCCAAAGCTGCATTTACATATACAAGATCTTGTCCAAACTGATGTGGTTCGTCTAAGTTTGAGCGTGTACACGTCCCTGATAATATAAACATGAATTTTGGATCAAACTTGATCTCGTAATGCCACAGTTCTTCTCCCATCCAAGTAGTATTATACTCCTCTTGCCAACAGATGTCTCCCTTGAAAATTCTTTCGACAGGATCCCATTCTATATTACGGAAAGGAACGCGACCCGGAACATTCTCTCCATTGTCTAAAGCCGGCCAAACACTCGTGTGAGGATGTTCATAAGATATGTATGCTCGATAGATACCAGAGGCTTCATCAGCTTCAGCAGTCTCTTCAAAGTGATACGATGCCAACCCGACAGTGTACATTTGGCAGAAAGTATTCCCCCAAATGGAAGTTGCAACATATGGAGGAAGTTGCGCTTCAAAATCAACGTTCCTGTACACAAAATGATTAGGTTTGATCCTCAGACGTCGCCCATCGGTTTTTGGTGAAAGTGACATACTAATTCGCTTCCACACAATGTTTGGAAAGGAAGTCAGGTTGGTCGTCCATTCTAAAGTCTCTCCTACACTCGGACCACTAGAACCAGGTGGTATTTGTTGAGTAGATTGTTGAAGTACACCACTTTGCCGCTGAAAAAATCTTCTTGTTGACTGAGGCCACTCAAATCTTGGACAGTGATTTTCGTCAAAAGTAATCTCATAATCGATTTCGAAACAATTGAAGCAATGTCTTTGCACGTAAATTTCCACCTCTTCTCCACCCTCCCATTCTACTTTCCATTTGCCATCCAAGGGGTACTCACCGGGTGTTGTAGATTCGTATCCCCAGTGAATGTATCCATCCCGAATATACTGCCCGTCATCGGAGAATTGTAGCAGACAGTTGAAGCTGCTATATGAATAACACATCGAATCATCGGAAGGGCTGGATACTGGAGTGTCGAAATCCAACCTTCCGTGAAACGTCATACTTTGTGGATGAAAATGATATCGTTGGAAGTCAAATGATTGCAAACCATCATCTGAATCGGACGCTTCTCCGTCATCTTCTTTGTTCAAGTACTGCAATTTAGGAATGTGGCCCTGATTGAAGCTAAATGACGTATTGCGAAATATCGCTTCTGTTTGGAAACTTTGTAATCCCCTTCTCCTACGAATGGTAGATTGTTTGTACACATTGTTTGCAATAGGCCAAGATGACACATCTGAGTTGGATGGGTATAAGGACTCCTCCGTTCCAGCATGCTTCAAATCAAAGATACTAACTGCAGTACGACACATTGGGCATGTCCCCATGGTTGCTATATCTGGAAGCAGGATTCGTTCGATACAGGCTTGGCAATAGACATGATTGCATGGAGTCTTGGCGAAAATTACTTCTTGTGCTGATGATTCGGCTGCAGATGATAGATGATCAATAGCGGTGGTGGTAGTGGTGCCATTGTGCTCGGAAGGACCCGATGATACCCAACACACTGGGCACGAGATCTGATCTTCCTCTGTTTCAACCATTTCGGGACGAGTAGAGAGTATTATTTATATATAGAGTACTCAATTTTGTCCTGGGTGTGGTGTTCGTATCTGGATGATAGAATACCAACAACCAACAACTTGAGAGAGACGCACGAATGAAATACACTTTCAAATTTGAAGATCAGCTTCTTATTTTTGTGCAGGGTTGGAACGACTCCTCCTCCTCAGCTGTAAGATAACTTCAGTCGTGAGCTCAGATACTTAGCTGCCGGTCTTAGTATCGAAGCTAGAGCAGCGGAAGTACACGGCTGACACAACATTGTGTACATCAACAGGAGAATAGAACGAAGATAAAAGGGAATCGATGACGGGCGACGGTTTAGCGACATTCCTCACTGTACTCCTACTTTCTATCCTGCTATCCTATGGTTTGATCCTACATACTTCAGTATAAGTATCACCTTGCTCCCAATCGATCCTATTGATAGTTTAGATAGGAGGTAGAAGATATTTAGAAAGTGTTCTTGTGTCTAGAGTATCTACATGCATGTAATCTGACACAGATTGATGCCCATCTCACTCAACAATACTTGAGCTACGGGTGATGAAAAATGCATTGGCATTGGACTCGGGAAAGAGAGAAACACGACATAGAAAGAGCATTTACTTTAGTCAAGAAACGCTAATACACTTCTCTCGGCTGTCGGTTGCATCACATTATTCCTCCATCTCCACATTATCCAACTCTTCATCAAGTCTGAGGAGGTGTTCCCACTCTTGCTTGTCATGAGTCAATTTTTTCATCAGTTCCGCGTCAGTCGCAGTCTCAAACGGATTGACGATGCTAGCACCATTGACGATAGATATATCAGATGACATGCGACGATTAGTTTCGTACTTGCGACTGAAGACTTCGTCAATCTCCACAACGGATCGCCTTGTGCTCTTGCTTCTCTTGTCTGCCACCAATTTGCTAGATTCGTCCGGGCCCTTCTCATCCTCTGCCTCTGCTGCTTCCTCGCCTTTAACTGGTAGAAGTCCAAGTTCATTCTTCCCCAAGACAAACTCTTCGTAGAGATGGCCTAAGATCAGAAAGAAGGATGAGATAGGAATGAACAAAGCCCATGGTGTAAGCGCGTGAGGACTGCTCAAGCTCATGTCCTTTGGATCTTTTAGCACATAAGAAGTAGCAAATGGCGGACCAACAATACCAGCGATAGTTGCAGCCTGTACGTAAATCGATTGAAGTACGCCAATTGACCCAGCTAACTCGGGTCTATCGAAGACAGCCTTGTTAAACGAAGACAGAGTCGCTGGGCTGGTGAAAGGGAAAGAAATATTCGCCAAAATAATCGGAATTGAAAATGTAACTGCTGTTGCAGTATCCATGCGCCAGTTAAAGTAGGTCATAGCTCCTGCGATCATAAAGATTCCATTTCCAACAACGAGCATAGTGAAATCTGTCGTTTTAATCATTGCCAAGTACAACGTTAGAGCCATACCAACAAATGTAAATCCGCTAGTCACTGCAGTCAGCGTAGAAATGTTAACTGGAGTCCAATCTAACATACTAGCGGCCACTGGAGGAATGTTGATACCGAACAAACAGATATTAATCACTGTCACGAATCTCTGAATCAGGGGGAAGAAAATATCAAAATGCGTCATTGCAGTTAAAATTTCGTCTAGCCCTGCTTCAGTAATAGGTTCAGCTTTAGCTACCGATGAAAGTCTCTTCTCTTTCCGTGAAGGAGGATCTATCACAAAAAGGGCAACAATTACCCAAAGTATAACTTCATTGAAGGCCACAAGAAGGCCACAAGCGTTGTAAGGATTGATATGTATAGAGTAACTGGAGGTGATTGGAACTGACATGTTGACTTCTGCGACCAAAGCATTCATTAGTGGTCCAAGTGCCTGTCCAGCAATACCAACTAATGCTAAGATTGATAAAACAGTTTTCTAGAGCCATGTTATGTCAGACAGAATGAGTCTAGGTTTAGTGTGGAAAAGAGAAGAAAGAAATTATGAAAAACTTACCTGTTGCTCAAGTGGCACAGCTGTAGAAATCCAAGATCTGATGAGCGCCTTTCCAGCGCCACCCATACCCTGGATAAATCTCCCAGCTAGGATTGCATTGATTCCCCAGAATCCGACTGGCAAGAGACTAGCCGCGAAGTAAATGATCGATCCAACAATACCAAGGATGAAGGCGGAACTAAGTGGTTCTTGATACTTGCCCCCATTGCTATCGATCCACTTTCCAAAGTAGAACGTCATCAGCGTCGTGCCAATGCATACGGCAGAAGTGGTCAGCCCGTAATCTTCGTTTGACCCGCCGACTGACTGGATGTAAAAGATCAGAGTGGGGCCGACAATGGTGCCAATAACATTCTCTAGCACAGAAAATAGCAGAAGTGCCGCTAATGATTTAAGTATAGCTCTCTCCATGATGGTCAGGTTGTGTTTATTTGCTATTGGTTCCTCATTCCTCAGCATAATGAGAATTTGGTGTGGTGGAGTTGTCGCTGGCGTCTTTTTTGAGGTTGTGTTTTCGCGTTTTGTATCACACACATGGGGTAAAGACTTTGTGTAAGAAAGGAGCACCTTCTCTTTCGCGTCTTCGCGATGTCTAACAGAAACTGTACCGTTATACATAAGTACTTATCATGAGGATAGATATATATAGATCATGATAGATGAGGATTAATAATAATATAACTTAGACCTCATGATGTGAAAGTACAATACACATCGGCTGCCAGCCCAGGGCCCTATCCTGCCTGGGCACTTTGAAGGGAAAAGGCAACAGATTGGCTTCAGCCAGCTACTCTCTTGACGCCTTTTTGTCAATCAGAACTAATCAAAGTTTGAAGGGGAAAGGCAAGATTAGTCTCAGCAACCTTCAGCCACGTCTATCTGTTGACGCGCAGCGGCCCTCTCTAGACGAAAGAGATGTGTACTTGTCTAGAGTTATAGAGAGTAATTTTCTAACAAAAGGTTTAAGCTTTACTCATCTTGTTACTTATATTATTGCGTGATAATTATATCTCTCCAGCCGACTATCTCTCCAGCCGACTTATTTGTTTGACAATAATATTTCCCAGTTCCATAAAACACTTTTGGTAAGATCAATAGATCGCGATCGCATCGCATGGAAGACACAAAATAATCTAGATGATCATCTGGACTACTACTTATGCATGTACTCAACTGTTGAACAATACTAAGAGAATTGAAGCTGTTGGAGAGAATGACTCACACACACACACACATATTGTCTCCATCCAACATTTCGACTTCACTTCCATACCAATCAAGCAACATCAATCAATTCACAGAAACTGAAGAGGGTAAACAATAAACACAGCCAAAGCTTTTACCAATTTTGAACAGTCTCAGTGGACAGTGGAGGACTAGACATCATCAAGTCGTTGCATGTCAGATTAGGCCTAAGGGATGACTGGCCTTTAGATAAAGTTGAGATTGCAACGATTGATTTTGAATATTGTTTGCACCATTCAAATAAGACGCCCGCGGATCAAATAGAATAGATATAACACAGCTAATGCTTTGGCGGTAAACTCCCATCCCCACCACGACAATTCGGAGAAGGTCCCACGACCCCCTCACCTCTCTCCAACTTTTCATTCCACTTTTCCGGAGTCATGGCCACAATTGATAATGCGTGCACGGGCCCATCCGCCGCAACCTCCTCTCGTAACGTATCATTCACCAATCGATGTCGTTTCAATGGAGTTTTAGCATCTTTGAATTTTTCCGATATAACAATAACTTTGAAATGTGTTTCAGAGTTGGGGGGTACATTGTGCATATGACTTTCATTGCGTACCTCGAGGTGTGTGGGTGAGAATGTTTGTTGTAGTTTTGAGGTGATGGCGTCGCTGACTGGACCGCTGCTGCTGCTGCTGCTGCTGCTGAATGATGATTTTGTTGTTGCTGTGGACATTATGGATTTGAAATAATGTTGCCGACGACCAATTGATATTATTGTATTTGAGAGCATAATATAGGGTGTGCTTTGGGGTTGCCTTCAGTCTTCGTTTCCTATATCTAAGTACTGGTGCGCTCGCCTGAACAAGTAGTAGATAGAATTTTTGACATGGTTGTTTGCAACAACATCGTCACTGAAAGTGTTCATGTAACTCATTATTGATGGCACAAATTTTATTACACACTTTGCAGTGCAACGCAAAAATCAAAAGCAAAAAAAATGAAGACGAAGACCGAAGACTGATAAGACACTCATGGTATGGTGGCATCAACATGAAGTAGTAGGCTAGGGCAGCGGCATCTAAAGATATCAATATAAAGGGAATACTGCCCAGGTGACTAATCAGCAACAATGGTGGACAGCGCCGGAGCAGTCGATTCGAAACAAGAGGCATCCTCTGGCACTGCAGCTCAGAACGAAGACACCACTTCCAAAAATGAAGCCAGTGAGCCAGTATCTTCTGCTGCAGCAGATGAAAAGGATGTCACTGATTCAAAAACTGAAGCTATGAAAGAACCTGATTCAAAGTCAAACAACACCAGCAGCACTACCAACAAAACAACTACACCAGCAGCAACAACAACAACAACATCAAATACTACTACTGAAGCACCACCAGCACAGCCCAAGCCAGCACACGTCCTACCCGGGAGCATCGCCCAAATACCCCGCGTCACCATACCAAAGGGTCAATCCTCCCACACCGAACCATGTCCCCTCATCGGTCCGGGATGGCTCCAACAGGCTGTACATCGCACTACACCGTCGGGCGGGACGTACAAAAACGATCGTATCTTTATCAGTCCGGAAGGAAGACGATTCAAGAGTTATACCGATGTATTACGCTATGTATCCTCCCGTGGATTGGCCATTATTGATACTACTACAAAAAATGTCAAAGGTGGTGCTGGTGCTGCGAATTCAGTGGCGACGTCAGGACCGGGGAGTGGGAAAGGAATTGATATGCATCCGTATCAACGGGGGAGTGTGATTGAAGTTTTGTATGTGAAGCGTACAAAAGTATTCAAGGATTTGAATGACAACTATATTGATGACGATGATGATAATAATGTGAGTGGTGAGGGACGAAGGAGACGTCATTTTTGGTGGGAGGATGAAGAGAGTTTGAGTGATTGGTTCAATAGTGATGACGATGATGATGACAATACCAACAATGGCAAATCATCATCCACTCGCAACAACAAAGACAAGAACACCACCACCAACAACAACAATAACAACGTATGGCTATGCGACATTATCGATCGAGCACCCCTCCACCCCACCCTCGACAATCAACATCCCAACCAAAGATGGAAATACTACATCCACTACCGTGACTTCAACCGTCGTATGGATGAATGGATACCAATGGATCGTGTTGTCTCCCCACCGTCGGTGGGGAATGCCAAAGTTCGTGCATTAAAGAAGAAGAAGGAGGAAGAGGAGAAGGAGCGGGTAAGGGCGGAGATGATGAGAGAACGGATGGAGAGGGAGAGGGAGGAACGGAGGATGAGACGATTGTTTTCGGAAGGGGAAGGGGCAGGTGTAGGTTTAGCTGAGGTTGTTGGTGGTACTACGGGGAGAAGAGAGGGTAGTTTACGAAGTAGTCGGAGTTCATCGGTGGGTGAAGCGATGAATACGTTGGATAATAATGGTGTCAATGGTAGTGCTGCTGGTGTTGGAACAGGTTTTCTTGTCGGAGGAGGAGGTGGGGATAATAGTCGGAAACGACAACGGCGTTCTGTATCTACTGCCATGGGCAATGATGCGTCTGCTACCGATACTAATGATGCATCTCGACTAACGAGGAGACGACGAGGAGGTGCCATCGATGGTGATGCCAGTAACGACGGTGGTCTTGCGAACGGTACATCCGCTGCTACTGCCACTGGTGGCAATGGTAACGCTGCATCATCCACCGGAGCTTCCGCCATGGTAGTCGCCGAAGAACACACTGCCGTAGACGTTGTCACAACGCTAACCGCACAAGTTCTAGATGAGCACGAGGGTATGGACGAGGCAGCACTCAAAGAACACGAGGAAGTGACCAAAGTAAAGAATGTGGCAATGCTCGAGCTCGGTCAGTATCAAATGGATACCTGGTACTTCTCCCCACTTCCCAAGGAAATGTTCCGTAATGGAGGAGGGTTGATTGATGTTCTCTACGTGGATGAATTTTCATTGAATTTCTTTACACGAAAGTCGGAACTACTGCGATTTCAAGCGAAGGAATTGCCGAAGAATCGTCGTCATCCTCCGGGGAATGAGATTTATCGATGTGGAAAGTTGAGTATGTTTGAAGTGGATGGATTTGAGGAAAGGCAGTATTGTCAGGTAAGGTCTTATCGTTCAAGCTTGTCATTTCTTCTCTGCAACATTCATGTCTCTAACAATACATATGCTGCAGAATTTGTGTTACATCGCGAAGTTGTTTTTGGATCATAAGACGTTGTACTTTGATGTGGATCCGTTCTTGTTTTATGTCCTTTGTGAGGTGGATGAGCGAGGTTATCATCCGGTTGGGTACTATAGTAAAGAGAAATACTCGGATGTTGGCTACAATCTCGGTAAGGTCTTATGGTTCAAGCTTGTCATGTCTTCACTGCAACATTCATTTTCCTAACAATGTATTCCTAACAATCCATACGTCCTTCACAGCATGTATCCTCACCTTTCCATCTCATCAACGCAAGGGATATGGACGATTCCTAATTGCATTCTCCTACGAGCTCAGCAAGAAGGAAGAAAAGGTTGGTTCTCCCGAAAAGCCAATGTCTGATCTCGGGCAGCAAGCTTACATACCGTATTGGACTTCCACCATTGTTGATTTCCTATTGAATAAATCAGACGAGTGTAAAAGTATGAGCATCATGGACATTGCCAAGAAGACCTCGATCATGGCAGAAGATATTATATACGCTTTGAATACTTTGGGCATTTTGAAATTCGTTAATGGAGTGTATTTTATATCCGCCGAGAAGAAACTGCTGGAGGACCTTGCCAAGAAGCATCCTGTGAAGGAGCCAAGAGTGGATCCTAGCAAACTTCATTGGACGCCGTATCTGACTGATGTGAAACGAGACAAGTTTAGTTTGAGCAGCAAGAAACCTTCTGTCACGGAGGAGTAGAGTTGTAGTATCGATGCTTCATATCATTCATTTTCATAAACCACAACTACTAGATCTTTCTACATCATACAGGAGTAGAGATATATAGGTGTGTCGGGACGGTCGTAGCACGGGAACATTCCTGTCCGTGGGAACATCGTAGTCTTGCTTGTCCCTGCCTATTTACTAAAGGCCTCCCACAAAATCAATATTTTGTCTGAAGAAGTACGTGATTTTTTATTTTTACCCGAGGAAATTAGTGTTTCCCGCCACCAGTCGTGAAGTGAACAGCTTTTTATTTGTCACAAAAACGGTTGAATTTGTGTGTTGTGCTTCATGCATAAAATCACATCTTGAATGAATGAAATACTAACAAATCAATTATTAGTTCACCATGCCACTCCACGAATACGAAGAGAACAAACGCCGTCAAAAAATTGACGCCCTCAACGCATCCGGACAGCCATTGCCATTGGAGAATCCACTCTACTTTGACATGCAAGCATGCCACATTTGCGGTTCAAAGGGACGCAACACGAAAGGGTTTTCCCACTGTCTCGATCATGAAAACTCATCGACGTCACAACAACAACCAAGTTATCACTACAACGAAATGGGCACCTCCCTTATTCCCGCCCCCCAAACCGCCCCTATGCGAAGCTGTGCCTGCTTCAATCAATCTAAATCTGATCCCGATTACTGGCCCTACTCATTACGTGTCTGTGAGATGTGCATCGCAAACGATTGTACCACCGGCAGAATTCGCAACTGTGGCATTTGTGGTGCCGTGGCCTGTGATGAAAATTGTGGTGTTGAAATGGCCGAATGTACGGATAGTGAGGAGTGGAATAATAAGGGATGTTTGGAGTGTCGAGGGAAGGAGTGTTTTTCGGAGATTGGTGTGTTCAAGACCACCACGACAGCTCCGGATGGGACAAAAGTGCCCAAAATGACGAGGGTTTGTGTCAAGTGTTTGGAACAGTGCACTCCCTGGGTCAGGTATGACTTCACCTGTCGGGTTTTCAAGTGCAATACGCGATTAGTCTCCAGTGATGTTATGGAGCGTAAGCGTTTCCGAACATTTGGTTCCTCGCCGTTGAATTTGCTCCCCGAGGATGGATTGGCGGCAATTGTGGACTTTTTGCCCAACAGTGATTTGAAGTCACTGTACTTGACCAATAGTGCCATGTGTCATGTTTCCGAACGTGTGGCACAGACACGAGTGGAGGAGTGCAATCATGAGTTCCCAACAGGGCCGTTGGTGGTGGGGAAGAGGAAGAGTCCACATAGTTGTATCGAAAAAATGTGGCTTCGATGTGAGGGCACAAACGATTTTAACATTCGTGCCCCGGAGGATGGAAAGGTTTGGGTGGGAATTTTGCACCACTTGGAAAGTATTGCAAAGGAGGCATTTTATCTTGGTTTTCAGACTGATGGGCCGGACAAGGACAAGGATGCTGTTTGTCGTTTCATGCAGAGGCAAGACAAGTTTCAGTTCTCTCAGGTGTATATCAAAGATGGTCCCAACTCAAATTCACCGTTGATACCACGTCCGGAACATCCTAGTTCCAGTTCTGATGGAATTTCGATCCGTTCGTCATTTATTCTTATAACGGATGCGTCAGTGAAAGTTCCATTTACGGTTGCCTCAAGTGAAGATTTGGTTTCTGGAAAACACCGCTTCATCTGTCGTTTATTTTGTCCTGGATCGGGGACAAAGAATTCTACCCGTGACAGCATGGGATCATACGGAATTTTATGCAAGAGTGTGAATGAGGCGGGTACAAATACCATTACATGGGCAAAGAGGCTTGATATCATCGAAGGCTTTCAAAGGGAGGATACTGTGTTCGGCCTGGAGTATGACACCGAGACTCGTGAATTGGTTGTTCACAGTTCTAGGATGAGTAGATTCATCTCTAGTGAGTACACACTCTCGGAGATGGAAGGAGACCTCGTCTTTGGAGTTGAGTTTACTGCCAAGTCTGCAGGTATCAAGGATTCTCTCATGAGTGTGCGTGAATGCAATGAATACGAATGGCAGGAGTTCGTTCAGTACACACAAAATGGGGATCTGTCTATGCCTGGTCGGAACGGACCAGATCTTGGGTTGGATATGCTTGGAGGATTGGCTCGTCAACGTCGTCGCGAAAGGGATGGCGATGATAATCGTCAAGAGAGGGTTAGGGCTCGATTGGATGATGTGCATGTTGATGCTGTTGAAAATCGTATGATTCGTGCTAGGATGGGGAGAAATCCTTAGGCATGCCTCACGGTATTATCACGGGTTTGAAGAATGAAATAGACCATTAGGACTTAAAAGCAACTTCTATTAACTACTAAAGGAAATGAATTAAGAACTGATATCAATACTTTTAGATTAGCTTTACCTACTTACTGCGAAGAATCTCTCTATAAGAGCCAACTTCTATTCTTTACCTTCTGTCACACGAAGTCAATAACCCCACTAATTCGTACCCTATCATCATCGTTCATTAAAACACCTTATGATTGGTCGGACTCAAAGTCCTTTGGAAGCCAGTCCATCATTTGGTTAATAGCCTGGTTAAAAGCATTCTTCTCCACAATACGACGCTCATCACCCCTCCACGCCTCATTCTGATCCCAAGTAAACCAAGTCACAGCATGAAATCTATCCCCCTGGAACACATCACGTCCATGAAGTGCTCGGTAATTATCCACAAGCAACACATCACCCGGTTCCATCGAAAGTGCCGTAATGTGCTTCTCACTCGCCCGTTTAATCTCTTGACAATCCTCCAAATCCAAAGGTTCCATCGTATCGGCATAGAACACCTCCGTCATACCCACCTCGGGTACACCACAGGGCCGTCTATCTCTCAACTTTCGTGCATGATTGTGACTATTACTAAACCACACTGGTAATCCAGTCACGGGATGACGATTAATCGGTGACTCGGCAGTCTCCACAGCCTGAAGACGTCCGGGCTTCCCATCACTTTCATAAATCATTTCCAAATCCATATCAAACTTGGGTGCAACCGCAACATCGACTAATCCCTTAATACCCTCCTTTACAACGCCGGGCAATGATGGAGGGATGTCCAAGTTGGATACCGAAATTCGAATTTGACGATTGTACAACTTTTCAAGTGTTTCGGTTTTGAGTTCGGCAAGGATGGCTGCGCCGTCGGCGACGAGGAACCGTCCACCACCTTCGGTGGCGCGTTGGAAGCAGACGAATGCGGCGTAGGCTGCGGTACGTTTGGCGGTGGATTCGTTGTGGAGACCGATGTAGTGTTGACGAAGGGATGGTTTGTTGACCTGTAGATTGATAGGAAGTAGGATTGGATGAGAAGTAGAAAGTCAGCGCATGATATGAGCAATGATATCACTTGATTGAAATGCATATATACCGATCTATAAACGCAAGTCAAACAATCCACACATTCCATTCATAACTCACCTCCTCATAAAGAGCATCACGCTCACTAGCAAACTTCCTCAATCCACTCGAATGCAACGGATCCAAACAAGGATCCAACCCAAGCGCTTCATGCATCTCCCTATTCCCCGCAACACTCTTCATTAAATCAAATCCCCTGAACCAAATAGCACCATACTTTAACAAATCCGCACGAATCTGCTCTTTATTCTCACTAAAGTACGCGGCACCCTTGGCATTATCTTCCGCTGTAGCCGTCATTTCAAGTGGGCAGTGTGGTTGTTCGGAACAGATCTTTTGTGCTTCGGCAATGTCAATATTTTTCGAATCCCATCGTGTCAGGGGACATTCCCACATGCCGGAGAGGTCTGGTTTGGACATGTCACTGGCGATGAATTCTTCGGGAGTGAGACCGGTGCGGCCTTCCCAGTCGGGGATGTAGCCTGCGTCTGGGGCGGTACGTTCGGGTGGTTGCATTGTAGATGACAATTTGGTGGAAGTGCTGATGCTTCGTGTAGGGGCGAATGCTGTAGATTGAGTGGCTGCTAGGGCAGCGATGAGGGCGGCCGCTGCGATCTTCATGATTGTTGTTGTTTGTTATTTAGTTGGTATTGTTGTTGCGTAGTGCAGATTGTTGTGTGTATTGATAGCGTTGCTCGATGGCATATGCGGATCGATATCATCGATATGTGTCAGAAAAATCATTGAGAGAAGAGTGGAAGCGAGGCCTTCAAGTTGAAGAGGATCGCTTTCCTACTCGACTTTCTACGGTAGGAATAGTAGGAAGGTACGACGCGCCATAAATTTGATCTATTGCTGTGCTTGCTTTTCATCCACAAAGATTGTCACTTGTACGCACGGAGTTGGAAGCCATACGTAGTAATCTTTAGTCATCTCACTACGGTAGAACAATAACGATGATCTCAATATCCTCAGCAGCAGTAGCGGCAGCTATAGCGCTGCCAACCAGCGCAGCATTTGCACCTGCCGCCTCACAACTCACAATCAACAATGGCTTGAAATCTTTGGTATCAACGAACATGCTTCCAGCAGAGCTCGTTACAGAAGTTCCAGCTGCTCTCCTATCCGCAGCCGATGTCGCCACTACTACCGCAACTGCAACATCATCATCCAATCTACTCTCCTTCACCGATCAAGGACAAAACCTCGCCGGAATCTTCTTCCAAGCCTCCCTCCTCCCATACTTGGGCTTTCTCTACTTTTTATCCTTCCGTGCCAACCGCACACCCAATCTTGGTAACTTTGGTTGGCAATATTTGCTATTGTTCGTGCTTGGAACGATCCCCAGTGGGATTATTACCAAGAGTGTGTATGGGCAGAGTTTGGCGAATACGGATTGGTTGCATGGTGGAGCGGAGGCCCTTTTGACCATGACGAATATCTTGATTGTGAGTGTGATATAATATGTATATATTGTAGTGATTGCAATGTGTATTGTGTCATTTGTGATGCATGTATGTGTTGTGATCACGAGTTCTCATTCATTAATGTGCACAAATACAACAGGTGCTTGGATTTCGTGAAGCCATGACCAACCCATCCTACAATGAATCCGGATCAAAATACGGCAACACACCCAAATTCATCGCTGGAGGAATCGCCTTGGCTTTCGCAGCTGCATGTGCACTCGGTACCAAAGTAGGCTTTGAGGGACATTCTGCTTTCTTGTATGGAATTGGAAATTTACCCGCGGATACGGTAACAAGCCTACCATTCGTCATGCATTCCGAGCCAGAGAATGCTCTGTCTATTCCTACCTGGGCCATTCACTGTTCTTCCGTGATTGAATTTCTATTTGCAATGGATATTATCTGGAAATTTGCCGAAACTACCGGCAATGAAAAGTGGAAGGGATTGACTTGGGGTATGCTTCCTCTTCATGCATCGGGAATATGTGCTTGTACGTATCACTTTTTCTACAATCCGTCATCGTTACAATTTTTGGTCGAGTTGCAAGCATTCTTTACATTGTTGGGGAATATTACGGTGGCTATTGCTGCGTACCGCATTGCTGCTAGTAATGGGTGGACATTGGGTGAATTGAATCCTTTCCCAAAGTCGGAGATTAGTCCGGAGGGAATTGCGATTGATGAAGCTGCAGCTCTTCCTTACAATGTGGTGGAGGCATCGGATTCGGAGTTGCTGTTGGCTGGGAAGTTGGTTGCCTTGACTATCGTGTCATCTTATATTATCAAATATGGTGAACTTGCGTCTGATTTGCCCTTCTCAGAGAATGGAATTGCTGCTGGTGCCATGGTATTTGGCATTCCTGCAATCACTGGATTTCTCTATTACAACCGTGGCAAGGAAGAAACAGGCGAGGGATTTTCACTTCCCAGCTTTGGAGGCAAGGATGGTGAAGGATTGAGCATGGCGGATGTGAAGAAGTTTGGAATATCGGGCACTGTCGCATATGTTTTGACAGAATTGGCATTCTGGGCTGTGGCTTTCCCTGTTGCCTCTACGGCACTTTACCAAACAACAGGGCATTGGCCTGATGTCTTCAACGATAATGGTGACCGTGCTGCTGTATTGGCATTCATTTTCACTGGAGCCAACATTGCTAGGTTGTTGGTACCTTTGAGACTGGGTGCTGCTTTGGCACTAGCTCCTTGGGTAGACGCGAACATTATAAATAGGGGCGGTGCATCAGCAGATCAGGAATAGATACACAAGATAAATGATGCGCTCCTGCATGCTATAACGGAATGACATGATACTTAATTTAGATGTAGAAACCGGCTTCTTTGTTTGAATTGAATCTAGACAACTTGGCAAGCCACAACTTCCTTTCGATTCGAACAACTAATTCTTTGACTCTTTGGTACTCTCTTGCTTGAACTTCCAAACCCAAGTGCTTGTATTTCACCGAAACATGTTGAGCTACATCAGTGCTGCGAAGGCTGTTGGCCAGGCAAAGGCGAATGGCAGCTTGGCATTCATTAGTTTGGTGCTTTCCTTTCCCTGCCGTCCACTTTTCTGACACCTTCACGAGGTATGCAACATTAGATAGCTGCCCTGGAGTATTGCTGATATCTTTGAGAGGCCCACTTCCTATACGTGGAAGGAGAGCAGTGGCTGGAATTTTCTCTGTCATTTTAGTCGTCGCTGGTACTTCGTCTTTCTGGCCTCCTTGCTTGGCAGCTAGTGCTCCCTGACGGGCAGGCGTGCCAATGTATGTCAGCGTCGGCATTGCGAGCGATGTTCGTTTTATTTGTGTGATACTTATCAGAGAGACATCACACTCGATTTTGTACGAAAAAATCTCATCGCCAATTCAAAATGGTAAGTGCGACTCAAACAAAGCCGTGTCTTCCACATATAAGTGCAGTTTCAGCGAACAAGTGCTCCAATTAAGTGTACAATCCGCATGCACGCGGTGCTGGAACAAATAGGCTCTAGAGTAATTACATCTACTCTAACTGAAGCAATCATTACAACAAGTACTCTAAATGGCCAGGGTAGTAAAGATGCCTTACTGCGTCAATAAACGCAACATCTCCGTTTGCTTCAGTTAGATCCTTGATCTTTTGTAGCTCTGAATATATAGCACATCAAAAAAATCATTGAAGAGTGATGAGAAACGAGACAATGTGCATTTTGACTCTACGCCTTCTAAACTGTTTACTTACCTGCATAACTATAATTCAAATCACCATCAAATATATTGCTTGCTTTCTTTTCAAAACGTTGCCACCCAGTGATCTTGTTAATAATATCAGTGAATAACTCATGGTCTCCTAGTGACACAACATCAAAATGTCGTGATAGAATCTCAATAGCTCTCCTCACTTTTTCTTCCTTGGTGGCATTCTCCTCATTCCTTGGACCCATATTGTACAAAATATAATCAATCTGTGACACAAAGGGTCCTCTCTGATTGTAATTCTGACGCTCCAAATGAGTCATAAACTCATCCAACGTTAAGTTCGGTTTGATCATTCCTTTTGTTTGAGAGATGGTATGCCCTATCGCTTCTCGAAGCATCGTTGTAACTATAAATCCACACCCTTGACGCTCCACCGTTTCTCGCCATTGATAGAGGTATGGTTCACTTGCATTTGGAAAGTAGCTCATCCCATGAGCATGAACAACTCTCCATTCATTCGGTCCAATGTTTTGTGTCTGGTTGGTCATACCGATGATAAAGTTTTTCTCCATTTTTTCTTTCCGGCCCCATTTCGTCCAATACGATGTATTTGGTCCATTGAGCTTGACTTGTTTGCCTAGCCATCTATTGATAGAGGAACCTCCCGTACAGGCAATATGATAGAAGAAGATGAGACCACACTTGTGGGGTAATTTCGTCTCGTCGACCGAGCGTACATTGGAAAGAGTTGGTGGGAGTTTGGGTTTCTTGGCTACCTCGAGTGCTAGTTCCACTATGGGGATATTCTTTGGCCATTCAAATTCTTGGACGAATTCGGATGATGAATTGCTTTGATCTCCTCCTAAGTTGTAAGTATTTGATAGATGAAACCCGACATAGATACGGAAACATGTGATTGATAGAAGAAACCCAAAAAAGATTGGGTAGATGTTTTTTGTGCTTGAGCTTCTTGACGACATAGTGATGCCAGTGTTGTGTACTTTGTTGTGCAAAAATTATAACTAACGTGAACTGTGCCGATCTTTGAGACAGCTTTTGATCTGTCGGCTCTTATTACTTATCGTCGCTCTCTCTGCTGGAGCCCGGCTGATGCATGGAGCTCGAGGTTTTTACATACAGTTGCAGGGTTGCATTAAAATTAGTGGCTTTATGATAGAGAGTAGTAGAGTGGCTCATCAACACGCACAAAACAGCACGCTTTGAAAATTGAAAAGTGTTTTTTTTTTTTTTTTTTTTTTTAAAAGATAAATAAGTGATTAGTTTAGGATGGTATTCAGGAGCTGTTTACTGGGCAAGCTGGATCTGAACTTGCCCATTTTAGGTAATAAGAGGAGTGCAGTCTAGGTATCTCTAGTTCAGTGGCAAGTCCGCACTCCTCTTGTCACCTGTGCTAGGTGATGGTATGTTCCTCCTCCCTCCTACTCTCAACTGCCTCTCGACAGGTGAGAGTGAGAGTCCTCACTCAACCTCTGCCACCGCAGGGGTGGGGGAGAGGGGATTACTCCCCACTCCAGGTGTGCCAGTTGGACATCCCCGGCCCATTCTCAATGAGTGGCCGGATGCGGTGGTGCCTGTCCCTACTCCCTCTGAGCAGGAGGGAGTTTGCCCGGACTAGGGCAAGGGACATGCGTACCCGCACATAGAATATCATCTGGCTACGCTGACGCTCCCACTTTTCAGCTAAGTGTGTACCCAGTTGACGCATCGCATTCAAGGCCTCTCTACCTGGCATTCCATCAGCCGTGAAGCAGAGGGGGGTGAAGTCCCGACGTCGTTCAAGACAAGCTGCCTTGTACTTGCGGATTTTCTCCCTCTCTTGTTGCCTCAAGACAGCCGAAGGCGCCTTGTTGCGGTAGGAGCGGCAGTCCGCGTCGGTGATGCACTTTTCAATTCAACGACTCAACGCTGGAAATTGTGATCTAACGGACAGTTTTCATGTCGCTATGACACTTGCACTATATTAACCTTCCTCAATCATCCTCCACGCGTATTGTTGAAGTTGGGCTTGCGCCGATCGAGAACTGCACGATGATGCACTTCAAATGAGCTTGAAACTTCCGACAATACTCCGCCGGCTGTCAATAATACCATTGAGTTGGATCGGGTTGGGCAGCTCGTAAAGCAAGGGGATCTTCAGCAGCATTGTAGGTGAACAGACAATTATCAGGGTTTCATTTTGTGCAATTGAATTGCGTACCACAAATCTTGTGTGCAAAAAAAAATGGATTCCAATCGCAAACAAGCGTTCCTAGCGCTATCAATTGGTCTACTAAGTGTAGGCGATGTCCACGCCTTCCAGACACCAGCTACTGCTCAATCGCGGGTAATCAAAGCGGCGGGACCATCCACAACTCAATTATTTAGCACACTCGACAAGAAGGAGGTAGAATCCAATACACAACAATCATCAAAAACCTCATCAACACCACTAATCGATGTCTCCTCCGCTCTAAATGGGCAACCCGACATTGATCTCAACCTACTCGATATGGCCTCCTACGAAAGTGATCTACTCTCCACATGGGATGAAGATCCATCACTTCAAAAGGGGTTTGATTGGGAGATTGAAAAGCTTCGTCGATACTTTGCAGGACTTCGTCAAACACCGGATGGACGATGGGTGAGGAAATCGTCACTGTTTGAGTTTCTGGTGACAAACTCTCCGAGTAAGGTGGTGGGTGTTGGTCCGGATGGGGATCGGTATGAGAGCCCTCCAAAGCCAGTGAATATGCTCGATGTGGGGGTGTTGGTTGTTAAGAATACACTCACCTGGTTGGGATTTGGACCTAATTTGGGTATGGCCGCAGTACCCGATGCAGTCATCCAAAAGTACGAGGGTAGCTTCTTCTCATTTATCAAGGGAGCGCTGGGGGGTGATTTGCAAACGTTGGCGGGCGGGCCGTTGTTTTTGCTGCTTGCCAAGTATTATCGGGATCATGGGCCCATTTTCAATTTGAGTTTTGGACCCAAGAGCTTTTTGGTGATTTCGGACCCTGTCATGGCGAGGCATATTTTGAGGGATAGTACGCCGGAACAGTATTGTAAGGGAATGCTTGCGGAGATTTTGGAACCGATTATGGGTGATGGATTGATTCCTGCTGATCCAAAGATTTGGAAGGTAAGTCTATATGTACATTTTTGCTGGGTAGACACGTTTCATTTTAGTTTGTTAGCTTTAACTTACTTTTTCATTGGAAATCGTCATCTTGATAGGTTCGTCGAAGAGCTGTCGTACCTGGTTTCCACAAAAAGTGGCTGAACAGCATGATTGGTCTCTTTGGAGACTGTGGTGATCGTCTCGTTGACGATCTTGAAAAGCGTTCTAAATCAGATAAACCAGTAATTGACATGGAAGAACGATTCTGTTCTGTCACACTTGACATCATCGGTAAGGCAGTGTTCAATTATGATTTTGGATCGGTGACAAAAGAATCACCTATTGTTAAGGCAGTTTACAGAGTATTGCGTGAGGCGGAGCACAGATCATCTTCGTTCATCCCCTACTGGAACTTACCTTATGCTGAGAAATGGATGGGAGGACAGGTAGAGTTCCGCAAAGATATGGGAATGCTTGACGATATCTTGGCAAAACTAATTAATCGTGCTGTTGAGACTAGGCAAGAAGCGACTGTCGAGGAGTTGGAAGAGAGAGAAGCAAGTGATGATCCAAGTCTTTTGAGGTTCCTAGTAGATATGAGGGGAGAAGATTTAACCAGTAAAGTGTTGAGAGATGACTTGATGACAATGCTTATAGCTGGTCACGAAACTACTGCGGTAAGTATTTGGAAATAGCTCTAGTTGTTGTGCGAGAAAAATTCAGTGCTAACGTTTTCTATTTTTCTATCTGTAACCAGGCAATGTTGACTTGGACCATGTTTGGTCTGGTGAGCAGTGATCCTGGTATGATGAAGGAAATCCAGGCAGAGGTTAGAACTGTTATGGGCAATAAATCCAGACCAGATTACGACGATATTGTGGCAATGAAAAAGATGAGGTATGCTTTGATTGAAGCGCTTCGATTATATCCTGAGCCACCCGTACTGATTCGTAGAGCAAGGCAAGAGGACACGCTTCCACCTGGCGGTACGGGTCTTGATGGAGGTGTCAAAGTATTGCGCGGAACAGATATCTTCATTTCTACTTGGAATATTCATCGTGCTCCAGAATATTGGGAGAATGCTGAGAAATATGACCCTACTCGATGGGAACGTCCATTCAAAAACCCAGGTATTAAGGGTTGGGGTGGGTACGACCCAGAAAAACAATCATCTCAGTCACTTTATCCCAACGAGATAACGTCAGACTATGCATTCCTTCCTTTCGGTGCTGGAAAGAGAAAATGTATTGGGGATCAGTTTGCTATGCTCGAGGCTTCGGTTACTCTATCGATGATTATGAATAAATTTGACTTTACATTGGTCGGAACTCCTGAAGATGTCGGCATGAAGACGGGAGCAACCATTCATACCATGAATGGGCTCAATATGATGGTCAGCCCTCGATCAGAGACAAATCCAATTCCAGAGACAAATGAATGGTGGACAAAACAACATCTAATGAGAGGGTTGAGTTCTACTGGAAGACCGTATTCTAACAGTGAAGATGCCGCGTGGACGACATCCACTAATGCTAATGGCATTCGACCGTAAAATAGAGGTAGTGAGTACTGAGGTAATATGTAATACGACTAGGGCTAGCGTTATTGGTAACCATCATATCATAGACATAAATTCTGTTTACTGTGCAACCACGGTTAAAAAGTTAAAGCTTGGTTGCTTCCAACGCAATCCGCCTGAGCAGGTGCTGATGGGTATCTATGCAATCCTAGCCAGTAGCCATGCATATATAGGACCACCGAGAGTGAGATGCGATTCATTTCTCTAGAGAGGCAACGTCAGCCTTGTTCATGTCTTCTTGCGACCCTTTACGACCGCTGATGATGAGCTCATACATTGGGGTAACTTTCTTCAGCGCCACGCCACACGCAGCCAGTCAAGGTGGTGATGAAACTTTTCAAAATAAGCACCTCAAAAGGTCATACGCAAGACTAACAGTGCTCAATGCTTCTATAATATCGTAATTGAGTACAATGAAGTGACTCATTCCAATACACAAATCTTGGTCATCAGGTCATCAGGTCGTGAATAAGGCTTTATCATTGCTACCATACTATCAAAACAATCTGTCTAAGAAGTGCCAATATCTTCTATGGCATAACCACCGTATGTAAATATTCACTAGATACTACTCATTGCTGTATGTAATAAAAGAATTCGTTTATTAAATATGGCGCTGAAATGAGGTGCTGGACTCGCAATGTAGGACCACTAGCAGCGGCTCATGCAAGTATTGGCGACGATAGATACGATTTGGTAGAATGTGGTGCTGCAGGCCAGCCCACACTGGACCTCCCAGATCAGCTACGAGGCTGTAACATAGCTTCTATGCACGCCAACCGTCTGGGCAGTGCAAATGTGCTTACTAACGATCACCGCCGACTATAATGAGACACTAGAAGTGGCTCATGCAAGTATTGACGACGATAGATACGATTTGGTAGAATGTGGTGCTGCAGGCCAGCCCACACTGGACCTCCCAGATCAGCTACGAGGCTGTAGCATAGCTTCTATGCACGCCAACCGTCTGGGCAGTGCAAATGTGCTTACTAAGGATCGCCGCCAACTGTAATGAGACACTAGAAGCGGCTCATGCATGTATTGGCGACGATAGATACGATTTGGTAGAATGTGGTGCTGCTGACCAGCCCACACTGGACGTAACATAGCTTCTATGCACTCCAAACGTCTGAGCAGCGCAAATGTGAAGCTTTGTTTTTCCAGTCAACCATAATGGGCCACTAGAAGTGGCTCATGCGTGTATTGGCGACGATAGATACGATTTGGTAGAATGTGGTGCTGCAGGCCAGCCCACACTGGACCTCCCAGATCAGCTACGAGGCTGTAGCATAGCTTCTATGCATGCCAACCGTCTGAGCGGTGCAAATGTTAAGAATTCTTTTCCCCCCCGACAATAATGAGACACTTGCAGCGGCTCATGCGTGTATTGGCGACGATAGATACGATTTGGTAGAATGTGGTGCTGCTGACCAGCCCACACTGGACCTCTCATATCAGCTACGAAGCTATTGCATAGCTTCTATGCACGCCAACCGTCTGAGCAGTGCAAAAGTTAAGATTTGTGTTCCCCCTCGACTGTAGTGGGCCACTAGAAGCGGCTCATGCATGTATTGACGACGATAGATACGATTTGGTAGAATGTGGTGCTGCGCAGGCCAGCCCACACTGGACCTCCCAGATCAGCAACGAGGCTGTAGCATAGCTTCTACCCACGCCAACCATCTGGGCAGTGCAAATGTGCTTCGTAAGGATCGCCGACGACTATAATGAGACACTAGAAGTGGCTCATGCATGTATTGGCGACGATAGATACGATTTGGTAGAATGTGGTGCTGCAGGCCAGCCCACACTGGACCTCCCAGATCAGCAACGAGGCTGTAGCATAGCTTTTATGAACGCCAACCATCTGGGCAGTGCAAATGTGCTTAGTAAGGATCGCCGCCGACTATAATGATACACTAGAAGCGGCTCATGCGTGTATTGGCGACGATAGATACGATTTGGTAGAATGTGGTGCTGCAGGCCAGCCCACACTGGACCTCTCAGATCAGCTACGAGGCTTTAGCATAGCTTTTATGCACGCCAAACGTCTGAGCGGTGCAAATGTGCTTACTAAGGATCGCCGCCGACTATCATGAGACGTTAGAAGCGGCTCATGCGTGTATTGGCGACGATAGATACGATTTGGTAGAATGTGGTGCTGCAGGCCAGCCCACACTGGACCTCCCAGATCAGCTACGAAGCTGTAGCATAGCTTCTATGCACTCCAACCATCTGGGAGAGTGCAATTGTGAAGCTTTGTGTTCCCCCTCGACTATAATAGGCCACTAGAAGCGGCTCATGCATGTATTGGCGACGATAGATACGATTTGGTAGAATGTGGTGCTGCAGGCCAGCCCACACTGGACCTCCCAGATCAGCTACGAGGCTGTAGCATAGCTTCTATGCACGCCTACCGTCTGGGCAGTGCAATTGTGAAGCTTTGTTTTCCCCGTTGACTGTCATGAGACACTAGAAGTGGCTCATGCATGTATTGGCGACGATAGATACGATTTGGTAGAATGTGGTGCTGCTGACCAGCCCACACTGGACCTCTCATATCAGCTACGAAGCTATTGCATAGCTTCTATGCACACCAAATGTCTGAGCAGTGCAAACGTTACGATTTGTGTTCCCCCTCGACTATAGTGGGCCACTAGAAGCGGCTCATGCGTGTATTGACGACGATAGATACGATTTGGTAGAATGTGGTGCTGCAGGCCAGCCCACACTGGACCTCTCAGATCAGCTACGAGGCTTTAGCATAGCTATTATGCACGCCAAACGTCTGAGCGGTGCAAATGTGCTTACTAAGGATCGCCGCCGACTATCATGAGACGTTAGAAGCGGCTCATGCGTGTATTGGCGACGATAGATACGATTTGGTAGAATGTGGTGCTGCAGGCCAGCCCACACTGGACCTCCCAGATCAGCTACGAAGCTGTAGCATAGCTTCTATGCACTCCAACCATCTGGGAGAGTGCAATTGTGAAGCTTTGTGTTCCCCCTCGACTATAATAGGCCACTTGCAGCGGCTCATGCATGTATTGGCGACGATAGATACGATTTGGTAGAATGTGGTGCTGCAGGCCAGCCCACACTGGACCTCCCAGATCAGCTACGAGGCTGTAGCATAGCTTCTATGCACGCCTACCGTCTGGGCAGTGCAATTGTGAAGCTTTGTTTTCCCCGTTGACTGTCATGAGACACTAGAAGTGGCTCATGCATGTATTGGCGACGATAGATACGATTTGGTAGAATGTGGTGCTGCTGACCAGCCCACACTGGACCTCTCATATCAGCTACGAAGCTATTGCATAGCTTCTATGCACACCAAATGTCTGAGCAGTGCAAAAGTTAAGATTTGTGTTCCCCCTCGACTATAGTGGGCCACTAGAAGCGGCTCATGCGTGTATTGACGACGATAGATACGATTTGGTAGAATGTGGTGCTGCAGGCCAGCCCACACTGGACCTCTCAGATCAGCTACGAGGCTGTAGCATAGCTTCTATGCACGCCAACCGTCTGGGCAGTGCAAATGTGCTTAGTAAGGATCGCCGCCGACTATAATGAGACACTAGAAGTGGCTCATGCATGTATTGGCGACGATAGATACGATTTGGTAGAATGTGGTGCTGCAGGCCAGCCCACACTGGACCTCCCAGATTAGCTACGAGCCTGTATCATAGCTTTTATGCACGCCAACCATCTGGGCAGTGCAAATGTGCTTAGTAAGGATCGCCGCCGACTATAATGATACACTAGAAGCGGCTCATGCATGTATTGGCGACGATAGATACGATTTGGTAGAATGTGGTGCTGCAGGCCAGCCCACACTTGACCTCCCAGATCAGCTACGAAGCTGTTGCATAGCTTCTATGTACACCAAATGTCTGAGCAGTGCAAATGTGAAGATTTGTGTTCCCCCTCGACTATAATAGGCCACTAGAAGCGGCTCATGCGTGTATTGGCGACGATAGATACGATTTGGTAGAATGTGGTGCTGCGCAGGCCAGCCCACACTGGACCTCTCATACCAGCTACGAGGCTGTAGCATAGCTTCTATGCACGCCAACCATCTGGGCAGTGCAAAGTACTTATTAAGGAATGCCGCCGACTATAATGGGCCACTAGAAGCGGCTCATGCGTGTATTGGCGACGATAGATACGATTTGGTAGAATGTGGTGCTGCAGGCCAGCCCACACTGGACCTCCCAGATCAGCTACGAGCCTGTAGCATAGCTTCTATGCACACCAAACGTCTGAGCAGTGCAAATGTGAAGATTCGTTTCCCCCCTCGACTATAGTGGGCTTCTAGAAGCGGCTCATGCGTGTATTGACGACGATAGATACGATTTGGTATAAATGGTGCTGGTGGCCAGCCCACACTGGACCTCTCATACCAGCTACGAGCTGTAGCATAGCTTCTATGCACGCCAAATGTCTGGGCAGTGCAAATGTGCTTAGTTAGCATCGCCGCCGACTATGATGATACACTAGAAGCGGCTCATGCATGTATTGGCGACGATAGATACGATTTGGTAGAATGTGGTGCTGCAGGCCAGCCCACACTGGACCTCTCATATCAGCTACGAGGCTGCAGCATTGTTTCTATTCACGCTAACCGTCTGGCCGGAGCAAATGTGCATGTATACTATCGCCGTTTACTATTATGGACCCTAATGCGCTTGTTATTGATCTCCTTTGACTCTTTTGGGTCACTAGAAGCGGCTCATATGTAGTTTCAAGTTCATCAGCTACGAGGCTGTAGCATGGCTTCTTCGAACGCAATCCATTGGATCAGTGCAGATGTGCTTGTATATTATTTTTTTTAACTTTTTTTCTTTAGAAGCGGCCCATACTCATATTCACGACAAGATACACGTAATGTAGAATTATGTTGAACCAGCCAATCCATTTGTAGCTCTTAGATTGATGAGTTTTACTCTATTAGGTCTCTCTGAGGCTGATCCTTACCTTCTAATGCGCTATCCGTGTGCTTCTATGTAAATGTCAGTGATTATAATGTTGACCTCTAGTTGTGGTTCATTCGATTTTGGCAGCGTTTGATATGATTTGATTCTTTACTGTGGTGCTACGAATTAGACCAAATTATGATGTCATCTACGAGTTTTTACGTTCACATCTGTTCTTGTAGAATGGGCCACTAGAAGCTGTTCATTGTGTCGGCATTGGAGGCTGTTGAAACCCACCAATGTGCCTTTCATGGGGAAAAGATAAAAAGAGGCTTGAAGCTGCCACAGTGCCGGTAATGAAGGCCATAGCCAAGACTACTACAAATGCAGTGTAGTAAACGGAATCAGACTGAGAATCACCGATTCGTAACAAGACGAAGCCAAAGGAGAAAAAGGCTGTGGTAAATGAGGCCGATCTCAAAAGGTCGAGGTACTCAAGGAGGAAAATGAAGTAGAGAGGGTATCGTATCTTGTCCATGATTGTATGGTCAAACAGTGATTCAGATTAATTTAACAAACTATGTTGATTTCGTACATTTCAAAATTCACTCAATCTCATCGCCCTCTCATAAGCACGTTGTCGTGAACGTAAAGAACTTCTCTTTGAGAGTCGTGAGAGTAGAGCCGGATCATCAAACCTATTTTGTGCAAAGATGATGCTCTGAGCGTGTCTCTCAATTTCAATCCTGGACATACGCATCAGACGGGGAGCCATGAAGTTTTCGATTCCAACAGTCTCGCATAAGTCTTCGTGTTGAAGAGCCTGTCCCGTTTCGAGTACTCTTGAGACCTCGGCTGCATTGCGTAGGGCCATCCTCATTTGGTTATTATTATCTTCCTCTGAGTACCATGCTGAAGCGATATCTGACTCAGACTTGGAAGGCACCAAGGTCAACAAGCTTACGTCTGAAAATGCTACAGATTTGACCTTGGCACGTTTCATCATCGGGTTGGAATTGGAAGCCTCGATGGTGGTCGAAGAATCAGTATCACCTGTAGCGCTGCCTCTCCTGTTGCCGTCACGGCAGCCGTTGTTTTCAAAGTCTCTAACTCTAATTGCCATTGTTATTGTATACTTATGAGCATGAGGTTTTGTACAAAGTACGTACAACACAAAGAACAGGTAGAGATAAAGAGTGAGGAGAACGCAGAAGATAGGAGGTTACACAAGAAGTATCATGCATATCATTCCGCGAATCACACCACGCCACGTTATCTTGTTTGCTTGGAGGTTTAGATTTTTCTTTCCATAATAGAAGTCGCATCGCATTCGGCATGCAGTTTTTGACTGCTGACGCGTCGGCATTGCTTTCGAAGGAGAAGCAATTCTCTCCAGATTTTAAGGTTAAAAAAAGAATTTAGGTATAAACATTCCCTTCAAGAAATCATTGTCATTCGTTGCCGCGTACTTACTTATCGTAAAAGTATGTAGGTAGCTGAGCGCGACATTCATAGTGGTGAAAGTATCTTGAGTCACGAGTCACGAGTCACGAGCATCACTCTAAGTGGCAGCCACTTTCAAATGGGATTACTCCACAGATGGGACAAACACAATTTGGCACATTCAGCCTTTCACAAAACAGATCACAGATCACAACTCACAACTCCGTCCACCAGCACATCGGTTTCTCCAGGCTATATAGTAAGTGTATGTTAAGTAGTAGTGTTGGGTGTTAGTTGGGTGTTTGCAGTACTTCTTGAGAGAAATAGCAGCGCCCAAAGCCGCAACGTATCATGAAGAAAGAAGCTGCAGCCTTTACCACAAGGCTATCTTCTAGGCAATTGCCTGTGGTGCCATCTGTTACTCTCATTCCTAGCGCAAAATTCTCTGCCCCCCTCGAAAGAAGAAGTTCATCAATCATTTATGCTTCTTCGTCAACCCCGAGTGTTGCCGAAGTTGGAGACGCTTTAAGCACAGAAGACATCGTTGTGGGCACAATTCTTGCGTTTATTCTCGCATTCACGTATTCATATTTAAATGGCCAATCATCGAGTACGTCGTTTGTTTCATGGGGGAATCAGATTCAGAAAAATGAAGACTCATTTGATGAGTCAACTGAGACAGCAGGCGACGACGAGAGAGTATTTGATGCAAAGAATTGGAAAGATATCAGCCGAGAAGAAAATTATGTCCTATACAATACAAGGGTCAAGTCTTCACTGCAAAAATTAAATACCAAACAGCAAAATTCAAATAATGTCAACGTGGACAAGACGGAGAACAAGTTGGTGCTTGTTGCATTACTTGCATTGTTTGTTCCTATATTTTCAGTGGAATTCTTCTTCGCCCTGTCAAGGCAGTTTCTGTGCGAAGTAGGGGATCCATCAGATCGAGTCGAGTTTGTTCAGAAGCTCTGTTCGCCTGTGCTGTGATCATTGTGGAGAACTACAACTCATCGCGAACATAACATCTCACAGTGAAAAATTTAAGCGCAAGGGTGGAAATAAAAGAGTACAAGATGGTAACGAGAAGTCTCTAATATGTCTTCAGCTCGACAATTTGCAGCGCAAAGTCTCCAACATCAAATTTCTCATTTAGCTTCCCATCGTACTCAAACTTTGAGTAAGCAAACTGCAACCCCACAACATCATTTACGTTGAACGATGCCCCCGATACTGTCTTAGCAAACACTGTCGGTACTTGACTAGAAAACGGGATGCGAATTGACCCATTCGCCTTTGCATCGAATGATGTAGTCCAGCAAATACCATTAAAGTCTGTAGAATCTCTGACAACAAATTTGAATCTCTTTCCATTACCCTGTCGAAATCGTATCTCTATTCCTTTGCATCCACTCATATCTAATGACAACGAACCGCCTTGGAAAGGTGTGCTCCTCACACCAACAAATCCACCATTATTTGCATCAGTGACTTGTCCAGACCATATTCCTGTGTTGTTATCAATGTTTGGGGGGCGAGCGAAGCGAGCGACCTTACTTCTCTCTATAATCAATATATGAACCAATATCAGATAAAGTGGTATTACTATATTACCGGGAGCGAGCGAAGCGAGCGACCTTACTTCTCTCTATAATCAATATATGAACCAATATCAGATAAAGTGGTATTACTATATTACCGGGAGCGAGCGAAGCGAGCGAGAAGTTTCCTCGCACCATATCCAACAAATAACATTGAAGAGATCATCGGTGACTTTGGATGGGATATCAGAAATCGAAACTACTGGAAGAATATTCATGTAGACGATCCAACCAAACCGCAACATCCATATATCCCTAAGTTACATTTTAAGAAAAGTCGAGAAGAACGATACGACCCACCCCTAGCTAATGCAGAAGTGGAAGCAGGCATCAAACGTTTCTCAGATCGACTTAGACAAGAGCACGCCAAATTCGCCAGTAAATGGTCTCAACCGAATCTTTCTAAACAAGAGTTCTCAGTACTACATAGCCTCAAGAACAACCCCAATCTGATCATTATCTTCGCAGACAAAAATTTAGGGCCTGTCATTATCGAACGTTCTGTATACATTCGATGGTGCCTCAAAGCTTTCCTTGGGAAGGAGAGCCAATATGAGTACCTCAATCGAATTGCACTTCGGAGGCAACTCAATTTGATGGCATATAAAGTAGGCAGTATCAAGAACTCAGCAGCGATCCCAGAGCACATCAAGATTTACATCAACAAGTGCTATGAAGCCGCTGGTAGCAGGCAAGGAAGATTCAGAGCAACCGCAAAAGTCCATAAAACACCTACCGCCCTCCGACCAGTTAACGCTAAATGTGGAACTGGACCTGAGAGTATTAGCAAGTGGCTAGACTACGAGTTGCAAAAACTTGTTCAATTTATTCCGTCGACCATCAAAGACAGCAAAGAATATCACGCCCGACTGACTAACAAACAATGGCCAGCAGGGACGAAGATTATTACTGCTGATGCTACCGCCATGTACGACAATATCACTATCAATCATGGCATCGAAATCATCGGAATATGGCTCAACCATCTGAAAGAAAACAACCAACTTCCAGACGACTTCCCGGACATCAAACTTATTCTGGAAGCTCTGAGCTTTATTATGAAGAACAACATTACCCAATTTGGAGACTGCTTTTTCAAACAACTATGTGGCACTGCGATGGGTACATCAGTCGCAGTCATGTACGCTGGCCTTTACTATGGCTGGCATGAGAAAATTAGACTCCTCCCTGGCTATTCGGAAGAAATCCAAGACCTTGCACGTTTCGTCGATGACCTATCTATCCTATGGCTTGGAAGCCTTAGGCGCTTTCACGACCTCAAGCAAGACATCAACGACTTTGGAATCCTCCGTTGGAAGGTTGAAGAACCTGCCGACAAAGGAATCTTCTTAGACTTAATCATTTCCATTTCGCCAGAAGGTATTGTCTCAACTAAGACATACCAAAAGCCAATGAACCTCTACCTCTACCTACTGCCATCTTCTGCTCATCAGAGGAACACGATGAAAGGGGTAATATTTGGCGAACTCAAGAGATACTATTGGCAGTGCACCGATAAAAAAGACTATGTCGAGGTAGCAAGACTATTCTTCCAACGCTTGCTCGACAGAGGATGGGACTTCGACCAACTGAAACGAATGTTCGTAAATGCAAACTACAAAGTCTGCAACCCACCTCCACTGCCCCAAGCCATCTCAGAATCTACCACCTCAGATAATGACAAAAACATCTATTTGAAACTCGGTCGATTCCACCCTCATTACATCCCTAGTCGAACCTGTCAACAGATATATGAGGAGGAGCTTTCTACCACCCTACGCGACACAATCGGAATCGAAAAGATGGTAGTATGCTATAAGAGAGCAAAAAACATTGGAGATATTGTCTCTCAAACCTCCCTCTTTCAAAACAGAGGTGAGGGGGTAAGTACCTACCTGGGGAGGACAACAGAATCGTAGTCCTCCCCTTCCTTTCCCTCAGCTTGTTCCGCTGCCTACCCGGCAGCTACACTTGCTGAGGGAAAGCAATTGTACAAACTTACCTATTTTAGATAACGAGGAATGACCCCACAGAGACACGTATCCATTTAAGGAGAAAACTCGTGTCAACGAGGGAGAGCTAAATGACTCGCAACTTTGCATCGACAAAGCCGCCTATCCTCACTATTACTATTGCTATCCGCTGAAGAAGTTAATTCGAAAGCGTAGTCATCCACGCTTCGGTAATATAGTAATACCACTTTATCTGATATTGGTTCATATATTGATTATAGAGAGAAGTAAGGTCGCTCGCTTCGCTCGCTCCCTATTGCTATCCGCTGAAGAAGTTAATTCGAAAGCGTAGTCATCCACGCTTCGGTAATATAGTAATACCACTTTATCTGATATTGGTTCATATATTGATTATAGAGAGAAGTAAGGTCGCTCGCTTCGCTCGCTCCTGGAAAGATATCAGCCGAGAAGAAAATTATGTCCTATACAATACAAGGGTCAAGTCTTCACTGCAAAAATTAAATACCAAACAGCAAAATTCAAATAATGTCAACGTGGACAAGACGGAGAACAAGTTGGTGCTTGTTGCATTACTTGCATTGTTTGTTCCTATATTTTCAGTGGAATTCTTCTTCGCCCTGTCAAGGCAGTTTCTGTGCGAAGTAGGGGATCCATCAGATCGAGTCGAGTTTGTTCAGAAGCTCTGTTCGCCTGTGCTGTGATCATTGTGGAGAACTACAACTCATCGCGAACATAACATCTCACAGTGAAAAATTTAAGCGCAAGGGTGGAAATAAAAGAGTACAAGATGGTAACGAGAAGTCTCTAATATGTCTTCAGCTCGACAATTTGCAGCGCAAAGTCTCCAACATCAAATTTCTCATTTAGCTTCCCATCGTACTCAAACTTTGAGTAAGCAAACTGCAACCCCACAACATCATTTACGTTGAACGATGCCCCCGATACTGTCTTAGCAAACACTGTCGGTACTTGACTAGAAAACGGGATGCGAATTGACCCATTCGCCTTTGCATCGAATGATGTAGTCCAGCAAATACCATTAAAGTCTGTAGAATCTCTGACAACAAATTTGAATCTCTTTCCATTACCCTGTCGAAATCGTATCTCTATTCCTTTGCATCCACTCATATCTAATGACAACGAACCGCCTTGGAAAGGTGTGCTCCTCACACCAACAAATCCACCATTATTTGCATCAGTGACTTGTCCAGACCATATTCCTGTGTTGTTATCAATGTTTGATGACGAGGCACCGCCCATCACAACGTCATCCAATGGGGCGAAGTTGAAGAAGTTATTGGGATCCCCTGCCTCCCAGATTGATTCACCTGTATGCGTAGAGATGTTGATGTTCAGTTTAGTACTGGTTTAGTGTTCGATCAGGACAAGTGATGATTATCATCATACAACATCTCACCGACTGCCATCTTCCTCTTAGTAGTTGGACTTTTCGCAGTAAATGGCAAAGGTGGAAGTGTCACGAACTTCGAACTTTGGCTAATAAAGCGAAAAATTTCCCACGGTTTCCGCTCATCGGCAGCTGCAAGGCTTGTGCTACTCTGCTTATAAGAACGCTTTTCTCTCTTGCTGATGTCGTTGGTCTTCTTCGACACATGTCTCGTGCTGATGGAATGGTGATGCCGATTTCCTACTACTCTGCTCGTGAAATGATGGAAAAGGAATGCATCCGATGAGCCAAGGAGGCACAGAATGAGGGTAACGAGGCAACTGATACGGCTAGGGGTCACCATGGTCATCACTTCCCTTCCAACTTACGAGAGGGAAAGCGACAGCAATGGGCAATGGGTCGGTAACATTTCACGTAGTGATTCCTACATACAATCGCGTCCCGCCAGAAGAGTATCTTCAATTCAACGCTCTCTTTCCAATCCATGATCCATGTCCATGTCATAGAATTACACTGAATAATGAACGAACTTGCTAGAGAAATAGTAGATTTATCCAGACAGCCAGATAGACCATCTCAGTTTGCTCTGGTAGTAAGCGCTAGAGCAAGGTTTGATTTTCGAAACGAGCAGCTTCATCATTCAGATGCAATGATAGTGCATGCACCGATTGAAAATGGAACTTCGATATTGCATATTGTCAGCTACGTGCCATATTACTCATTCAAATACGATGCAAAATGCAACCTCGATGGTGCTGCTGCGTGCGTGTATGGATTCTTGACGAAAACCAGTGGCAATTACATTAGACTAGTAGGATATTCTGAAGATGTTGATGATTTATTAAGATCAGATAGTCCTGCAATATCAGAATGGAATATAAGTATGGATCGAAGCGGGGATCCAGATGTGATGATTAAGAGATTACAAATGCTACGGCAAGCTGGATCTGAACTTGCCCATTTTAGGTAATAAGAGGAGTGCAGTCTAGGTATCTCTAGTTCAGTGGCAAGTCCGCACTTCTCTTGTCACCTGTGCTAGGTGATGGTATGTTCCTCCTCCCTCCTACTCTCAACTGCCTCTCGACAGGTGAGAGTGAGAGTCCTCACTCAACCTCTGCCACCGCAGAGGTGGGGGAGAGGGGATTACTCCCCACTCCAGGTGTGCCAGTTGGACATCCCCGGCCCATTCTCAATGAGTGGCCGGATGCGGTGGTGCCTGTCCCTACTCCCTCTGAGCAGGAGGGAGTTTGCCCGGACTAGGGCAAGGGACATGCGTACCCGCACATAGAATATCATCTGGCTACGCTGACGCTCCCACTTTTCAGCTAAGTGTGTACCCAGTTGACGCATCGCATTCAAGGCCTCTCTACCTGGCATTCCATCAGCCGTGAAGCAGAGGGGGGTGAAGTCCCGACGTCGTTCAAGACAAGCTGCCTTGTACTTGCGGATTTTCTCCCTCTCTTGTTGCCTCAAGACAGCCGAAGGCGCCTTGTTGCGGTAGGAGCGGCAGTCCGCGTCGGTGATGCGAGTGTCAAAGACAGTTCGACGCTGTCTCTTCCAGAAGTGGGAGACCATCACATCTCCACGCTCTTCCGTTGTTGTCACTGGGGTCGACCCATCAGTTGCGTTGTGTTGTTGCGTGGTATTTTCAGCCTCTGCTGCGGCAGCAGCCTCTGCCTCTGCAGCAGTGCGTTGAGTACTAGTGTAGATAAAGGGTTCGTACTCAACGTCACCGGGAGTAAAGGCTTGCTTGCACAAGGAGCCAAATTCTCTCGTAACATCATTGTGGCGGCAATGGACGAGACCGCCCACCTTGCATTGGAGAGCATGTTCCACCGTCATTTTTGCACCACATCCATCGCATAGGTCTGACAAATCCATCGGCTTCAGGTTGTACCGGAGACGTACGTTGTCTCGAAACTCTTCAGCCGATAGGATCGTGCCATTGAGGCGGTTTGGGACAGCCGTCAGCCAACATCCAGTCTCACAGATCCGTTCCAACCTCCTCTTATCACCTGGTTTCTCTCTCCCCCACTGGGTGAGATGGTACTCAGCATCAAGCTTCTTCGCTTCCTGCGATCCAATTTTAGCCATCATAGCTGAGTACTGGTGGGTTTTCGGGCACAGTTCCCGACGATTGACCAGCGTTTCAACCAGGTGTTCCACCGCTTGTCGCGACGTTTTGAAGCAATCCTCAGATTGTTCCACAGGGAACCGGATTGCTAAGCCTGCATGTTTCACACTAAGGGAAAGCAGGTGTCGCAACTCTCCAGATAATTCCGAAGGGGAGATGCCAAAGAGAGGTGGGATAAATTTATCTCTAATGGCAACCTCAATCGGAGCAAGAAGGGGCCCCACGTTTGGCACAATGCGCGATAAGTATGTCCATTCATTCTGAAGAGACAGTACAAAACCTGCATAGGCTGCCTGGGGTTGTGTGTAGGCACATTTGCCAAGGACTTCCACGCAATATACCCACTGTTCCACTTTCTTCTTGACCCACTCCTCCTTCTCAGCTGCATCACCATACACTCCACCAAGGTATCGGTGGTGGCGTCCATAATTCAGTTCCGAGATGCCAGCCGCTTCAAAGGCTGCTCGTGCAGCATCCTCATCTTGCGGCATACAAATGTAGTGGGATTTATCTGGTTCGGGATAGTATCCAACATAGGGCCCCCTTTCTTTGAGAAGCTGAAGCATAGTAGCGTTATCGAGTGCAGTACCGACACCGCCGAGATCATCAGCATACCAAGGTTGGAGAGCTCCAGGGACTTTTTCCCTTAACCATTCTGCTAGTGGCATCAGGGCGATGCCATAGCACACCATAGACAGGCAGCACCCCTGCGTGATGCCCTCCTTGCACGCAATGACAGTAGGGTCTTCTCCCATTTCATTCCGCATAAAGCAAAGGCTATGGTGTCGATAGCGGGTGAAAGCTATCTTTGCGAGTGGGGGGCATCGATGGTATACCTCCCACAACATGTTGTATCGATTGAGTTCATTGAAAGCATTGCGAGCATCCACTAGGAGGAGGCCATAGCCACTCTCTGGGATGTAGTGCGAGTTTTCCGTGTCAGGTTGGATGGGATATTCAGGGAAGGGTGGGGGTGTTGGGTCAGAGCTCGCCTCCTCAGTTGAGGCATCCGCCGGTGGCTCTTCATTCTGACTTGAACTCTCCATCTCACTATCATCTGACCCATCTCCATCATCTCCGTCGCCTCCATCTCTGATCTCCGTCTCCGGCTTATTCGCCGCTCTTCGCATGTTCAGCCACCCACCCAATTCTGGAAATACTTCCAGAATGGCATGAGTTGCACCTTCAATGCCCGCCTGAAGTCCAGCACAGAGTTGGACGTTGTTGCAGGCGTCCCGCGCTCGCTCTTTGCACTGATCAAGGATTGTTCCAGAGATCAGCCGCATCCAGATTTCACCACAGCCCAAAGGGCGGACTAGTTTCTAGAAATTCTCTGAACGTATTCATGCTACGATCAGCGATGATGTCTCCTACAAACCCATCGTTGTCTAGCTCACCTCAGAGGATGTACTTGAGTATCTCTTCAAAAGTGGCCTTCTTCATGATTCAAAACTGCGCCGAAATCAAACTGTAATAAATTTTTGATATGCCCAATAAGTATTTATCAACCGTTCAATACACTATTAGGAAATTACAGGGTTGCACTTGCTGATGTGCTTAGGGCAACACGGAGTCACCCGCAGTTCACGCTGCAGATTCTGCCTCTCCTCAATAATGAAGAGTACAGGAATCTTTATTCCTTATTGCCAACACGGAGTCAGGTTGGGGAATTTCCGAACAAATCTCACCGAAGCTCTTCGGTAGTAATTGAGATAGTCTTGAGCTGATTTACACACTTCACCGCTTTGCTACGGTCATGTACTCACTTTGTCCAATAGATCGCTTACAGGGTGCAACGCGGAGTCACACACACGGGGTCCTCAAATCGATGGGAGTAGGGATGTCGTAGGTGCGAAGGCAGCAGTCGGCTCACTCGATTCCGTAATGGAATAAAAGTAGAATCCGACGACTGGAAATCTGACAGATGGTGTCAAACCCTGACCCCAGCTAAAGCCCTTGCTAGGAGCTAATTCATGTGTTACCACACTTGGTCGTTTGTTAACTTGCGTTTACTTTAGAATTCGAATTGTGAGCTTTCCTTATCTTGGAAAACAATCATCCAAGAAACATCCTTATCTTGGATACAATCGTCATTGTTGGAGTTTTCCCTCCAAAATCCCTCTCTCTGATATCTTTTGCTGCCTAAAACCTCTTCGGAAGTGCCGAGAACTTCTCTGCCCCTCATACGTGTCGTACCTACCCTCAAAGATACATATCTCAATGCCGTACCAGCAAGTACTAGAATCCATATCCAAGCCTTGTCCAAGCTCCCGTTCGTCACGGCTCCTTATCCACTGCAAGTAGACGCACGTGGTTGAGGGCTCGGATTTTGGCATAATCCGGTTGTGCGCATCCAAGCCATGTAGCCCACTCCGCCATTTCAACTCGTAGAGCATCAGAAGCTGCTCCGTGTCGGGTGAGCCACGCTTTTAGCATTATACCATCCACTCCAGAAGGGCCTGCAGCCCCATGAAGTTTGCTAGAGCGACTCTCAATGTGATCCGAATCGACATAAACAAAAGCAACTACATCCTCTTCCTCGAAGTCCAGGGGTTTCTGGAAAACGAGGGGGTCCCCTTCAGCTGGAGTCACAGGGGAGGGGAACTTTGACCTCAGGACATCAATGACTGGCTCCCCCGTCTTGGAGTCAAGGTCAGTTGGCTTGTACAGACCACCTTGACCTTGGTCCGTCACCTCCCGAACTGCCTTCCGAATGTGACCATTTTGAAGTGTAGATGCAAATCGACGAGCCTGCGACTCGCCTATCCCATTGTCTCCCATGGGACGACCCCCCAATCGTCCCGATTGTCCTTCAACTTCCACTGCTATAACCAGCGACAGAATATCTCCTTTCTCCCAGAGGTCAAGACGAGTTGTGATCAACTTTTTGATGTCTGCGCTCTTGGAGCATCCCCTCTTGCGTGTGAGGATACAAGCAGGGAACATGAGAGCTCTTTCTGCATTCATTTGGCCCTCTCGGACATTTTTGAATTCGGTTGTAAGAATATTGAGAAACCGAGCGCCAACTTTGTTGCGGTAGACCTCATAAAACGGAGCAATACTTTTCACCACCCTGGAATAGAGGTTCTGGTAGTATCTGTCATCCACTGCAGATAGTTGGCCGTGTAGATGAGTGCCATCATTCTGATGGATTGTATCACCATACACACTAATAAGTTTGCGGTCTGACCATGAAAGGGGTTGAAGTTTATCATCCTTCTTTGCAATTTGACCGCCGATCGCCGTGATCGCATCCTCCGTAAGCTCTTTCCTCGACATAATACCCTCTATCCCTCCTGTGCCATCATCCTTCCCGCCTTCTCCACTTTCCTCTGAGCTTGAATCCTTCCCTGTCGTCTCCTCATCCTCATCCTCGTCCTCCTCTTCCACTCCTGCTGTCTCCTCAGGGGAGGCAGCTGTTCCGTCATTATCATCCTCCTCATCCGTCTCCGGCCACGCCTGATCTCCATTTCTCAACCTCAATCTGAAATCAAGTTCACCCGGTTTCCCCCTCCTCTGGAGAAGTGAAAACTGGTTGATGCAACAAGATCCATGGCTGGGGTCCTGCTCTGAGCCGTAGAAAAGCTCCGGTGGTAGCGGTCCACGGACACCGTGGGCAATATTGTCCACGATCAAACCGGCTGCCTCGGTACTATCGATTGTGCCACAGTTTGTCAAATCAGGTCCCCTCTTCAAATTGTGCTCTTCTTCTGCATCTGAGGCATCATCAGTGGCCGAGTGGTCACTGTATGATGAGTCGTCTGCTTCAGATATCTCCTCTCGTGAATCGTCATGGCCAGCTAGAGCGGACTGGTCATTTGAATCGGTTTCAACTTCAGTGTTTTGCGTTTCTTCAGATGGGTCAACCGCAGCAGTGTCAACAGCATCTGAGTCATGGCGTGGGGTGAAGTGATTCCGGATATCATCATGTGGCCTATTGTCCTCCTTAATGGCTTTTGCTTTTGCCTTAGATTCCTCTTCAGCCTTTTTCTTCAACAGCTTGCCACCATGGGGGTGCGGGAGAGTTACTGGTCCATTTGGGGTATATTGGACCCGATCCTTCAGACTAGTCGAGTTTTGGCATCGCTTCTTGGTTCCAGGATCGCAACAAGTGCATAGTTGCTTCTTGATGGCACATGTGCACAAATTGGATTTGCAGGTAGAATCGATGGAGCATAAGCAGCAGGTGACTTCACGTGCAGGCTCTGTGCGCCTTCGCTTCTGACGGCTTCCCTCTGGGGACGTTTGCTAAAAACTCTTTATATTATGGGCACTATGCGAATGCTATGAGTGTCAAGATGCTAAACATCACCAACAATACCAATACTACAATGAGCTTGTAATAGAAGAATCTACAACACGTTCTGATGTAGGCGTAGTATCAGATGGCTTGAGGGATGGTACTTGAGAAGATGACGGTTTAGTTGATGACTTGAGGGATGGCTCCTGGGAGGGAGACTCTGATGACTTTAGGGATGGCTCCTGGGTGGGAGACTCTGATGACTTTAGGGATGGCTTCTGCGAGGGAGACTCTGAATACATTGGCATCCGCGATAGTGCTTCCGATGGCATTGCACATGAACTAAGGGCATTTGCATCTTTCACAGGAACTCCGACGTTATCAACTTTGATTTTTTGTATGGAGAAGTAGCTGCCATACGACAACAAGCCTGTTGCAAGAGCTATCCTCGACTATAATAGGCCACTTGCAGCGGCTCATGCGTGTATTGGCGACGATAGATACGATTTGGTAGAATGTGGTGCTGCAGGCCAGCCCACACTGGACCTCCCAGATGAGCTACGAGGCTGTAGCATAGCTTCTATGCACGCCAACCGTCTGGGCAGTGCAATTGTGAAGCTTTGTTTTCCCCGTTGACTGTCATGAGACACTAGAAGTGGCTCATGCATGTATTGGCGACGATAGATACGATTTGGTAGAATGTGGTGCTGCTGACCAGCCCACACTGGACCTCTCATATCAGCTACGAAGCTGTAGCATAGCTTCTATGTACACCAAATGTCTGAGCAGTGCAAAAGTTAAGATTTGTGTTCCCCCTCGACTATAGTGGGCCACTAGAAGCGGCTCATGCGTGTATTGACGACGATAGATACGATTTGGTAGAATGTGGTGCTGCAGGCCAGCCCACACTGGACCTCTCAGATCAGCTACGAGGCTGTAGCATAGCTTCTACGCCCTCCAACCGTCTGGGCAGTGCAAATGTGCTTAGTAAGGATCGCCGCCGACTATAATGAGCCACTAGAAGTGGCTCATGCATGTATTGGCGACGATAGATACGATTTGGTAGAATGTGGTGCTGCAGGCCAGCCCACACTGGACCTCCCAGATTAGCTACGAGGCTGTAGCATAGCTTCTACCCACGCCAACCATCTGGGCAGTGCAAATGTGCTTAGTAAGGATCGCCGCCGACTATAATGATACACTAGAAGCGGCTCATGCATGTATTGACGACGATAGATACGATTTGGTAGAATGTGGTGCTGCAGGCCAGCCCACACTGGACCTCCCAGATCAGCTACGAAGCTGTTGCATAGCTTCTATGTACACCAAATGTCCGAGCAGTGCAAATGTGAAGATTTGTGTTCCCCCTCGACTATAATAGGCCACTAGAAGCGGCTCATGCGTGTATTGGCGACGATAGATACGATTTGGTAGAATGTGGTGCTGCAGGCCAGCCCACACTGGACCTCTCATACCAGCTACGAGGCTGTAGCATAGCTTCTATGCACGCCAACCATCTGGGCAGTGCAAAGTACTTATTAAGGAATGCCGCCGACTATAATGGGCCACTAGAAGCGGCTCATGCGTGTATTGGCGACGATAGATACGATTTGGTAGAATGTGGTGATGCAGGCCAGCCCACACTGGACCTCCCAGATCAGCTACGAGCCTGTAGCATAGCTTCTATGCACACCAAACGTCTGAGCAGTGCAAATGTGAAGATTCGTTTCCCCCCTCGACTATAGTGGGCCACTAGAAGCGGCTCATGCGTGTATTGACGACGATAGATACGATTTGGTATAAATGGTGCTGGTGGCCAGCCCACACTGGACCTCTCATACCAGCTACGAGGCTGTAGCATAGCTTCTATGCACGCCAAATGTCTGGGCAGTGCAAATGTGCTTAGTTAGCATCGCCGCCGACTATGATGATACACTAGAAGCGGCTCATGCGTGTATTGGCGACGATAGATACGATTTGGTAGAATGTGGTGCTGCAGGCCAGCCCACACTGGACCTCTCATATCAGCTACGAGGCTGCAGCATTGTTTCTATTCACGCTAACCGTCTGGCCGGAGCAAATGTGCATGTATACTATCGCCGTTTACTATTATGGACCCTAATGCGCTTGTTATTGATCTCCTTTGACTCTTTTGGGTCACTAGAAGCGGCTCATATGTAGTTTCAAGTTCATCAGCTACGAGGCTGTAGCATGGCTTCTTCGAACGCAATCCATTGGATCAGTGCAGATGTGCTTGTATATTATCTTTTTTAACTTTTTTTCTTTAGAAGCGGCCCATACTCATATTCACGACGAGATACACGTAATGTAGAATTATGTTGAACCAGCCAATCCATTTGTAGCTCTTAGATTGATGAGTTTTACTCTATTAGGTCTCTCTGAGGCTGATCCTTACCTTCTAATGCGCTATCCGTGTGCTTCTATGTAAATGTCAGTGATTATAATGTTGACCTCTAGTTGTGGTTCATTCGATTTTGACAGCGTTTGATATGATTTGATTCTTTACTGTGGTGCTACGAATTAGACCAAATTATGATGTCATCTACGAGTTTTTACGTTCACATCTGTTCTTGTAGAATGGGCCACTAGAAGCTGTTCATTGTGTCGGCATTGGAGGCTGTTGAAACCCACCAATGTGCCTTTCATGGGGAAAAGATAAAAAGAGGCTTGAAGCTGCCACAGTGCCGGTAATGAAGGCCATAGCCAAGACTACTACAAATGCAGTGTAGTAAACGGAATCAGACTGAGAATCACCGATTCGTAACAAGACGAAGCCAAAGGAGAAAAAGGCTGTGGTAAATGAGGCCGATCTCAAAAGGTCGAGGTACTCAAGGAGGAAAATGAAGTAGAGAGGGTATCGTATCTTGTCCATGATTGTATGGTCAAACAGTGATTCAGATTAATTTAACAAACTATGTTGATTTCGTACATTTCAAAATTCACTCAATCTCATCGCCCTCTCATAAGCACGTTGTCGTGAACGTAAAGAACTTCTCTTTGAGAGTCGTGAGAGTAGAGCCGGATCATCAAACCTATTTTGTGCAAAGATGATGCTCTGAGCGTGTCTCTCAATTTCAATCCTGGACATACGCATCAGACGGGGAGCCATGAAGTTTTCGATTCCAACAGTCTCGCATAAGTCTTCGTGTTGAAGAGCCTGTCCCGTTTCGAGTACTCTTGAGACCTCGGCTGCATTGCGTAGGGCCATCCTCATTTGGTTATTATTATCTTCCTCTGAGTACCATGCTGAAGCGATATCTGACTCAGACTTGGAAGGCACCAAGGTCAACAAGCTTACGTCTGAAAATGCTACAGATTTGACCTTGGCACGTTTCATCATCGGGTTGGAATTGGAAGCCTCGATGGTGGTCGAAGAATCAGTATCACCTTTAGCGCTGCCTCTCCTGTTGCCGTCACGGCAGCCGTTGTTTTCAAAGTCTCTAACTCTAATTGCCATTGTTATTGTATACTTATGAGCATGAGGTTTTGTACAAAGTACGTACAACACAAAGAACAGGTAGAGATAAAGAGTGAGGAGAACGCAGAAGATAGGAGGTTACACAAGAAGTATCATGCATATCATTCCGCGAATCACACCACGCCACGTTATCTTGTTTGCTTGGAGGTTTAGATTTTTCTTTCCATAATAGAAGTCGCATCGCATTCGGCATGCAGTTTTTGACTGCTGACGCGTCGGCATTGCTTTCGAAGGAGAAGCAATTCTCTCCAGATTTTAAGGTTAAAAAAAGAATTTAGGTATAAACATTCCCTTCAAGAAATCATTGTCATTCGTTGCCGCGTACTTACTTATCGTAAGTATGTAGGTAGCTGAGCGCGACATTCATAGTGGTGAAAGTATCTTGAGTCACGAGTCACGAGCATCACTCTAAGTGGCAGCCACTTTCAAATGGGATTACTCCACAGATGGGACAAACACAATTTGGCACATTCAGCCTTTCACAAAACAGATCACAGATCACAACTCACAACTCCGTCCACCAGCACATCGGTTTCTCCAGGCTATATAGTAAGTGTATGTTAAGTAGTAGTGTTGGGTGTTAGTTGGGTGTTTGCAGTACTTCTTGAGAGAAATAGCAGCGCCCAAAGCCGCAACGTATCATGAAGAAAGAAGCTGCAGCCTTTACCACAAGGCTATCTTCTAGGCAATTGCCTGTGGTGCCATCTGTTACTCTCATTCCTAGCGCAAAATTCTGTGCCCCCCTCGAAAGAAGAAGTTCATCAATCATTTATGCTTCTTCGTCAACCCCGAGTGTTGCCGAAGTTGGAGACGCTTTAAGCACAGAAGACATCGTTGTGGGCACAATTCTTGCGTTTATTCTCGCATTCACGTATTCATATTTAAATGGCCAATCATCGAGTACGTCGTTTGTTTCATGGGGGAATCAGATTCAGAAAAATGAAGACTCATTTGATGAGTCAACTGAGACAGCAGGCGACGACGAGAGAGTATTTGATGCAAAGAATTGGAAAGATATCAGCCGAGAAGAAAATTATGTCCTATACAATACAAGGGTCAAGTCTTCACTGCAAAAATTAAATACCAAACAGCAAAATTCAAATAATGTCAACGTGGACAAGACGGAGAACAAGTTGGTGCTTGTTGCATTACTTGCATTGTTTGTTCCTATATTTTCAGTGGAATTCTTCTTCGCCCTGTCAAGGCAGTTTCTGTGCGAAGTAGGGGATCCATCAGATCGAGTCGAGTTTGTTCAGAAGCTCTGTTCGCCTGTGCTGTGATCATTGTGGAGAACTACAACTCATCGCGAACATAACATCTCACAGTGAAAAATTTAAGCGCAAGGGTGGAAATAAAAGAGTACAAGATGGTAACGAGAAGTCTCTAATATGTCTTCAGCTCGACAATTTGCAGCGCAAAGTCTCCAACATCAAATTTCTCATTTAGCTTCCCATCGTACTCAAACTTTGAGTAAGCAAACTGCAACCCCACAACATCATTTACGTTGAACGATGCCCCCGATACTGTCTTAGCAAACACTGTCGGTACTTGACTAGAAAACGGAATGCGAATTGACCCATTCGCCTTTGCATCGAATGATGTAGTCCAGCAAATACCATTAAAGTCTGTAGAATCTCTGACAACAAATTTGAATCTCTTTCCATTACCCTGTCGAAATCGTATCTCTATTCCTTTGCATCCACTCATATCTAATGACAACGAACCGCCTTGGAAAGGTGTGCTCCTCACACCAACAAATCCACCATTATTTGCATCAGTGACTTGTCCAGACCATATTCCTGTGTTGTTATCAATGTTTGATGACGAGGCACCGCCCATCACAACGTCATCCAATGGGGCGAAGTTGAAGGAGTTATTGGGATTGCCTGCCTCCCAGATTGATTCACCTGTATGCGTAGAGATGTATGCGTAGAGATGTTGAGGTTCAGTTTAGTACTGGTTTAGTGTTCGATCAAGGACGAGTGATGATATACAACATACAACATCTCACCGACTGCCATCTTCCTCTTAGTAGTTGGACTTTTCGCAGTAAATGGCAAAGGTGGAAGTGTCACGAACTTCGAACTTTGGCTAATAAAGCGAAAAATTTCCCACGGTTTCCGCTCATCGGCAGCTGCAAGGCTTGTGCTACTCTGCTTATGAGAACGCTTTTCTCTCTTGCTGATGTGGTTGGTCTTCTTCGACAAATGTCTCGTGCTGATGGAATGGTGATGCCGATTTCCTACTACTCTGCTCGTGAAATGATGGAAAAGGAATGCATCCGATGAGCCAAGGAGGCACAGAATGAGGGTAACGAGGCAACTGATACGGCTAGGGGTCACCATGGTCATCACTTCCCTTCCAACTTACGAGAGGGAAAGCGACAGCAATGGGTCGGTAACATTTCACGTAGTGATTCCTACATACATATACAATCCTATACAATCGCGTCCGCCGAAGAGTATCATTCAATTCAACGCTCTCTTTCCACATCCATGATCCATGTCCATGTCATAGAAGAATGTACGCTGAATAATGAACGAACTTGCTAGAGAAATAGTAGATTTATCCAGACAGCCAGATAGACCATCTCAGTTTGCTCTGGTAGTGAGCGCTAGAGCAAGGTTTGATTTTCGAAACGAGCAGCTTCATCATTCAGATGCAATGATAGTGCATGCACCGATTGAAAATGGAACTTCGATATTGCATATTGTCAGCTACGTGCCATATTACTCATTCAAATACGATGCAAAATGCAATCTCGATGGTGCTGCTGCGTGCGTGTATGGATTCTTGACGAAAACCAGTGGCAATTACATTAGACTAGTAGGATATTCTGAAGATGTTGATGATTTATTAAGATCAGATAGTCCTGCAATATCAGAATGGAATATAAGTATGGATCGAAGCGGGGATCCAGATGTGATGATTAAGAGATTACAAATGCTACAGCAAATCTTGAAGTCTCTGCTCGTGATGTAAAAAATGCAAATAGAATGGTTGATGGGAGTATAAAATGAAACTAAACTGTAGCCTGTATCTGTAGCTTTTGTTACTTTTTATTTCAAGTAATTGCATAAATTAAACCAGCATATCCTTTAAGTGTCTATCCGTCATAATATGACATTTATAGCAGTAGCGGAGTCATGGTTGGGCGTGTAATATTGAAACAAGAAGACCCGCTGCCTCGTCGATTCTTGAATCATACCCATTAACTTCGCATGGCTCAACCTGTGCGGGCGGAGGAACCGCACAAGTAATAGACGCTGGAATGGGCGGCGAGAATAGTGTAGATGATGCCTTAGGAGCAGGAACATTGTAGATTTCAGACACACTGATGCCAAGTCCATCTACCTCGATAGAGCTAGCCACCTCATTCTTCCTACCACGTCTTCCCTCAGGAGTCTTAGATGCTTCACTTGCTTCTACTCTTCTTAGATTCAAGACACTGGAAATTGAATCTGATCCACTGTTAACAAGTTCCGGATTTGCCCAAAGAGCTGTGGATTTAGATCCTGAAGTAGCATGTGATCTAACATGGACGAAGCCATAGTAATTGAGCTGTCTACGGAATGTCTTGAAATTACGAGTATTGAAATACTTTGGTAGTAGCTCGTCGGTAAATTTATCCATGGAGTAGAGGACCAGCAGCCCGCGTCTCCACTCTATGACTCCCTTACTTCTCTCTTGAGAGAGCATCGTGTGAAATCGGCGGACAAATTTAGTCAGACGAGGAGGGTCATTCAACTTAAGGAAGTAGGTTGAATTGGAACATTTTTCTGATTGAAAGATGTACCAAAGAAAGTTGAAGGGGCAAGAGTGTGAGAACTCTCAATGACTCGCAATTATGGCACATCATGTCCAACAATAATTCTCACCTAGTTTGGCTTTCTCCTCGTGTATGCTGCTGTATGATCCTGTCGGTGAAATGATGTGCACATCCATCGTCGATTTTTATCACTCAGGTGGTTGCTTTTTTCAATGTCGCTGTAACTACTGCTGATGTTAATAATTGTTCCTCTTCTTCACAGCGCACACAATGATGGTTGTCTGGTTGGTGTCACCGCTGTTTTACTTATATGGTGATGTCTGAGCAGATGCTTTGCTTCTCATCCATCACTTCATGCTTTGTTGATTTTCATTCAGTATCTTTGGTGTCACCAAATTGGCGGGAAGGCTTTATGGTTCCCAACAACTTCCCAACCTTTTCCAACTCACCATCATAAATAATGATGGCTGCAAAATACAAGTATCATCAATGCAAGCATGAGAAGCGAGGAAAGAGCGATATGGTGGCTCATTATCCCCGACGCGACACGGCCATGAGCATGATGTCATCGATTCTTTGTTTTTTGTTAGTAATTAGACATTGCTTGTCGCTTGGTAGCATTATTACGAGACGACAGCTGTTGGGCTATTCTTCTTCAGCTGCTCTTTCTTACCTCCCATATATGGATATGGAGAACGTGAAAACGAAGGCATCCGTCTACATTGCCACAACAGTTGATGGGTACATAGCAGAAAAAGATGGGTCTGTCGATTTCCTTGACCAGTACCAATCATCTGCATCGGATGGTGACATGGGATTCGCTGAGTTTCTAAATTCAATCGATCTGTTGATCATGGGGCGTAAAACGTTTGATCAAGTCATTTCGTTCGGTGATAACTTGTGGCCATACGGTGATAGGCAAGTTTGGGTATGGAGTAGAGATCCATCTTCAGTTACTATCCCAAAGATAAGGTCGAACAAAGTAGTTGGAGTCTCAGGAGAACCACGTGAACTGTTGAAAATGGCACAACAAAAAGGATTTCGGCACGTCTACGTAGATGGCGGCACAACTATAAAAAACTTTCTATCGCAGGGTTGCATCGATGATTTAATTTTGACGCGTGTCCCACTGCTACTAGGAGAGGGAATACCTTTATTCGTGGAGATGCAACGGATCTCACTGGAACATGTATCGACTAAATCATACTCCAATGGCTTGGTTCAAAGTCATTATCGCGTGAAGCATTATGGCATGTAATGTTTTATATTCAGGTCAAACCTTTTCTAATGAGAGTTATTTCTTTCACACACGAACTTTTCGACACAGACATAAACAAATAATCCTATATAATCCAAACTACCTATAACCATGACGTACTTTAAGATTTCCGTTAATTTTAGACATACATGCTGTCATGTTTAGAGCAGCATTTCTGTGAGATTAAGGCCCTGTCAGCATGCATCCCAAAGTTTAATGATTTCATCATCCGCCATCTCAACCACGTCGATTGAAACTGCATCTCTTTGTAATTCTACGAGCTGAAATGGCAAGTCAATTTCGTCGATCGAAGATACAGGGCTTTGACTTGGACTGATCAATGGTGCGTCAAGGGCTGATAACCACTGGTCAAGTGTGGCTGATGAAGAGGTTAGAGGTGGAGTTACACCCCTCGTTGATTTGTCTTGCAGTTTCATCTTCTTTTCCTTAGTGGGTTGGGGGAGTTGCTTAGCAGATACTGATTTGCGAGATTTCTTACTTGGTCTCTTCACATCACTATTATTACTAAATACATCGAGAAGGAAGAGCGGATCTGAAGGAATTTCATCAGAAAGCCTCTTGCGTAGTGGAGCCGCTCCATCTCGTAAGGCTTGTGCAGTTTTCTCGTGGGCTCGTTTGATATCAACTTCCTTCCACTCTCCACTATGTTGGTCTTTTTCAAGAAATCTACCTGGTGGTTTGAGCCGCATTTGTACGTGATCAACGATGCCTCTTGTGATCGAAATCTTCTCTGTTTTGGTGCTCGTAACGTATTCTCTCTGTGATACGTTGTTTCAATGATGTTATGACGAAGTAGATGCGTTAGAGTTGTAAGTTGATTGCAATCGTCGAAGTCAGCAAGAAGGCGTCGCACAAGGCGGCTACTTACCACATATTGACTGACAAGATGTCTAAAATTGGTGTTTCCGGCATGACGATTTGTGCCGACACCCCTGCCCAAAAGCACATCGGTGTGCGTAGGCTTGATAACGAAGTTGGTAGACTCGACAGAGTCAGCGATGTTCATGGAGTTCATTTGAGGCAGTGGAGGAGAAAGTAAGAAGCTTAATGGAGAAGAACTAATTGCAAAGTTGTGCTTGTGAAAATCATGAGATCGATCTCAGCATCCAACACTACATGCGGTTCCTCCTGAGTACTACTTGTTTGAGTTGCTGCAGTTGCTGAGCTCTTCTGAGGAGTTCTGTTGATGTTGTTGGCGTCAGTAGTGGTCGCGGTTTGGCATTGTGCTCGGGGAAGCGGGCGCCTTTATTTGGTACTCTCTGGGGGCCACGCCCACGTGGGCCCGACTTCTATGGAAAATCTGATAAATCAGCCCAAAATGACAAAGTATACAGTCAAAATGACCCAAAATTTCCTTGTGACCTCTCCCCCACACCTGACTATGTTGTGGGCACGCCAACACGCCCGCTATCCCGTAGGCCTATTATTCGCATACAGGAGTCAAATACGGCATACACGGAGTAACAATATTGTATGCAGTCCAAGTAATTATCATTTGTCGCGGGTTCTGTGGTCGCGTTTTAAGCCTACCGGGATTAGATGATTTGGCATATAGTAGTTGTGGTTGCGGTTTGGCGTGATTACTGAGCTCCACTGTGCATATTTTCGACATAATAGTCGCGAAGAGACACCTTCTCGACATTCACTCTTTCTTATGCGATTCCTCAATTCACACATTCGCATCACAATTCACAAAGCGTATACTAAGTACCGACTTCGGCGTTACTTATATGTATCTGTCTCTGTCTCTGTCTCGCTCTCAAGCTTATATATTCGGCTCCTGGTTCATACCTGTGGCATTTTTAATAATCTTTTGTACCAATTCCCACCGTATAAATGTTTGGACGACCATCTCTTTTATTAAAAATCGCCAAAATCAGCGATTTTTAATAAAAGATTTAGATCTAAGCTCGTACTCTTTATATCCAATTAGTGCTAAATATATCCCAAATAGTTACGTAAATGTTCACTATCTACTCGATTGCAAAAGTCAGAATCCACCTCAAGCGCAGCACACCACACACCACTTACTCCACGAGCCACGAGCTACCGCAACACCACACAATGGCGCAAAAAATAGTAGTACTCTAGAGAGTGCACACAAAGATGCCGAGGACTGCACGTGCCAAGGATTAAGCCAGAGGAAGCGTCGGAAGCAAACCGACTCTGAGAAGAAGCAGCGGAAAGAAACATTTGACGCTACAAAGAAGAAGACTCAGCAAGAAGAGAAGGAGGATGCCGAGCGTTCTCGTCCGGCAAATACCTTCTTCCTGCCTCGCAGTACAATTCGACAGCGTAGTAATGATAACGATGGAAACATCAGTACCGGTATCGGTGATAGTATTCGTGTCGACGGGGTGGTAAATGATGGCGAAAACCACGATGGTGGAGAAGAAAATGATGATGATGCACAACCCGACAATGTCGAGCAAAATGAACATGAAGATGAGGCAGTCACAATTGAGATTGACAGTGGTTCAACGAAAACAAGAAGAAAGGATCCAAATCCAATGGAGTTACGCGGGAAGTCTTGAAAGCTGTCCAAGACCGTATCAAATATGAGGAGAGTCCGAAGTGCAAAGGACTAGATGAAAAGTGGCTGCTAAAGTTTTTGGAAGTGATTGACTAGAGCATACCATCTACCATCCAACAAAATTCCGATGATACAGCGCAAGTTTTTGAACCAGTAGTATAACACACGGCTAAACGTGTGGCTACTTGTTCTTCGCTGGGGACATATGTCATGCTGTCCTAACTGCAAGCACAACAATGTTGTCGGAGTCCATTGCTATTAATGATAAGAAAAGCTGCACTTCATTGGAACCGGCACTTTGTTGATGGCATTAATATCTGGCCAAAACTTTCAGTCCATTTTCGTACATATATTCGTAAATAGGAGTGAGGTCAATGATCGAAAGACTTATTCAAGAGTTGTAAAAGCGGCAGAGACAAATTGGCAGAACTCAAGTCGATCAAGCCAGCTGTTCTACTAGTGCTCCTCAAAATCATTCCAATTCAATCCCTCTCCCTCGTCCGATGCCACAGCCGGATCCGGCAGCGCTGCATATTCAGCAGTATACGGCAAGGATGCTACTGGTGCACCCCGCTCGAGACGCTCCTGCTTGACTTGTGTAAGAAATTAGGGTCCACCCTCACTACAGGTTACGGGCCGTGGCAAATGTCAGTAATCTCATCATCGTAGTAAACGTAGTCATAACTTAATTGTCATATTCGTGCTTCCGTTCTATGAGTAGCACACATCCATCAGCATCGTGTCAACGAAATATTGTCTACTCCTATCATCTTCCTCTCTTTTTTTCTCATTTTTCTCTCTCTCTTTCTCTCTCTCTTTCTCCTCCTCCGTCGTTTATTATCCATTCCACAGGTATCACCCAAAAGCCATATATTCAATGCGTCGTTTGTTTTGATCTAGAGGCTCTTCTATGAGAAAACATTTGGGTGAACGAGAGGTCGTTACACGCTCTAGCAAATGCATTTTGTGCTCGTTCTTTGTTGGACCCGAGCTGCTCTCTCTAGAGAGCGAGGCTGACTTCGGCTGAGGGAGTGTTTACAGAAATCAAAGCCCTCTGTTTTCTTACATAGAAGCATGTAAACTCTGCGCAGCGAGCTAGCGATGAAGGAAGAGAGATCTTCAAGAGATTTCTAGGAACCTGGGAAAAGTTGCATCAGTAAGTAAGGAAACAGTACAAACGCAGAGCACTCTTCTGGATAGCTAAGCTCATCACGACATCGTGTAACGTCGATGTCGTGAATACATCGTGTAACGACTGGACCTATATATAACAGAAATTTTAAAGCACGTCTGGTGGGCCCTCAAGATGTCGCCTAGGTTCTTGCTCGTCACTCTTCATCACCATCATCGCTTCTGTCCTTCTCTGCACTCAAGGGATACAGTGAGGAGGTCCGATACCCCACAAAGCAAGACACAACAGAAAGACTAAATGCGTGATTCCAAAACTGTGTAGTTTCAATCTACGATACGAACCCAAACCCTTTGCAGAGGGAACATCTTTGATGTTTTCAAGACCACCCCCTTTTGGCCAAAGGGAAGGGACATCACACTGGAGTCATCACCTGTGTCCAGTAAGCTACTTAGTGCTGGTGTGCACAACACACATCTCATCACTCCTATTGCAATGCAAGCGATTACTTCTTGTTCTTTTGTAGGAATGGACGATCAGTGCTCCAAATTTGGTGTCATTCTCTGCTGCATCAACCTGATGGCACCTATTATGATGAAGTGCTGAATCCATCACAACAGCGAACAATAATAAGAGATGCGCTTTGGCTTTGATCTTGCAGTTACATAGTTATATTATGCCCTAGGGCACAGTAGGATACCAGATGAAACACTAAGCTCTTCTCCGCACAGAGAACGGGGAAAAAGGAAGCATTCAGTGCTCTCTAGAGAGAGTCAGTGCTCTCTACTCCATGGAGCGTCAGTGCGCTAGAGAAGGCTACCTACTACCTAGAGAGTCAGTGCTAGCTTGATGATGCGGTCTGTCGTGTCTCCACAAACAAAACAATCGTAGCCTAAACCACGGGAACCCCTAAACTAACTCAGTTGTTTGTTTGATCACCATGCAATCCGCAAAGACATAGTGGCGTAGATCCAAGTGGCAGAAGGACTGTGGCTGCTGGAGGAGGATCGGAGTTCGGCAAAAAGCGGTAACAATCAAAGAAAAACTAATTTCTGTGATAGATGCAACTAGGTAAGCTGTACGGTCTTTCCCACTGGCACACAGATAATACTCTAAGCTTCTCCGATGCTGCTGCTGGTCGATTGGAACAACTTTGATCTCATGGTGTTCAGAACGGCTCCGGCTCCTGTTGAGTTTCCTAGACGACATCACAGTCACTTTCTTCTGTCAGGATTCACGTTCTTTCCGACTCAGCAACTTCATCATATTGATCCTCGCAATTACCTGCTTCTCGAGACCATCTTAGCAGAAGCACGCATCGCTACATAGCTGCTAACCCTCGAGGGCGCGGCAGGGGCGCGGCTTACTGCTATAATTCCTACGTAGGCCCCCAAGTAGAAATTTTGGTGTTTCACTCACAAAACAACCATGATAAAAATGCCAATGGACAACCTTTTTGGTGATGATCATACGAGTGAGTCCTATGAAGGAACCACCCAAATATTTACTTTTCTCGCAGAGATACGCCCATTTATATTTTGCTAGTAATTCTCTCTAACAATTTTGTCCAGTAGTTAGACGATTTTGATCTCGACACCGTTCCAGAAGCGTCTGAAGTTTCCCTTATCGAGCAATTAATCCGAAATCATTGATTCTTACCGAAAAAGTTTTCAATGGCTACTGCAATCGTGAATTGCTCGAGAATCTCTGCTAATGTGTTGCTATTGAAGGAGTTCTGTCCGTGGAAGGAGCAAAATGCTACAGAAATTTCGAGCCCTTGCAGATCGAGCGATTCTTGGCGGGCAAGATCTCATTAGTAACACGTACTTCTTCAACGTTTGTCTCAATGACCATGTCTCAAGCCATAATATCCTCCGCACCTGCGACTGTCAATCAACCCCAGGTTCCCGTGATCTACAAAAGGTCAAGCAAAATTACACAAATAGCTAGGGTCTGTAAAACTGCATACATGGTTTGGCTGTGCTGTATTTCTGCTGTTCATATGCGAAAGTCGTACTTTACCACTGAGCCACACAAATTGCGTGTCGAATAGAAGCGTTCCACAAGTCTCTAGCGTTTAGGGCCTAACAGCCCGGAACCACTCAAAGCGTGCGTACTACCATCCAGAAGCATGAGTAGCGCCTGCACTTTGATGTACTTTTGCTGATTATAGCGAAAGTCGTACCACTGAGCCACTAGACGTCTAGTGGCTCAGTGGTACGACTTTCGCATTTGATCAGCAATTTCACTGAATGTGTAAAACACAAGTTCAAGTATAAGGCCCGTTCTGTCAAGAGTTTTTGGAGCCTATTCTGGAGGAGCCTATTCTTCCCTCTTTTCTTTTCTATCCGCTTCTTTCGGCAAAATAGGGCTTTTGTTGACAGAATGGCGAAATGGCCCGTCCTATTTTTGAACGCCGAGTTTCGCCGTAGATTCGGTGATTTCCGAGAATGGCCACCCAATGTAAACCACCATGTCGGCACGATGACAACCTACACAGACGGCCCTTCAAATACGTCCATAAAGATTATCGGTGTATTATCGATAGCGTCGCTAATAGATATGGCTTATGACAAAATATTCTCACCAGGGCGTCGTTGTAGATGACCTAGTTATTTAATTAATGAGGCGCCATTCCAAGTGATCAAGATCGACACAACATGTGGATGCAAACCAGTGTGCGTTAGGGGTAGTTAGACAATGAATGAAACCACTTCGCCTTGGCATATTAATGATATTATTACGAACCGATAATTCGTCCTCCCGGAACAGCTATCAATATCACTACCCCTCAAGTAGGCATTTAATTATGATGTGCACACAAAAAAGGCATAAATTACTAGATACACAACTCAGCACAGCAATAAGCTTATGCGGTGGATTAAATAGTGGCGAGCGATAAAACTTTGTCTCTCGATAATATATGCGATAGGTTCGGTTATTTCAACGCCAATAGTATCAAAGGGGTGAAGAATAAGGGGGGGGATTTAGGTAGTCATTAAAACATATATGTAATTAATATTTTATATTATTATTGAACTGTATGTAAAACCCTGCGGCTCTACCACTCATGGCATTATTATGTTCGGTTTAGACCACTCGAATCATTTTTAATGGAGTGGCTGAGCGGACATAGCTACTAACAGCGGCTATCATGGTGCCGTTGCCAGATTAGACCAGTGTGGATGATAGAGGTGGTGTTTCCGATATTCCTGATCTTCGTTTGAAAATAGGTTTGAAAATAGGATCGAAAACCTCCTCAAAAAGGGTCTGATTTTGAGGGGGTTTTGAGCCTATTTTCCATCCTATTCTTGAGGTGAGAAAATAGGGACAAGAATAGGCTCCAAAATGGCTCAAAAAACTCTTGACAGAACGGGCCTAAGTAATGAGTCAAGAGAACTTTCATTTTTAACATACCGCATTTATACTTATGTCATACATTTTAGGCCGATCTTTGCCGATTCCCTTGGTGTTTCATTGAAAAGAGGTTCCCGTGATCTGACAAAAGGTCAAGCTGCATATACACAAATAGGGTCTGTAACACTGCATGGTTTGGCTGTGCTGTATTTCGCTGAATGTGTAAAACATAAGTTCAAGTAAATTATGTATGAGTCAAGGACACTTTATTTTTAACATACCTCATACCATAGATAATACGACACAACTTCGCCGATGCCCTTGGTGTTTCATTGAAGAGACTTCAGAGAAAAGGTCAAGCTGCATATACACAAATAGGGTCTGTAAAACTGCATGGTTTGGCTGTGCTGTATTTCGCTGAATGTGTAAAATAAGTTAAAGTACATTAAGTAGAGTCAAGAGACACTTTCATTTTTAACATGCCGCATACAACATACTTAAGTTGTACATTATTACGGACACAACTTTGCCGATGCCCGTGGTGTTTCATTGAAAAGACTTCAGACAAAAGGTCAAGCTGCTTTAGACGCAAAAACAGAACTCCTCTATTCGTTAATGCCCCATAAGTACCATACATTACAATAGCCCGGGGTCAGAAGAGGTCAGCTCACAACATCAACGTCTACAACTCTGCTTCACACCAAGCACAAAACATCTAAACAGCGACGACAACGACAACGCTGGAATTTCGCAGCTCTTCCTCCGACTTACAACATCGAATATCACCGCACAGTTGACCAGTATACCGACAATGACGAACATCAAGAAGTTACTAACCTCAGCTCAGCATCGACCTTATACGGCCTACAATATTTTCTTCCAGCTCGAACGAGAGTTCATACTCCAAAGCATTCTTGATGTGGCACCTTCTGTTGACACTGTATTTGATCAAGCTGATGATGATGTCATACCCAAGCTGCCTCATAAGTACCAAGAGATTATTCTCTCCAATGATTGGTATGTTCCAGGAAAGGCTCAACGCAAGAAGAGGAAGCATCGGAAGAGCCACGGCAAGATTAGTTTCAGTGGTAAGTAACTCTGACCTTCTCCTTCTACGCTGCGCCTTCACATTCCAGTGTATTGATCATGTATATCCCCTTCTTTTGCGAACAGATCTCTCCAAGAAAGTGGCCACATCTTGGCGTAACGCTGACAGCGAGGTGAAACTATTTTGCGCCGAGGTATCAGACATCTTGATGCAGGCTTACAAGAAGGCTCTTTACCGCAAGCGCAAGGATGACATTAACTGCGGTACAGAGTTATCGACCCAACTACATGGAACTAAGAAAAGGATCGTCAAGAAGCGGACAAGCCGGTGCAATACCTCGCCACCAAACCAAGTACTCTCCTCAACAGCTGCACAGGATGTTGACATTGCACCAATCATCTCCTCAGCTACGGTCATCCCAGTTCCTTATCCGTTTGCAGTTACTAGTGCTTCACGTGTATTGGAACAAATTACCTCTCTGCCATCTGTGGGACAACTATCGCTTCCAATTCCTTCCTACCATAATTATTATCGTTCAGCCACAGAAGTCGATATTGACGACGATTCCATCATGAACATGTGGACGGCTTGTGATTGACTGGGTAGCCCTTGACACGGATGTTTTTTGTAATTTATAGAGCGCAATAAATTTATGAACTGTACTGGTTATTATGACTTTCGTTTTTGGATTCTAGACCGATCTTCACGTGGACTCTCAATACATGGTCCTTCTTGGATCACTCTTTCCACTCTCAAACGCACCACAGAACTTTTCCGAATAGACATGAACCGACTTGGCAGTCTTTGCCACAGCCGTCAGATAGGACAAAAGCATAGTGTCTGTGTAATCATGTTCTAATTCCACAAGTGGTTGCTGCGTTTGCGTTGTTGTCGATCCTTCCTTCAGGGCAGCAAGTACAAGAGGCAATTGCTGCAACAACCCATCAATGCTACGCAAGAGAGCATTGTCGGGAGGAAGTTCGCCCTTATCTACCTTTTGGAGGAATTCCAATAGTACCGCCATGCGAACATTCATGGATTTGATGCTAGATTGAAGAGAGTCAAGTTGCATTTCCAACTCGGACGGTCCTCGTGCAAAGGTAGGTTGGAAACCCTTCTTGTCATCACGTTTGCTGCCTCCTCCTTGTTTACTATCTTTATTCTCCTCCTTTTCCTTCTGCTGTGCAGCAGAACCAGCAGCATTTGACAGCTGTGTCTGAAACACCCTCTCCACAGCAATCCGTTCCGGTTCTTGAGTTTCCAACTCAAACGTAGCATTGACAAATGCCGATCCACCACCTCCCTCAGAAACTAGTGTTTCATAGACAGTGAGGGGAAGAGTATCATCCAAAGAACTACCCGCAGCAGCAGAGGTTTTTGAATCATCTTCTGAGGAAGAAACACCCGTGTATTGAGGCGAGGCAGCATTCATCAAGACAAATAATGGACTTTCCACCTCACCACAATATTGTGCCATTTCTTCTTGATTCATAAGTAAGTCGTCATCCGTGGGGACAATATCCACCAAAGAAGCATCCGTCATTGCTTCACTGCTGTTGTCGGTGTGCACTCGATACCAACCAACAACCTGGTGTCGAGGAAATACTTTTTGATAAAGCTCAATTTTACGTAAAATATTTTGACGATGAGGCGAATCCCCCGACGTCCCTAAACCCTTATCCGGATATTCCATCTCTTCGGCATCAACAATTGATATGCTATGAGCATCCTGATGACCAAAGAGGAGTCCCACGACGGGAGCGGAGGGTGGGAGAGCGGATCCGCCGGTGATGACGCGGGTGTGATGGTCGGAGATTCCGATGATTGCGAGGGGGTGGATTTTGATGGATTTGTCGCCTGCTACGGCAGTAGCGGTATCGGCTGATGCGCCTGCCTTGGTGGAGGTTGATGGGGCGTCAATTTCCATGGTTGTTTGCTTCTAATCTCTCTTCCAATACGGATCTTTCACAGTTGCATTGCAGGAATTGGAGAATAAGTAGGTAGGTCAGTCCGAAGGATGACCGCGGGACGGGATTTTTTCGGCCGGATCTTCCGATCCGTCCCATCACCCCCACCCGATCCGGGTGATCCGGTCACAACAGCTTCTTCTGAGGTTGTTGCATCACATCGACGCGATATAATGCTATTAAATCTTGATCCTTTTCTTCTCTGCTCTCATACTTGACTTTGATGCGTAGCAAACACCCTTCTAAGCCAACGCTGGATGCGCTGGAAACATGATCTGGCCCAGAGTCCATGTGAAGCTGGCAACAAGCCCAAATTGCACCCCATCGAGTAACCTACAGGCTGCAGCATCGATGGCACATACCCAGTTTGCACAAGCAGTAGCATTTTACGTCTATACTATAATGATCAATCATACTGTGCGACTTGAAGCTGATCATGCGCATATCGACGCCATTAGATACGGTATGGTAGTTGAATGTGGCTGGTGGCCATCCAAATTCGATTTCGTCAGGCGACCTACGAGGTCATAGCGCCGGTCCTTCGCGCGCGAGAGAGAGCGATGAGCAGCTGCAATCACATTCTATGTTGTCAAGGCCAACTTTATTATTGGCCACAAGACTTGTTTGTTGCTCTCTTATTTACAATGTTAGACACTATGTATTGCTCCTTGTGCGGGGAATAT